>CAJHNH020001079.1:292500-345000 GCA_905116865.2 Candidula unifasciata | reverse complement strand
TAGGTAGGTAGGTATGTATGTGCTGTAAACTGTGCGGAAATTTCTGGCTGTTTCGCTGCTACTCGGACTTCAAAAGGAACACCCGCAAATAGTCGCTCTTTAATAGTTGTTGACGGGGGGAAGGGAGGGGGGGGGGGGGTGGACAGTGCGTCTACTCTTCTTGTCTGTGAAATGGGATTCCAGAGCCGACACAGGAAAAATTCCCAGAACCTATTTTGGGCAGTTGCATCGGATGATCACTTTAACAACCCAGGTGTATTCGTTTTTTTTTTCTCGGCAGGTATTTCTTTGGCACGTTCCTGGAATATCAACTGTACAGGAAAGCCTGCTGGAACAAGGGCCTCAAGGGGCCGTTATACATGTGTGACATATCAGGCAGTCTAGTCGTTGGGGACGGATTCCGGTAGGGCACAAGCTAGAGAAATTGTGATCATGTCCATTGTTATTTGCATCATTATTCTTATCATAATCATCTGTTATAGTATCCACAATAATCATATATATATATATATATATATATATATATATATATATATATATATATATATATATATATATATATATATATATATATATATATATATATATATATATATATATATATATACTAGCTGTACCCGGCCAAGCGTAGCTGTGGCATAGTTTGGCTAAATGGAAAAGAAAGAAAATAGAAATCACACGTGTCTAATATGGTTACTGTCGCAATCATTGTCTGCGCACATACAGAGATAGTCTTCGATGCCCCCCTCCCATTTTTCCAAATCTATCTTCTACTCGCTCCTTCATCAAAGGCTTTTGGAAAAGAAAGACAATAGAAATTGCACGTGCCTAATATAGTTAATGTCGCAATCATTCTCTGCACAGATATAGAGATAGTCTTGTTAGCCACTTCAAAACACGCAACATATAATTGCGTCTTTATATTAGTGGTCACTTAAATGGTATTAGCACAGTAAAAAAATGGTTATTTGGTTATCATAGTGCTAAAGCTGTTTGTATTTTTTTAAGAGACGAAAGTAAAGCTTACTACTGTACTTGTAAATAACCAAGTAAGTCGTTAAAAAAATTAGAATAGCAGAGGTAGCGTTAGTAAAATATAAAAAATTAAGAAATAAAAACTGTAAAATCCTGCGTTAAGCTCTTTAATTTAACAGTTTCTGTCATCACCCCCTTTCCTCCCCCATCTGCTCTCTCTCTCTCTCTCTCTCTCTCTCTCTCTCTCTCTCTCTCTCTCTCTCTCTCTCTCTCTCTCTCTCTCATCGAAGGATTTGAAAGTCATCACCCGACGATATTTTTTTTTTAACTGACTTTGAAACAGGACTAAAATAGGGAGCAGGAATTGTAATGAGTAGTAAATGCGGCTAGTGTAATATTAACCACAATATCCTTCAAGTACCAGTACAACTACTACCACCACCGCTACCACAATAAATAAAATACTGTCACTGCTATCTGTTTTATGGTAGTAGTAGACAGGGAGTCGTGAGCCAGAGGATTTGGCGCCGAAAAGCTAATGCTGTCAGCACGGACTGGTCAGGTTAGGATGTGTTATTTCGCTCCACGACAGAAAAATGTCATCACCTTACCGGCGGTCTCCGGCATGACAGCACTACTGTGTAACCGCTCAATCACAACTACTATTACTGCTACTTTGAGTGGGTAAGGCAGTTACTTTGACTTGAAAGTCTTTCAGTTACCAGTTTATGCCCCCCCCCCCTTCCCCTTTCCAATTCACCGACTACTCTTTCCTTCATCGAAGTAATTAAGAGAAATAAACCAAGTGAAAACGAAAACAGTAAAAGTACACAATAATTACGAAATGAACGCTATGATTAAAAAATACAGCCTAATTCTAACGCAATCTCAGAAGAAATAATTAAATCGAAATAAAAATGAATGGAAATCTACGAAAATTCAGCGTTACCATGCAATCAGAAAGTTTGAAAAGAAATCATGAGTATGCGAAATGGTCAAATTTAATTATCAACTGGTTTACCCACATACCTTTTTTTTTAAATAGTTTTTATGGCCATATGGCTAGTGCTGTCGCCACGACAGAGCAGTTCTGGGTTTTATTTTGCTACCGGATTTTAAAAAAAAAAAGGGAAACTGCTGTACTAGGAATTCGAACCCTCGTCTCCCGCATGGGAACCCAATGTACTAACCATTCGACAAGCAAATCACTGCTTCTAAACAACGAAAAGATAACAAAACTACGCAAGATGTGTGTCCCGATTCTAACACAACTCAAAACCGCAGGCAATTGTTTTCTCATTAACAGATATCCCAGATATAAACTTGAAGTATTATTGAAACGGCCCAATAATAGAAATCGTACGTGTCTAACACGGTAAATGTCGCAATAATTGTCTGCGCAGACATAGATCGCCCCCATCGCCTTTCTCTTCTCCTCTCTCAAATCCACCGACTACTCTCTAACTCATCGAACGTTGTTTGAAAAAAAAACAGAAAATAGAAATCTTGTATAATATAGTTAACGTCGCAATCAGCGATATAGAGATACTCTGGTTTGCTGTACGAGCGGATGTAAAAAAAAAAAAAAAAAGGAGCGTCCCGTGTCTACTGCGTATGCACTGTGAAAGTCGCTCGCACATGCGCATTTACTAACGTGGCTATAATTAAATGCCACTAAAAATGGAAATATTCGTTTTGAAGATTTTTGCAACAAATGTGGTCACCTATCTCTAACAATGACAGGTAGAATTTGAAACCGTGATGGATAAACATCCGGTATCAAAACAAACATATCCTTAAAAGTTCAGCTAAATAGGTTCAGTAGTTTCCGATTCTATAGCTCATAAACAAAACACACAAACATTGATATATATATATATATATATATATATATATATATATATATATATATATATATATATATATATATATATATATATATCCTAAAATCAAATATTTATATAAATATATATTTATATATGATGTTTGTCCATCAAAGGTGTTGATGACCAGTCCTTTCATCCAGTGGTGAATGGATTATGTTTCGTAAGTGCGTGGATGGCTGATAAGGCCAATTCTAGCACTGAAATTCTTGATCAATATAGGCAAGGGGGAAAAGCCACATCTCTCTGGTGATTTGCTTCAGTGTCTTTCCTGGCTTGTCTTTTCTAAATGGCTGCTGCATTTCAAGCAGCTTCATGGGCCACAGCTCCTGGATGAAGAGACGAGAGCCAGGATGAGCGGCCACGTGCAGCGACTTCCCAGGCTTTAGAATATATATATATATATATATATATATATATATATATATATATATATATATATATATATATATATATATATATATATATATATATATATACACACATATAAAAACAAAATCAACAAGCAAGTTCGTTACAAAACGTCGCTCTCTTCATGGCACGCCTGAAAGTATCCCTTTCCCTAGCCATCTCTCCAGCCCCATGTGCTTTCAATGCCAATGCATCTTCAATGTCTCATATCCATCTTCGCGGTGGTCGACCCCTGCCTCGCCTTCCACAAACTGCACCCTCCGTTACCGTCTTTTCCAAGCCACAATGACGCTTGATGTGGCCAAAATACTTCAACTTTCGAGACAGGATACTGTTTAAGAGCCAAATCTCTTTGATGTTCAACTCGTTCAGAATGTCGATGTTTTTCCTCTTCCTGATCCATGGTATTCTAAAAAGATTTATATAACATTTCAATTCAAAAGCTCCAATCTTTTTCCTCAGTGACTGAGAGAGAGTCCAAGACTCACAACCGTAGTATGTATATATTATATATTAAAAAACAAGAAGGCGTAATGGACCTGCAGGTATAAAGAAAAGGCTAGAGCAGTAATAAAGGGTATGGTTCATTGATGTAATATCAACCATATATATTATTATTAGGGCTGTACCGAATAGTGATTTTTACGGCCCATTACAACAAGCTGGACCAATTATTCGGCCGAATAGCATACGAATAGTGTATCATCATCATCAGATACCTTTCCGACTGGCATGGGTGAGTATGCCTCTCCACAATCTGCTATCTCCTGTAGCATGTATCAGTTCGTGTGCCGGCACACCTTCATGCCATGCAAAAAGACTGCCAAGAATCTTCTTTCATTGTCTTCCTCTGTCCCTCCTTCCACAGATCTTTCCAGTGGTCACCACATGTTCCATTTTCCCTCTTCTCATAACATGGCCGAAAAATAATGACTGTCTCTTTATGATGTCTGTGATTAGTTGTCTTTGGGCTCCCGTCTCTTTCAAAACTTCTTTCATTGTATTTTAAGCATTGTTCTGTAAAACCACATCTCTGAGGCCTCAAGAAATTGTTTGGCCTGACTACCGATTGTCCAGGACTCACAGCCATATGTTAAAACTGGATTTATGTAACAAGCAAGAATTCTTTTCTTACCTAAATGACAAAGCTTTATTGCATAAGATGTTCTTCATTTTATAAAATGCAGTTTTTGACTCTTTTCGATAGGGGCGACGAAAGACAATTTAAATTTTAACTTTTAAATATTTTCATACCTTCTTTAATAATGTCACAATTTATAGCCGACTTTTCTTGATTTTCGCCGCGGCACCCATGGCATAGGCGCCCAGTTTGAGAACCTCCGCTATAATGCCTCGGTCCTTGCCAGTTGCTGTACCACGCAAGATGGGTCACAGTTTCCCCCGCTACGACAGACTTAAACAGCAGCAGCAACTATTGTGTTAAGAGTGTGTTATTTCAGTCCATCGCAGTAAATGCAGAAACGAGTGTAAGGTAACCACTATTCCTATTCGGCCCGACCGCAAGTGTCAGAGACCAGTTCGGCTATGGGACGAACAGAGGTGATGATAGTGAATCATCACGTATGAACGAGTGGACCTTCAGTAAAACTCAGTATGCGAACGGGCAGCTTGACCACGGAATAAACTGGGTCGAATTAACGGGCCAAGACCAGTTCACACAGTTGACACGGATTACCGCGTGTCCAGCGGTGAATGCAGGGGAGAGCTAGCTCAGGGAAGTTGTGTAGTGGGACTGGACGAGACAAGACGTAGTGCTTCGAGTAGGTAAAAAAATACATTAGGTTAGTGACGGTTAGCTGAAAAGGATTTTTGTGTTTAGTATCTTTGTTAGGCCGTGTTTCCAGTTAATGTTTTGACTAGATAGTGTAGAGTTAATGTTCCTTGTATAGTAGACATTCCATGCAGTATTTGTCTGAGCAGTTAGTGAAGGTGTGACACGCTTGGTTAATGGGGGTAACACTGCCCAGTCACGCTTAGGCCATTCACCTTACGTGTGTCGCTGAGTCTCATGTGGCAATAGACGGCGGCTTAGTTAGCACTGATAAACTGTTAGTAAGGAGTCGTGCTCTCAATAAACCATGGGAACGACTTGGGTTGACCAGTGAATGTAAAAGCTGTTCAACGCCATCGTTTTGGATGAGAGCTGCCTACTTAGTTGAGGTGTCTACAGTCTTTTTGTTCATTGTACATTAAAGATTATGATTGTACTCAGCGGGAGCGTGTCTTAAGTGTGTCTAGGGTAGTGAAGTCTGTTAGCTGGCCTACCTAGCGAGCCATATAAAATGAATTGAGTAAATTAGGTCGCTGACAGGAAGTATTCGGCCAAAGACCGCATAGTTATCAGGTCCACTTTTCGGCCCCGATGCGAATACGAAGTGAATATTCGGTACAACCCTAAATAATATATATATTTAAAGTTCATCTTGTAGAGATCATGTGTTGTCCATACATCATGATTCCTCACTCAGCCTGCCCTGTTATGCAGAAGGAAATGTAACACTAATAGGTTTGGAAATAATGTATGTGGCAGAAGTTGCCAATCAAATATGCAGTGCTCTGCCCGTCTGCCAGTCGGGACTTCCCGCTAAGACCTGTTGCCAGGAAAGACAACGGGTATTTTCCCTTCTACAAGCCATAAATGTTTTCTAACAGTGTCATTTACTTTATCCACAGGAAACTGATGGAGGCAGGAACATCAAAACCATGGCAGGATATATTGTTCGAATTTACCGGACATGATCGCAGAGTAGAACCAGATGCCTTAGCACAATACTTTCTATATCTGTATTGGGATCTTGCCAACACAGGGTATAGTGACGTGAAGCCCACCAAAAGGCATCCTAATCTGAAAAGCTGGAAAGATGAGTGCGACCCATACCCGGTTGTTGAATGATGATGGCTATAACCAGTGCCGAGTCTAAGGATGGGGTGGGGGGGGGGGGGGGGGTTGAGACATTTGATTTTACTAGGGCCATTTGGATATTTAGAACGTTATTATAGGGTCATGCAAGAGGACGAACTTGGCCTGTATTGTCCGGTTCGAAAGCGAGCTCTGTTTACTCTTTACTATCTTGACAATGCATTTGTTAAAAACTTGTCAAACATAAAGTTACAATGAAATAAAAATCAAGTTTGAGTCAAAACATAGTTAAGAGTAACTTTTTGTAAGAAAGCGATTTTTATGGTCACTGAAAGAAAGACAAAAAAAAAAAAAAAAAAAAAGAAAGGAAGGAAAGAAGGATAAAACAAGAAAACCGAAAACATAGATATAATAAAATAAGGAATGACAGTATTAAAAAGAAACCACAGAAAGTAATACAATTAAAAAAAAAAAAAAAAAAAAAAAAAAAAAAAACAGAAGTAGGAAAGAAAAGAAGGAATGCAAACGAGAAAGAAATACATAAAAGGCAGAAAGTGAAATAAAGTGAAGAAATTAACAAAAACATTTAAGAAAACAGAAAGAAGAAAAAACTGATAGAAAAGAATCGTGATGAAAAGAAAGATGAGAAAGATAAACATAAAACAAATAAAGAAAAAGGGTAGATAGAAACACGAAAAAGGACAAATAAAGTTTAAAAAAATACAGAAAACAGACGAAAGGGGAGAAAGAGAAAACAACAAGTAAGTTTGAGGGACTGCAAGAAATAAAAAAGGCAGAACGAAAGATTGAAAGATTAGAAGAAATAAATAAGGTTAAATAAAGACAGGCAGACCAACAGAAAAACCACTACTTGATGACGTTAGGAAGCAGAAATGATTAACAAAAGCAAGAATTAAACCTTGCTGCATTTCTGGAGTATCGAGAGAAGAGAAGAAAAAAGCAAGGAAAGAAAGAAAGTAAGAAAAATTAGAATAAAGGAATAAATCAAGGAAAGAATGGCGTAAATAAAAAAGAAAGAAAGATGGAAAGAAAGAAAAGAGAGATGGAAACGGCAAACTTTAAAAAAAGAGAGAGAGAGAAATGGACAGACCGATGGATAAAAAGAAATAATAAATGAAACAAACATATCAAGAAGGAACAAGGAGAGAAATAATTTGCCTCAGAAAGAAAGAAAGAAAGAAAGAAAGAAAGAAAGAAAGAAAGAAAGAAAGAAAGAAAGAAAGAAAGAAAGAAAGAAAGAAAGAAAGAAAGAAAGAAAGAAAGAAAGAAAGAAAGAAAGAAAGAAAGAAAAAGAGAACAAAAAAGAGACTCAAATTAAAAAAAATTGGCGATTAAACAAAAACAAGAACAGTTAAAGAAATACAAGAAGGAAGAAAAGAGAAAAGAAAAAAAAACCCACACAAGTAATTGATAGAAGATTTAAAAAAAAAAATTAACCCAAGAAAAGATACAGGAATGAAGAAACAGAAGAGAAAGTTTAAAGGAAAAAAAAAAAAAACAGAAAGAATTTAACAATGGAAGAATGAAAGCAAACAAGAAAGACACGAGGATAAGAGAACAAGATTAAGAACAAAATTGCTTCTAGACATGAACATAATTATCTAAGGCAAGTAAAGTGAAGTAAAGTACAATTTTCCACGCCTTTAGGCGTAAAGGGCATATTAAGCTAGACATATTTTTAAAGACAAATTGACGCAAGATGGGTGATGTGGTAGCATCACACCGGCCGCCTTTACTTCACATGACTGCACCTGATACCAACTCAAGGCTGGGTTTACCTAAGAGCCAAGGTCATGAAAAAAAAAAGAAGTCCTGCTTTGCCAGGGAGCGAACCCACCACCTTCCGATCTGCAGTTGAGCATCTAGCTGCTACATCACGGCGACTCCTATTTAAGCAAGACACTAAACAAAATGTGGCTAAAAGATAATGCAAAACAATCAAAATCCCAAGTCTTCATTAAAAAGAACTTGAAAAAAAAAAAAAAACCCCACATAATTCAACGTTTCAAATAATACAAGAAACAGTCATCAAAAATTGCTAATTTAGTGTCCAGCTATCGAACTGATACTATTTTTGGTCACTCTCCACATCAAGCTGGCAGGGCTGTTTTGTTTTCATGACTGTTAAAACTGACAATACCCATTACTACAAGTTGGCAGCGTTGTTTCGTTTTCATGACTGTTGAAGCTGACAATTCCCATTACTACAAGTTGGCAGCGTTGTTTCGTTTTCATGACTGTTAAAGCTGACAATTCCCATTACTACAAGTTGGCAGCGTTGTTTCGTTTTCATGACTGTTAAAGCTGACAATTCCCATTACTACAAGTTGGCAGCGTTGTTTCGTTTTCATGACTGTTAAAGCTGAAAATTCCCAATACTACAAGTTGGCAGCGTTGTTTCGTTTTCATGACTGTTAAAGCTGACAATTCCCATTACTACAAGTTGGCAGAGTTGTTTCGTTTTCATGACTGTTAAAGCTGACAATTGCCATTACTACAAGTTGGCAGCGTTGTTTCGTTTTCATGACTGTTAAAACTGACAATTCCCATTACTATAAGTTGGCAGAGCTGTTTTGTTTTCATGACTGTTAAAGATGACAATTCCCATTACTACAAGTTGGCAGCGTTGTTTCGTTTTCATGACTGTTAAAGCTGACAATTCCCATTACTACAAGTTGGCAGAGCTGTGTTGTTTTCATGACTGTTAAAGATGACAATTCCCATTACTACAAGTTGGCAGAGCTGTTCTGTTTTCATGACTGTTAAAGATGACAATTTCCATTACTACAAGTTGGCAGAGCTGTTTTGTTTTCATGGTTGCTAAAGCTGACATTTCCATTACTACAAGTTGGCAGAGCTGTTTTGTTTTTATGACAGTTAAAGCTGACAATTCCCATTACTACAAGCTGGCAAAGCTGGTTTGTTTTCATGACAGTTAAAGCTGACAATTCCCATTACTACAAGCTGGCAAAGCTGGTTTGTTTTCATGACAGTTAAAGCTGACAATTCCCATTACTACAAGCTGGCAAAGCTGGTTTGTTTTCATGATAGTTAAAACTGACAATTCCCATTACTACAAGCTGGCAAAGCTAGTTTGTTTTCATGATAGTTAGGGCTGACAATTTCCATTACTACAAGCTGGCAAAGCTGGTTTGTTTTCATGATAGTTAGGGCTGACAATTATCATTACTACAAGCTGGCAAAGCTGGTTTGTTTTCATGATAGTTAGGGCTGACAATTCCCATTACTACAAGCTGGCAAAGCTGTTTTGTTGTCATGTTAGTTAGGGCTGACAATTCCCATTACTACAAGCTGGCAAAGCTGTTTTGTTGTCATGTTAGTTAGGGCTGACAATTCCTATTACTACAAGCTGGCAAAGCTGTTTTGTTGTCATGTTAGTTAGGGCTGACAATTCCCATTACTACAAGCTGGCAAAGCTGGTTTGTTTTCATGATAGTTAGGGCTGACAATTCCCATTACTACAAGCTGCTTGGCGGCGTCTTGAAATATTCTTCCACCCCCACCCCACTCCAAGTTGGAGACCACCAAAGCTTGTTGCTCTATTTCTGAAGGTATCTGAAGCTATTACCTTCTGTTAAGTTTGTTGTTTCAACAATGTCATTCTCGCGTTTTAAACTAGGTTTCCGACCGACAGGATTTTTATCGTATCACTTATAACATTGGAAAACTGTCGTGGTGTAGCGATTAGACTTTTGCCTGCAGGTTCTGACAGAAAAGGACTTTCCACAAATTATCTTTGCTTCCAGGTCGACCCGTCTTTAAATAGCGAGGTACTTTTATGGGAAGTAAAGGCGACCGGTTTGATGTTGACCGCGTCACCTACCGAGTACCGATAGGTCTACAAAATGAAGGACTAGCCCTATACGCCTGAAGGCGTGGGCAAGCATCCTTTACTTGTATGTTACGGAGCCATCGTAATGTAGCGGACAGACGCTCGTCTGAGTTGAAATTTATGGAAAGACTAGCTGTACCCGGCCACGCGTTGCTGTGGCAAAGTTTGGCTAAATGGAAAAGAAAGAAAATAGAAATCGCACGTGTCTAATATGGTTACTGTTGCAATCAGATATAGAGATAGTCTTTGACCCCCCCCCCCCCGTGCCCCCACCACCACCACTAAATCCACCTACTACTCTCTTCCTCATCAAAGGGTTTTGGAAAAGAAAGACAATAGAAATCGCAAGTATCTAATATAGTAAATGTCGCAATCATTCTCTGCACAGATATAGATATAGTCTGGTTTTCCAACTTTAGAACACGCACCATATAATTGTGTCTTTAAATTAATGGTCGTTTAAATAGTGCTATTAGCACAGTAACAAAAATGGTTATTTGGTTATCACATGCTAAAGCTGTTTGTATTTTTTATAGGAGACGGAAGTAAAGCTACTACTGTACTTGTAAATAACAAAGTAAGTCGTTACAAAATTAAAATAAATAGGTAGCGTTTGCAAAATATAAACAAATTAAGTAATGAGAACTTTAAAATCATGTGTTAAGCTCTTTAGGTTAACAATTTCAGTCATTACTCCCTTCCCTCCCCCCACCCACCGACTACTGCTCTCTCCCTCTTCGAAGGATTTGAAAATCATCACCTAGCGATATTTTTTTTTTAAACTGACATTAACATCCCTGTCCATCCGGACTAAAATGGAGAGCAGGAATTGTAATGGGTAGTAAATGGGGCTAGTGTAATATTTACCACATCATTCTTCAAGTACCAGTACAACTATTACCACGACCACCACTACAAAAGCTAAAATAATGTCACTGCTATCTGTTTTACCATAGGAGTAGACAGGGAGTCGTGAGCCAGAATATTTGGCGCCGCATGGCTAGTGCTGTCGCCAAGGACTGGTCAGGTTAGGATGTATAATTTCGCTACAGAAGAACGCCATAACCTTACCGGCGGTCTTCGCATGAGAGCACTACGGTGTAACCGCCCAACCACAACTACTACTGCTGCTGCTACTTTGAGTGGGTAAGGCAGTTACTGTGACTTAAAGCTCTCTCAGTAAACAGTCTGCCCCCCCCCCCACCCAATTCACCGACTACTCTTTCCCTCATCGAAGTAGTTGGGAGAAAAAAAAATGAAAAGCAATGAACTCTATGGTAAACAGCACAGCTTAAAATTCTAACGCAGATTAAATAATTAAATCTTAATGAAAATAAATGGAAAGCAGTGAAATTTCAGCGTAACCATGCAATCAGAAAGTTTAAAATGAAATCATAATATGCGAAAAGGTCAAATTTAATTATCAACTGGTTTACCCCCATACCTATCATTTTTTTAAGTATTAAGGGCCACATGGCTAGTGCTGTCGCCACGACAGCGCAGGTGAGGATTTTATTTTGCCCCCGGGTAAAAAAAAAAAAAACTATTGCGGATTCGAACTCTGGTCTCCCGCACAAGAGCCCAGTGTTCTAACCATTCAACCAAGCAACCACTCTATCGGAGCAACGAAAAGAGAAAAACACCTATTCGAGATGTGTGTCCCTACTACTATGTCCCGATTATAACACAACTCAAAACCGCAGGCAATTGTCTTCTCATAGATAGATAACCAGATATAATATTGAAACGGCACAACAATAGAAATCGCGCGTGTCTAACACGGTTAATGTCGCAATCATTGACTGCCCAGACGTCGAGATAGTCCTTGATGCCCCCCCCCCCTTCCAATCTATCGGCTACTCTCCAGCTCATCAAAGGATGTTTGAAAAAACAAAAATAGAAATAGTGTCTAATATGGCTATTGTGGCAATCATTGCGTGCACAGATATAGAGATAGTCTTGTTTGCTGTATCATGGCCTACTGTATTTATTAGAGAAGGCATTGGCTGTACGTATCTTGCCGCGAATGGTGGAAGTCTTGCGTTCTGACTACGGCGCATGCGCATTTACTAACGTGGCTATAATTAAATGTCACTAAGAATAGAAATATTAGTTTCGAAGATTTTCCCAACAAATGTGGTCACCTATCTCTAACAATGACAGGTTGAATTTGAAACCATGATGGGTAAACATCCGGTATTAAAACAAACATATCCTGAAAATTTCAGCTAAATTGGCCCAGTAGTTTCCGAGTCTATAGATCATAAACAAAGACACAAACATTGATGTTTATATATATATATATATATATATATATATATATATATATATATAGATATAAAACTGAACAAAAAGTTTTTCAGCGAGCTTCAAAATATGACAAACCCAAACCAAACGTGAACGTTGCAGCTATGGAGCCTTCTTCAGCACATACATAGATTAGATGGCACTACACAAATATACAATATCACTTATCTTTGAATCTCGTGGCAGCCAGGTCGATGTCAAGACAATTGTCTGGCGAGGCACATAGCGCGGAGAAAATTGATATCCGGGGATATGCCAGAAGCCGTCACTAGATGAGAAGAGGAACTGCCTTGCAATCTAAAGGTCGCGGGTTCGCTCCACAGCTGGCCCCTTCAGTTCACAAGTGCAATTTTTATGGAGGTCCCTGGTGATCGTCGCCGGAGCTACATAGCTCGTGCTCTGCGCCGCGCTCTCGACAGGCGGCTATCCATTTTGCGGAGAGAGACCAAGGCAGATGGGAAAAAACCTGGTGCAATGAAGTCGATCCCCTGGAATTTAACCTTTTTTTTTACCCTTTAAAAAACAGAAGGTTCGGAATTTCGTTAGAATGGACCCACAGCTATCAACATGGGCGATACAAGTGAAAAGTTCTGATGTGAGAACAAGAGGTAGCACTATAGAAAATGGAGTGATGACATTACAGAGCTTCTACATCTGCACAGAATGGAAATAGCCATTCATATCTCTCAATAAATTAACTGCAGACTGTTCCACCCCACTACACTTAAAGGCAAAAGTTGCAGTTGATGAAATATCCATATACCCGTACACAAATTCATACGCAAACATGCACACATTCAGATACACATTTGTAAAACAAAAATGAAAGCACACACTAGCACGTAATAAACACTCATACATACACACCTATACTTACCCGTCATTCATACGCATTCAACATAGTATCACACACACACACATACACACACACACACACACACACTCTGTCTCTCTGTCTCTGTCTCTGTCTCTGTCTCTCTCTCTCTCTCTCTCTCTCTCTCTACGCATGACCCAGTCATACTCACACAGACACTCAAACACCTGCAAACACTTATGCCGGTACTCACATTCTCATACACACTCACCAGTACAGCCAAACATACAGTCATACACAGACCTACACATACACAGACATGCACACATGCATACCCAAAATGCACATATATAAACGACAGGAAAACAGAGAGACAGACAAATGTGAGGAAGACGGGGAAAAAGAAATATATAAAGACGTATAGAAAGAAGAAAACACACACACACAAACAACAGAAAGGATGGAATAAAGAAAGAAAGCAATAAAGAAAAAAAAAGAAAAAAACGCAAGAAGGGAAGTAGCAAAAAACAAGGAAACTAATAGCTAATACTAAGGAGACAAAATAAATTACGTAAAGAAAGAATGAAAGCTTAATATTGTGTTTCTGTACATATGCTCCATTCATTTACGACTGCTGGATGTAACTGGTGCCGACAGCCATTTTGGGGAAAGCATAAATGAACCAATCTACATCTATAAAGGTGCGCAAGTAATGATTTGTATGTAATGATACACAACGCAATGAGACAACAACACACAGCCTAAGAAGACAGCTACATATACACTCAACGAGTATGCTCATGGAGATAGAGAAGTGCTGGATGCAAAGACAATAGTAGCTAGAGTTCCTAGAACGGCCAGGACTGACACATATCAGTTTTATATTTGTGCCAAAGCATGCAGGCGTGCAAGGAAATGAGGAAGCTGATCGGCTTGCAGGTGAAGCTACTACTTTGGAGGGTGGGCTAGCCATGGACTATGCTGATATTCCGAATGCTATACGAGAAGTAAGACGTTTGCGAGAACTAAACGTGTCTGAATCTGCAACAATGACCAGACTGCAAAAAAAAAAAAAAAAGTTAAAATGGATGTGTCCAGACAAGAGCACTACACCGGAAGCCAGAGAAGAATAAAAAACCTAAACAGAACTAGTGTCCTGAGCCGCTACACGCCGCAGGGTTTACCAAGGAGGGGATCCGAGCACTTATGGACTGAAAGGTTCCATGTGCAATGAGAACAATCTGTCGATTAACTAACATACATACACATTGAAACTGAGATGTGCATGTGTATCCGTGTTACATATCTTGCTTATTCGTATGCAGGCTGTTGATTCCTTGCCTCTCAGTTGCAGTTTTAAAAGACATAAATAATAATTATTATTATAATTTGGGCTGATAAATATTAAAAACCACCCTTTAATTTTTGAGGTGAAGGGTACCTACGGCGTAAACACCCCCCCCCCTCCCCTCCCCACACACTTGAGGCCCTGCCTCTTAGAAAACTAGCCCCAAACTCTTACCAAAACTTCATGTACACACGGATAAGATTGCAATGGGCACTAGCTCTCCTCCTGAATCATCACTACACCAGTTCTGTGTTTGTTTCTTATTCTTCTTCAGCTTCCTGCACAGTGCTCTTGTCTGGCCACACCCCTTTTAACATGTTGTTCTTGCAATCTGGTCACTGTTGCAGATTCACAGTCATCACTTGGTTCTCGCAAACGTCTTCCTTCTCGTAGAGCATTCCGAATGTCAGCATGGTCCATGGTTTGTCCGCCCTTTACAGTCGTTTTACGGATAAGATTTCGTTGTGTTGGCTATGCTGTCTATGGGGAATTTATCGGGGGTCTAGACCCTATTTATCATCATCATGTAGCAGGCCCTTTGCAGAGCATCGCTCTCATCCCGGTCTGCATGGAAGAAACTGGGTCTCTCGCCATCTCTTTCATTTTCGAGGAGTCACTTATTTCCTGTGCCCATCTTCGTGTCGGTCGGCCCCTGCTCCTCCTTCCTGGTACCATGCCTTCTGCTTTAATTTTTTTCCAATCTGTCAGGGGCGCTTGATATAACCAAAATATTTCAGCTTCCGAGACATGATGCTGTTTATTAGCCAATCTTCCTTGATGTTAAGATCTTTCAAGATGTAAGCATATCTACTATTCTTTGTCCAAGACATTCTGAGAATCTTTCTATAGCATTTCAGCTCTAAAGCCCCTATTCTCTTTCTAAAGGACTGGGAGAGAGTCCACGAGTCTCATCCACGACCTCATTACTGGGCTGAATTATATGCAAGAAATCCTGAATTTTTATTCAGGAAAGAAGGGATGAATACTTGGACTGCCAGCATACGTGACGGGTAAACTGACTGAAAGAAAGACGACTAAACAAGCAGAAGGATATAAATGAGCCGATATTTGATGATGATCATGCCCTAATATACAAGATAGGGATAACTTCGAACTCTACACAGACAGCTTCAGCACATGATGCAAGAAATAAGAAAAGAAAATAGTGACTGTAAATAGACTACCAGTTTAACATTTCGTGACTTTGAAGGAGGGATTTAAAACAAGATAAGCAGTTTAACGTTTCGTGACTTTGAAGGAGGGATTTAAAACAAGATAAGCAGTTTAACGTTTCGTGACTTTGAAGGAGGGATTTAAAACAAGATAAGCAGTTTAACGTTTCGTGACTTTGAAGGAGGGATTTAAAACAAGATAAGCAGTTTAACGTTTCGTGACTTTGAAGGAGGGATTTAAAACAAGATAAGCAGTTTAACGTTTCGTGACTTTGAAGGAGGGATTTAAAACAAGATAAGCAGTTTAACATTTCGTGACTTTGAAGGAGGGATTTAAAACAAGATAAGCAGTTTAACATTTCGTGACTTTGAAGGAGGGATTTAAAACAAGATAAGCAGTTTAACATTTCGTGACTTTGAAGGAGGGATTTAAAACAAGATAAGCAGTTTAACATTTCGTGACTTTGAAGGAGGGATTTAAAACAAGATAAGCAGTTTAACATTTCGTGACTTTGAAGGAGGGATTTAAAACAAGATAAGCAGTTTAACATTTCGTGACTTTGAAGGAGGGATTTAAAACAAGATAAGCAGTTTAACATTTCGTGACTTTGAAGGAGGGATTTAAAACAAGATAAGCAGTTTAACATTTCGTGACTTTGAAGGAGGGATTTAAAACAAGATAAGCAGTTTAACATTTCGTGACTTTGAAGGAGGGATTTAAAACAAGATAAGCAGTTTAACTACCAAAGCAGTGTGTACTTACACATAATTGAGGATTTATCATCATCAGGTGCCTTGCCGACTGGCGTGGGCGATCGTGCCTCTCCATAATCTGCGATCTCCTGCAGCATGTATCAGTTCGTGTGCTGACACACCTCCATGCCATGCAACAAGACTGTCAAGCATCTTCTCTCGTTATCTTCCTCTATCCCTCCTTCCACAGATCTTTCCAGTGATCACAACATGTTCTATTTTCCCCTCTTCTCATAACATGGCCGAAACATGGGGATTGGCTACGAAAAAAAAAAAAACGAATACAGAAGGTCAGCAGCATAAATTACCTAACAGCGCTAAAATTAGCACACACATACACACACACACACACACACACACACACACACACACACTAAGCAGCTGTTAAATGGGTTATTCATATCAACTTTGCGCCATCAATGCCAAACAAAGAGAACTCACAAACAAACGCTAAATTATAGCATGTAAGATGAAATGTATAAGAAATGCTGCGTAAAGGGGGAGGGGGAGGGGGGGGGAAGAGGCAGAGTTGTCAATGAAAAACTAAGAACAATGGCAAGTCAATGATTTCATAAACCATCAACAAATGAAATGGTGTGGTCACACGGTCAAAATAAAACAAAATGAGCAATCAGCTAGAGTTTACTACATCAGAACAGCAAACTATAATGCAAGAAGCTAACCAAAACTGAGATGGGTGGATGGAATAAAAGAAACACTACAGAAAAGCAGTATAAACTTAACAGAAGCTACGCAACTAGCAACAAAACACACACACACACACAAACAAAGAAAGAAAAAACGACGTTTGACAGCTCTCTGCGACCCTCTGCGGCGTAAGCATTAGGTTAAAGAAACAAACAGCCGATCGTTGTCATTCACCTACTGATATATAAAAAAACCTACCGACGTGTTCAAGATACCAGTTATCTGTATGTACAGACTTTCACGTTTACTGTGAACAAATCCACGTTTCAATAGTTGTCTGGTCTTCATGATCAACTACAGGAGTTTGAGTAAGACAAACTTGATTGTTGTTTTCAAAGCAGCCCAATATAAGCGTTGCATGCTCATTTGTCCTCCTTTCCTTGTCCATACCCTCCCTTCTCGCGCCGCTTCCTTCTCATTCTCATCGTCATATCCCATCTTCTTCTTCTTCTTCTTCTTCTTCTTCTTTTTCTGGTTCTTCTTCTTCCAGCCCAGCATCTTCATCCTGCAACTACTCGAGTACAAAGAGTAGCCTAACGGCGCTGCCCAGACAAACAATTTAAAGTTAAAAATCTACCCAAGGCATTTCGCCGGTGCTACAGGGCCTGTGCACTGTGCTGAGCTTCTTCTGACTCAGACATTAGAAGAAAAACGGAGCAGTTATGGGTTACTACTCGTGTGCCAAGATGTTGATCCGTTGTTCAAACCTTAAACCTCAAACCTACTCGAGTACGCAGTTTCTGCTGTTGAAGAAGGTTATGACGTGTTTGTGGCAAACATCGCCGGAAAGTGCGTTTAATTAGGTAATCTTGTTTGTAACTGAATCAGTATCCGTTTGCGTTACGTACTGATGGTAGTTTTATAGCCGCAATGTTTTTTTTTTTTTCGTGATTGTATTATACTTTTCGTCTAGAGTGATACTTTTTCACGATATTTATATTATTAACCCGAACAGTTTCCTCGTCTGTTCTTCCAGTTGACTTTATGCAGTAATATCATCAAAAGATATAAAACCACACAAAAAGTAGATCAGCGAGCTTCACAATATAGGTTTAGGTAAGGTTTAGACGACGCAACATCATAGCACAAGGGTAGCAACCCATAAGTGCTCCGTTATACACCGCAGCACCGGCGAGGATCCTAAAATACTTTAGGTAGATTCAAAAATTTGGCCCGGGCAGCGTATTTAGGATCCTATTTTTTGATTTCCATATGCCAGGGGATTTTTTTTTCTACGTGCGCAACAATACACACCGGCGTCTGCTCTTACTACCCAGAGACCACAGGAATTTATTAGAAGTCCACGTGAAAACATTCCAGCCTTCACTGGGGCTTGAACCCGGAACCTCTAGCACTCAAGGCGAATGCTATACCTCGAGACCACACAGCGCCCCAGCCCCCCCCCCCCCCCCATTAAAAAAATATGATACAATATAACAAATACAAGCGAAAAGTGAACGCAGCACATTACATTAATCAGCACATTACATAAATCAAACAAAACCAAATGAATACACAAAAGCAACCTAACTGACTTGTCCCGAAGCAGCCACGTTGATGTCGTGCCAGTAGAATTAAGAAGCACGTCTGGTCCGAGAATATTTAGCCCTACAATGCCATGGGCCGTAACTCGAGAATTTTAGATGAAACCGTGTTGATGCAGCAACAGCTACACCTGGTCAACGCCTTCAAAGTGGACAGACTGCCGCGGCATTTAATTTCAATGCATCAAAATGTGTCCATAATGGCTTTGAAGAAGGCTCCTTCCCACCGCTACTAGGAAATTGATCTCCGCCGTTGCCGATCCCGAACAGAGACGAGAAAGGAGGAGGGTAGACTTTGGAGCCAGCTTCCCCGCCCTTTAAAACTGCCTTGCCACAGAATGTTGAATTAAGAATCGACATCACAGCACTCAAGATACTCCCATAAGGGCTCCGTCCCCATCTTCGGCAGCAAGCGAAGAGTTCCACTTCCGATGGTACCAGTAACTGTCTGACTGCACATCTGTCTCGCCTTTCCCTTGAATGTTGAGCGTCGGCCAGATCCCCTGCTAACTGCTCGCAGGTCATTCTTCCCAGACCGCAATGATCTAATTGTCCCTCCGCACTGTTCACTCGCTGTCGAAGGGCCTAAATAACATCTGTCTTGTCATTCATCTATTCACCACCAAGTGGTGCAGAAGAGGCTAGTCTATCTGCATGTTCGTTTACCAACACCCCAGCATGATCTGGAGAAAATATCTAAAAGATGCTAACAACCCTGGAGCTCTGATGCGATGCTTGCCACTCTTCGCTTTTCTCAGCATTCTCTATTGTCAGTTACAATTTGCTACAGAAACGCTCATGAATAAAAATGGAGCTGTTACGACAAACTGCCTAGTCGTTTGGATAGAATGGCACAGGATTAGAACGAAACAGAGAAACAGACCGCTTGCCCTATGTGTCAAATTGTAATGATGGATATGATATTTAAAAAAAAAAAAAAAACAGTCCACAGAATGTACAATGCGGAGGAGCAGATGGATCACCACAGTCTGGTGAGATTGATGCAGTTGGGGGTGACGAGAGGTTCTGGCAGAAGCTCAAGGCTCAGAGGAAAGACAAGACGGACGTTTAATCAGAAAGCTACTGGCACATTTAGTATCGGAACTCTTCGCTGGCTGCTGAAGATGGGGACGGAGCGCTTATGGGAATGCCCCGAGTGCTGTGATGTCGGTTCTTGAATCAAATCAAATCAAATCAAGCAAAATTACGCCCCGTCTTCAGAAATATATACAGGGCAAACCGCAAGATATGAATTTTTACCGTCCCGTGATCCAGCTCATGCAGTTAATAACTTGTATCCTGATGTTTTAATCCTCATTCAAATTAATGTCTCCTGGGGAAGTAAAGATGGCCGGCGTAATGCTGACCACATTACCCACCCAGTACCGATTATTCTGTACAAATATGTGACACTCTGCCCATATGCTAGATGCGGCTAAGGCGTGAAAGGGGATCTTTACTTTACTTTACTTAATTTACTTAGATTAATGTCAAGAATTTTAATTAGTTCCAGACTTCTCAAAATCACACACAAATTTACGTTTTTTTTTTTTTTTTTTGTTTCGTTAATGGACAGAATAACAGATTATAAACAGCATATTCATACCAACACTGTGCTACCAGTGTCAGACTTGGACATTATCAAAGACTAACCCACGTAAAATTAAGACTTGTGAAATGAGATGCCTGAGAAAAGCCGCCAACCTTAATCATCAAAGACAAAGTTAGAAATGATATTATCAGACAGACTGTACTGTATGAACAACACACCATGCAGCAAATTCATTGAGATACAGAAGGTCAAATGGTTTGGTCATTTACTAAGAATGCAGCCAGAACAACTACAAAAGCAGTCGCTACACAGGACAGGATCTGAAGTGAAAAGCAAGAGGCCGTCCTAGGAGAACATGGATTGATGACATTAAAGAGCTTCTGCATTGACATGGAATGACAACAGCCATAGCTGCCCACCAAACAACGGATCGCAAGCTATTCCTCCCCACAACGCTAAACGACAGAATTGGAAACTGATGATGATGATGAATGGGAAAAATGTGTGGTACTGCTTGTTTTTCTCTGCCGACAGCGGAAAATTTGGTTACTTTTGACGATTAGTCCAGCATCATCAAGTGCCTTGTCGACTGGCTTGAATTCTCCTTCGGCATTGTAAACATGACCTAATGCTTTTGAAAGTGATCGAGACGATGTCGAAAGTTCTCGCCTGTCTAGGTGGCATCCTGGATGTCTCCTCGTATTCTGGTGGAAAATATTCGCTAGCCCGACCTCGTATCCTGAAAAACTCGTAAAGAGTGAAGTTCAACCCCACTAGGACGGCAAAACCAGTGACAAACACCCGCTGACACAAAGTGCTCTCATTCGGATGGGAATCACCCGGGTACAAGTCCCAGGAACCCCGGTTAACCGTTAGGTTATATTAGGGCCCCCGACTACAGCAGGGATAAAGCTTTAAAATAGCAAAAAACTGCCTCCTTTTATTAAGGCGAGTTTTCAAAACATCCTATTCTAAGGTTCAGTTGTGCCCGGCTCTCTAGCGTAATTGGCTCAACCGGACTGCGCGGTGACCGGGTGACGAACTCCTTGTGGTCCTGGTTCACACCCGGAGGTAGGCAGAAAAACCACATTTCTCCCAGATTTACGGTATTTATCATGGTATCAAGGCCGAAGGGTTGCGATATCCATAATACCGAGCCTAAGGGTTAACAACTCATAGCTTCTAGACACTAAAAAAAAAAAGTTCAGTTGTATTTTGATGTGTGCACAGACTGCACGAAATGCATTCACTTATGTTTGAAGTGGAAACCAGATAAAAACAAAGAAGTGCAAGATAGAATCTCTAGTCAGGCAAAGCCCGGTCTGATACCTGAGAAACAAATCCACAAAACAATAATACACTTAACTGGGGATAAAAACCGTTGTTACTCCAGAAATACAAAAGCAAGGGTAAACTCTTTCCTTGTATAGCCCGCCCCTCTCCCCCTCCCCCCAATCTTGGTTTCTTTCTGTTCGATTCTTTCTCGTTCTTTCTTTCCTATTTCTTCTTCTCTCGATGGCTTTCTTCTGCTTGTCTTTGTTTACTTTTGTTATTCGCTCTTCTTTCTTTCTCTCCATCTCCTTTTTTGTTTCACTCGTTTTTTTTTCAATCTGTCTTTATCGGAGTTTTTTTTTTCTGTCATTCATTATTTCTAATGCAACTGGTACTAGTTTTTACCTTATTCAACAGTTGTAGACATTTGCTGTTTTGGAGGTGGTTATAAATCTTCATGTTATTCCTCTTGTTTCACAACGAATACTCTGTACCATATCACTGCGTTACAAAACTAAAATTTTCCTTTTAGGAAAATTCCTCTTCTGGCTATACACACCATAACAATGTCCTAGTGAACGACAGTCACGTTACGTCACTACCAGGCAGTGCCACTTACCTCGTAAAAGTGCCACTTGACTTCGACCAGCTCTTTCCTTATCGGGTCAACCTCTTTAGCTCTTTTGACAGAGCTCCTTCCGCCCACACAATGTCACCACAGCTGTGGTATTTAAAAAAAAAAGACACGTTACTTTCCTTTTTTAGTTTGTCTAAGCATTAGCAGATATGAGGCACGAAACGTATTAAACGAACCGAAACACACAAGCATTTTGGTACCAAGTTTAACTGCTCCAACATTCTATGAAATGAAAGTAAAAAAAGCAAAAAGTAAAGATCCCGTTTCACACCTTTAGGCGCATCAGGTATATAGGTAGAGCACCCATATTTTTACAGACCAATCGGCACTCAGTGGGTAATGTGGTCAGCATTACGCCCGCCGTCTCTAGTTCCCCTAGGACAGCCATCCTGGTACCCATTTGAGGCTGGGTCGACCTGCGACGTCCCATACCAGGATAAAAATCCATGCAGGAAATAAAAGACAATCTAGATTAAAAATTGAAAAATTAAATACAATATCCCCTAGAACACGTACGTCAGACATGCATCAGGCGGGCCGAATGCGGCCATTTTTAAGCATACCTGTGACCCGCAAAAAGAATACATAAGCTGGCTAAAATTTCATATATTTTTTTTTTTTAACCAGTGAATTTTAGATTCACCATTTAAATTGCTTATGCTCCTGTAGCTAAGTGAGAAGGGAAAGTGACTGGTAAATGTGAGAGGTTCGGCTTCATTGCACTGGCTTTTATCCCATACGGCTCAGTCTTTTTCCACAGAACAGCTAGCTGCCTGCCGAGAGCGTCACACAGAGCACAACCTTTGCAGCGCCGGCGACGATCGCCAGGGATCTTCGTAAACATTTCACTCATAAACAGAAGGGCGCGGCAGTAAAACGAACCCACTACCTTATAGGCGCGAGGCAAACGGCTTGACCACACTGCTACGGAGACCCAATTCCAGAGAAAACGGAAAGCACACGAAGAAAGATGGGCGTGTAAGAAAAATGGAATTTCAGTACTTTCGCCCAACGCTGACTGGAAAGATACACTTTTTAATTTGTAACAACAGCACTGTCACGTCAAAACAGCAAAATTAAAAAGGACATTGTGAAATGAACCATGGATGCTTGTTGAACGTGAAATTTTTTTTTTTTTTCCGCAAAACAAGACAAAGCACATAAACATTGAAATGTCCTGTTTTTACTAAGAACCGCCCAACTACTAGCATAAATATTGAAATGTCCCATTGCCACACTACACCAAGTATGAGATATGAGTTAAAGAACCTCCCCGTGTGGGTTTCGGTCGCCGCCTCTGTGGGGTGGGGGAAGATAAGAACAGACCCACTGCCTTTCCTACAAGCATGACGTAACAATTGACTATGTAAGGGCTTTCTTCAAAATCGGAGTAGATCTGCTTCAAAGGCAAGAAACCAACACTATGATTTCAAAAAAGCTAGATCAGTAAAAAGGATATGCACTCAACACTCAGGATGTGGAACAAGACTAAGGTCCAAAGATGGACAAACAGTCATAACTTTCCGATGGAGTTTATGGCCGGTGAATGAGAAGAAGTTAAAAACTAACATCACACCAATCGCTACATTCTCATAAACGCTCTGTTCCCATCTTCAGCAGCAAACAAATTCCATTCGGACGATACCAGTAGCAGTATGATATATGTCCGTCCGACCCCTCCCCTGAGTGACGGCCAGATAACCTGAATGACGGTCAGATCCCCTGAGTGACAGTCAGATCCCTTGAGTGACGGTCACATCCACTGAGTGACGCTCACATCCCCTGAGTGATGCTCACATCCATTGAGCGACGCTCACATCCCCTGAGTGATGTTCACATCCCCTGAGTGACGCTCACATCCACTGAGTGACGCTCACATCCCCTGAGTGATGCTCACATCCACTGAGTGACGCTCACATCCCCTGAGTGATGTTCACATCCCCTGAGTGACGCTCACATTTACTGAGTGACGCTCACATCCCCTGAGTGATGCTCACATCCACTGAGCGACGCTCACATCCCCTGAGTGATGTTCACATCCCCTGAGTGACGCTCACATCCACTGAGTGACGCTCACATCCCCTGAGTGATGCTCACATCCATTGAGCGACGCTCACATCCCCTGAGTGATGTTCACATCCCCTGAGTGACGCTCACATCCACTGAGTGACGCTCACATCCCCTGAGTGATGCTCACATCCACTGAGCGACGCTTACATCCATTGAGCAACGCTCACATCCCCTGAGTGATGTTCACATCCTCTGAGTGTCGTCCAGATTAACTGAGTGTCGTCCAGATCCCATGAGTAACGGTCAGATCCCCCGAGTAGCGGTCAGATCCCTTGAGCGACGGCCAGATCACCTGAGTGACGGTCAGATCCCCTGAGCGACGGCCAGATCACCTGAGTGACGGTTAGATCCCCTGAGGGACGGTTAGATCCCCTGAGTGTCGTCCAGATCCCCTGAGTGTCGTCCAGATCCTCTGAGTGTCGTCCAGATCCTCTGAGTGTCGTCCAGATTCGCCGAGTGACAGTCCGGTCCCTTAAGTGACGGTCAGTTCCCCTGAGTGAAGATCAGATCTTGTGACGACACGCTCTGTGACTTCAGAATGTCTTTCCTCAACCTACTTTTATTTCTTTGTTTTTTAAAGAATACCGAAAAATATGGTTTTGGATACATCCTTAATCTAAGTAAGGCGACCTGAACAAACATTTAATTCTCCTGGACTGTTAGTGATACCAAACACTGAAACTTTTTCCCATATGTTACGTGTTAAGGTATAGAGATAAGAGTGACAAGCTCAGACTTTGTAACTGGGAGATTTCGCTAGCCAAAACTTATGCGTCATATAATTATCTTCTAGCTAGACCTTTTGGAGCAGATAACCAAGGCTAATTTTGATTATCTCCCCCTGAGGTTACCTAACTCGAGTGCAGGTCAGATCGCCAGTATTGAAATAGTGAGCCGAAAGTGTTAGCAGAAGAATTGACACGGTCTGATAAAGGTGACGGCAGGTTGAAGAAGGGATGGGAGGTGTGACGTTGTCTATTAGCTTTGACCTGCTTGACTGACCAGGAGAATGAGCCGTGGGAAGGCAAACAAGTGTTGTACAGTTTTGACTGACAGTTAATAGACCTATCCACGGGGTGGGGCTGTGACATCTTTGAATGAGAGTGGGTTTAGGAGTAATGTAGGAGGAGCTTAAAAGAAGTTATAAAAGGGTGAACTCTAGGACTGGGAATGAGACTCTGCCATCTGTTGGGCTTAAAACCTAAGCTTGAGACAGAACTTTTGGCACTGTGTTGTCATTTTCCAGGTAAGAAGCGAAATTAGTTTCAAAACCTTTATTTCCTGATAGAAATCTAACTGACTTTTTGCTCAAGTTTGTGTCTTAATCACTTTGTAGTACTCTTTAGCGGACATTTCTCCATTCTCTTAGGGCACTGTCACATTGCTTTAAATCGTAATTGATATTGTCATGAATGTTTTTTCGTGCACATGTGCTTCAATGTTGTAAAACTTAAATGTTGATGTTACCATAGAAATTTAATGAACTATCAGGTTTTTGAAATCACAAGCGTGAAGATAATTTTGGCAGTCTTGTCACGTGTGGTTAATGTGAATCTGTATTACATACAGCTAACACACTGAAATGAGTTTAACTCCCGGGAGGCTAATGCGGTGATTGATCCCCGAGAGTAAATCCCTGAGATTTGTTATTTGATTCGCCCCAGAAATATTGTTAGCCTTCTGGGCGCGTCCATTGTTCCAAGCCTTGATTCCAGAACTTGTTTTGTCTAACTGATTGTCATTTTGAGTCTGTACGAGAGATGACATCAGACATAGAAGACTTGACTATCATTACAGGACGTGAGTAGAGGAAGGCAGGAAATGTGACGGCTTGAATGTGAGACATAAGCCCTTCCAAATTTGACAGGAGTGAATGTGAAAATGAGGGAAGAGATGAAATGTTTTATTTAAATAAAATGTTTGATGTTATTATAATATACATGCTTAGTGTACATATAGATTAGATACTACACATATGCGCTTGTTTCTTTATCACAGTTCCCACACTGGGCAGGGACTAGTAGGCATCCATTCTTCGAGTGTAACGACAGTGAGGACGACAAACTGGAAAAGGATAGGCAGGGTCTCAAGCCGAGAACTGTCCCGAGGTTTTATTCTCTAACTAGGAGTTTAGTATATTAATTCCATCAATAACACCATCTTTACTCTACTAGCATAAACCCGTTCATGTTATTTTTGGTTAGATACATTCAATAAATCTTGTTCATGTTGTTATAAAATTGTTGAGTAAATTGTGTACTTAGGTTCAAGTGTCTTTGTGCATACTAGTTTACTTCAGCTGACAAATATGTAAATCACTTGATGGGGGCTTTAAAATAATGTCAGGAGATGAGAAAGTCGGAGGGGTTAACTGTGTGTCTATCTATCCCTTCTCCTATTCCTGTGGATACAAGTACAGCAACTTTCATTAATGGAACGAGCCATTCGCTGTTTTCTTGGCTATCCAGGACTGTCTAGGATCAACATAGCTTAGATATTAGTCCAGTTTCTCTAGTGGGTGGGCACTGTTAAGGTTCAAACCCACACCCTCACTATTTCAGTGTATTTACCCACGTGGGCTCGCGACAGATCCCCTGAGTGACGGTCAGATCCCCTGAGTGACAGTCAGATTCTTTGAGTGTCGTCTAGATCCCCTGAATGATGGTCAGATCTGCTGAATGACGATCAGAACTCCAGAGTGATGGTCAAATCCCTTGAGTCACTGTCACATCCCGAGAGTGACGGTCAGATCCTATGAGTGACGCTCAGATCCCCTGAATGTCGTCCAGATCCCCTGGGTGTCGTCCAGATCCCCTGAGTGACAGTCAGATCCTCTAAGTGAAGATCAGATTCCCTGAGTGACAGTTACATCCCCAGAGTGCTGGTCACATGTCCTTAGTGTCGTTCAGATCCGTTGAGTCTCGTCCAGATTCCCTGAGTAACAGTCAGATTCCCTGAGTGACGGTCAGATCCCCTGAGTGACTGTCATATACCCTGAGTGACGGTCAGATCCCCAGAGTGACGGTCAGAGCCCCTTACCGCTCTTACTGCACTATTTTCCTCATACCCTGATAATCTATGTGTCCCTCCACACTGTTTACTAGCTCCCAGAAGGCTCTCACAACATCTAACTTGTTGTGTATTAGTTTATCCCTAAGTATTGCAGAATCCGCCAGTCTATGTGTCTTCCATTTATTAACACATTAACATGGCCTGAAGAAAATATCCAAAGGGAGCTATCAACTCAAAACCTCTGAAACAATGCTAGCAACCTGCATGGAGCATACTCCACCTCTGTTGGAGCTGTGTGGTCTCGAGTCATGGCGTCCGCCACGAGTGCTGGAGGTCCCAGGTTCAGATTCCGGTGAAGGCTATGATTTTTTCACCTGGACTTCAGCAATTCTCTCTGCTCTCTGGGTAGTAAGAGCGGACGCCTGGTGTATTGTTGCACACGTAAAAAAAATCCCTCCTTGGTTTAAAATCGTAAAGAGTAGCCTAACGACACAGCCCGGGCAAAATGTATAATTAAAAATCTACCTAAAGTCTTTTAGGATCCTCGCCTGTGCTACGGAGTTCGTGTTCTGCGCTGAGGTTCTTCGGACTCAGACTTGACTGAGAAGTAGAACGGAGATCTTATGGGTTGCTACCCTTGTTATAATGTTGATTTGTCGCTTAAATCTGAACCTATACTCCACCCCTCTCAACGTGCCTTATGCGTCTACAAGTAATAAACGCTAATTCATCTACTGAAATTACCATTACTTAACAAAGAATCCCTGATGAAACTAGTAAAAACTTGACTGTGCTGTGTTTCATTATTGGAACCGCTGGCTAAGCTACAGTAGTAAACACTTGACTGTCGCGTGGCACAGCAAAAATATGCTGCTAATTGGCTGTGCCAGAAGACGTGAGTGAGGGTTTAATTTTGGCATATATTATAGAGTTGTTTTCTAACAAAAACACTTTGTGGCTGGACTTCATGTGGGAAGGGAACGGTCGTCGCACTCGGTGCTTTCTGTTGAACTGGATGCAGGTATGTAGGCCCGTTTTTTTAAGTTTGCAATGATGTGTAAGTATACTCTTCTTTTTTTTTTTTTTTAATAGCTCTATCTCTGTCTGTCTGTTTGTCTGTCTCTCTCTCTCTCTACACCGCCCATCCTCCCCTCTCCCCCCATTTTCCCTCTCTCTGATTTGTTTGCAGAGACTAATATCTCATAATAACAGCTATCATTAAAAAAAAAGGGGGGGGGGGTCAATGTGGTGTAGCTAGTCGCTCGTCTGCGGATCAGAAGGTCGTGGGTTCGGGTCCTGGCGGAATCGGACTTTCTTTACACGGTGACCTCGGCTCCCAGGTCGACCCAGCCTTGAATGGGTACCAGGTGCAGTCATGGGAAGTAAAGGCGTTCGGTGTGATACTGACCACATCACGCACCAAGTGCCCACTGGTCTATAAAATATAAGTCTAGATCTATATCCACAGCATGCCGGAAGGCGTGGAAAAGGTTCCGTGACTTTACTAGCTATGATAACCGCATGTATCAGTTTCGTGTGCTGACACCACTCCATGCCAAGAGGAGGGGCTGATTAGAATAATTTCGCCCTATCATCCTCTGTCTCTTTTTTCCCCACAGATCGTTCCAGAGTTCACAACATGTTCCAGTTTCCAGTACCCCTCCCCCCCCCCCCCCCCCCCCCAGCCCCACCCCGAGCCCTCTTTCCCACAAATAAAAAAGTTACTGTCTCCCCCCCCCTTCCTCCCTAAAGACGTTTCCTCTCTCCTCTCCCCCCTCCCCAACCCTCGCCTAAACTTTTGGATCTTTTCTCTCGGTTATGCCAGTGTCGATTCTGTACCATTTGGTGGTGAATTGATGTATGACAAGTTAGACGTTGTGAGGGCGCTTTGGGAGTGAGTAAACAATGCTGAGGCACAAATAGATCATTACGATCTGAGTAGAATGACCTGGCGATGAATTACCAGGAGATCTGGCCGACGCTCAACACTCAAGGCGAGACGGATGTACAGTCAGACAGCTAATGGTGCCATCGGCACTGGAACGCTTCGCTTGCTGCTGAAGATGGGGGACGGAGCGCTTGTGGGAGTGTCCCGAGTGCTATGGTGTAGATTCTTGATTCAATATTCATCATTCTAAGTTGGGTGGGGGTCTTGGTTGTGGGGGGGGGGGGGGTAAGGCATGGGTGTCAACTTATGGGTGCGCTGGGCACTTACCCGGGGTCACCATGGGCCTAGGTCCCCAAGCTGATCTGTTAATGTCAAGTAACTTGCCATATAAGATTTTTTTCTAGTAACTTCAAACTTTGTCGTCTAATCTGTGTTTTTGTTTTGACACCGTTTCGTTGAAGTGCCAATACAGTAAATATATGTTTTATATTATCGACCATTTACTTAATATTCATGTGAGTGGGAATCAAAGGGGCCCCAACACAATAGTTTCCCGTGGACTCAGCACACTGGTTTCCTCAGGGCCCCAGCACATTGGTTTTCCCGGTGCCCCAACTCAATGCTTTTCCCGGGGCCCCAGCATACTGGTTTCCCCATATCCCCCAGCACAACAGTTTCCCCAGGGCCCTAGCACAATGGTGTTCCCGGGGTCCCAGCTCAAAGGTTTCCCCGGTGCCCCAACATACTGGTATCTCTGGGGCACCTAGCACAATATTTTCCTAGGCCCGTAGCACAATAGTTTCCCCGGGCTCCAGCACAATAGTTTCCCCCGGGCCCCAGCACAATGGTTTCCCTGGGGCCCCAGCACAATGGTTTGTCCTAAGCCCATAATGCCGTTGTGATGGTCCTGGGCTTTATTATTATTGCTATTATTCTCATTATTGTTCTCACTGTGTGCTCAATGACAGAAATAATAATAATGTGTTTGAAGAAATATAAAATGTATAAACAAATTTTACAATACAACGTCTCTATATTGTGTGTGCATGGGTGGGGAAAGAGGGTGGGGAGTGTGGTGGGCTATGTACCCTGAAACTTAATTAAATTCACTGCTTACATATACATACATACACACACACAAGCACACAAAAACGCACGCATGCATCCACCCACACACACACACACGCACGCATGCACGCACAGACAGACAGACAGACAGACAGACAGACAGATATATATATATTATATATATATATATATATATATATATATATATATATATATATATATTTATTTATATATAATTTGACCTGAGTATGCATAGTAACAATGTTCTTTATCCTATATACATCCAGCTCTCATGCTTCACACCTACACTTGTAGAGACCACCTCATTGTGTGACAGAAGCAGACATAAAAATGATGGATGAAGTCATCATCCCTCTCCACAAGGACTTCCACATTTGGCAGCAGGCTAAAATCCTCGACCTGACCCCAGTCATCGTTCTGGATGTTCTCTACATGCTGTTTGGCGTCGTCGGCAACTCCGTCGTGGCCTACGTCTGCTTGTTTCACCTACAGCGAACTGTCATCAACAGTTTTGTCCTATCCCTGGCTATCCTGGAGCTGCTAGGGTGCATCCTCACAATTCCAGTGGATATTACCGAGCTGTTGAACTCTTACGCTTTCGACTTTCCACTGCTGTGTAAATCTGAGAGGTATTTCAGAAAAGTTATTATATTCTCCACTGGGTGCATTCTTTTAGGCATCGCAGTGGAGAGGTATAAACGAATTGTGAAACCACATGAGCCTCATATGACTTTGTTCGAATTTAAAATAGCAATTGTGGGAGCTATCATATTCTCAGCTGTTTTAGCCACTCCAGAAGCGATTTTGGCCGGAAATGAAACAATTCAAACCTCTTCTGGAAACGGTATTGTTTGTTCTGTGTATACTTCGGACAAGTACCGATTTTCGATGTATCCACAACTTTGGGGTTTTCTGGTTGTAGTTATTTATGTTTTGTCGATAGTGACTATTGCTATAATTTACAGTTTGGTGGCGTTAAAAATTTGGAAGCGGGGCAAAGTTCACACTAATAGGAGGTCGAGGTCAAATACACCCGATTCAACTATTCAGAGGCGTGTAAGGTGTTACTCATACCATCAGAAACGATCGGAAGAACTGGATCCCTTCAGCAGAACTTGCTCGTCGCTTTATTTCCAGCATCGTTTAGAGCCAGACTCGTTTACAATGCAGGCTATTCAAGAAAGACATAAAAGAAGGTTATACCATTTGTGTACCCTACCCCGGGCAAAGGTCAACCATACCGACGGGAAATCAGTTCGACCAGTCCAAGAAGATGTTGGGGGTCAAGAGTTCAAGGCTGATTCAAATAACAGTGTGAATAAGTATAGCCAAGACAATGGAGGCTATAATTCTGTCATGAACACATCGGAGATGCAAGAAAATTATGACATATCCGTACCGTCACAAACTGTATTTCGTAGCCAAACGCTATGCCATAGAAATTATATCAGAAACAGAACTAGCAGCAATGACATACATCAGCTCTTAAATAACAACTGTACTAATAGATGTAAAGAAAACTGTACCCCTCACCGCGCAGCTAGCAAAGAAGATATGAACCGTCAAGAAACATCGACTCAATCTACAGCATTCATCGAAGCTGTTATTAATAAACTCAATGATACACAACACATCGAAAAATTGCAAAGTAGATGTTTTTATAGGAATTTCCAAGCATACAATCGACCAGCATCGCCGGTTGGTAGCTTGCATCGAAGACTTGGCTATTCGCGAAAGAGAACCACATTTATCATGTTTGTCATGACCTTAACCACAGTTTTCAGTCACCTGCCCCACATAATTGCCCTGTTATACTCGTTCACTCACCCAGGAGCAGAGGCCCATCTCACTGCGGATGAGTGCGTCATGTTTCACGTGGCTTGGAATTCATTTTTCATCAGTTTGGCCTCCCACCCGTTTATGTATGGCTTCTGGAATGGACGCTTCAAAAGTGCCCTGTGTGTCTTGTTAAGTGGTTGCCAGTTGAGGAAAAACTAAAGCTGAGAAATACAGATGTGGGTCTGGGAGAGAAATTTAACTTACGGACTGTCCCCTTCCACCCCTAGGTGTTGTAGTGCAGGTAGTCCCCTGACAGATAACAACAGCAAATACAACAACAATAACAACAGTGATAGCAACATAACAGCAAAAATAAACATAGCTACACAAAACAACAGCGGCAACAACAAAAAAACAACAGCAGCGATAACCAAACAAAAACATCGCCCGCAACAAAAAACAACAACAGAAAGATAGAGAACATCAACACACGACAACAATAACGATGCCACAAACAACGATAACAATGAAAAACACAACAGCTATATCAACAAATGACAACAGACACACCAATGATATTAACACAGTGACAAAAACACAACGAGAATGCTATAAAAACAAGGACGTCAAAAACAATGACAACAAACACAACAATGATGTAAAAAAAAACTGAAGACAAACACACCAATGATATCAAAACAATTACAACAAACACAACAATTATATTAAAACAGTGACGACAAACACAACAATTATTGCAAAATCATGACAACAAACACAACAATTTTATCAAACAATGACAAAAACACAACAATGATGTCAAAGCAATGACAACAAACACAATAATACTGCTACGAAAAGAAGGACGCCAAATTCAATGACAACAAACACAAAAATGTTATCAAAACAACGACGATAAACACAACAATTTTATCAAAACAACGACGATAAAGACAACAATTATATTAAAACAGCGACAAGAAACACAACAATGATATCAAACAGTAACGACAAACACAACAATGATATCAAACAGTAACGACAAACACAACACTGATATCAAAACAACGACGATAAACACAACAACTATGTCAAAACAATGACAAGAAAAACAACAATGATATCAAACAGTCATGACAAACACAACAATGCCTCAAAACAACGACAAGAAACACAACAATGATATCAAACAGTCACGACAAACACAACAATGATATCAAACAGTCACGACAAACACAACAATGCCTCAAAACAACGACAAGAAACACAACAATGATATCAAACAGTAACGACAAACACAACAATGATATCAAACAGTAACGACAAACACAACACTGATATCAAAACAACGACGATAAACACAACAACTATGTCAAAACAATGACAAGAAAAACAACAATGACATCAAACAGTCACGACAAACACAACAATGCCTCAAAACAACGACAAGAAACACAACAATGATATCAAACAGTCACGACAAACACAACAATGATATCAAACAGTCACGACAAACACAACAATGCATCAAAATCAAAACAATGACGACAAACACGCACACGCATTTTAAGGATATTAAAACAACGACTATAAACTGGGCTGTACCAAATAGTGATTTTGACTATTCGGCCGAATACGAATAACAGGACCAACTATTCGGCTGAAAAGGAATACTGTATAGTGTATAAAATATATCTTTAAAAAAAAAACACGCACACACATTCATAATGACAAATGTATGCTGAGCTTTTACTTCACATAAAGAAGCATAGAATAGTCATCTTCTTCTTTAGCATTCTGAACCCTTGAGGTTTACTGCTGCAGATATCACGCGTCTCCATTCATCTCCCTGGTTGGCTTTTTCTTCACAATCTGTGACACCAGTTGTTTGCAGGTCTGGCTGGACATTATCTCTCGAACTTCTTTTTTGTCTGCCTCGTGGTCTAAGCCCATTCCTCTCTCAGGTGTATACAGTTTTACTTCTCTGTCATCTGACATTCTTTCAATTTGCCCCAACCATTTTAGTCTGTTAGCTCTGATAATGCCAGTCTTCTTCTTCTTCTTCTTCTTCTTCGATCCTTCTGTCAGAAAACTTATATCAGGAGGCCGGTAGCCTTTATGAAAGCTATCGTGCAATCCATATCCTGTCGTGTACCATACAGTTTTGTCTTCAGTGTGGTTGGAACAGACCAGATTACTTCTCTGTTGTCAGCATACAGTTGACAGTGTTGGAGCACATGCTCAGCATTTTCGAGTGCCACGCTGCAGGGACACGTCTCCGTATTTCCTACACCCAAAAATTTGAACATATGTTGACGAAACCTGTTGTGCCCAGTCCTTAGTCTGAATATAATGCACTGTCCCTCTCTAGAGAGGCGATGAAGTGAGTCTTGGGGAGAAAATCTGTTGTGGGTATCCAGCCACCTTTCTTGGATACTAGATTGTATTAATGTTTTCATCTCTTGGTGGGTTAAGTCGCTATTTGGTTGTCCCATGTCACTGCCGCTTTTGGCCAATCTGTCCGCTATTCAATTGCCTTCCAAACCACAGTGACCGGGAATCCACTGCAGTACAGATTGTTCTACTAAAGAGCTTAAGTAAATCAGCTGTTGCGTCAAGTCTTTAAACTGTGTGTCTTTTGGGTTAACAATTGCTTGTAGAACTGACATAGCATCAGTCAGAAAGACCACTCTGCTATACTTGCTGTGCTGTTGTCCATTCAGGAAAGAACATGCCGCTAGAAGTGCTTCTGCCTCTGCTCTGTAATTGGAGGAATATAAACCTGTTGGTACAGCCTGGTTGATTTTTAAACCATTTGGGCATTCTATGTATATTCCTCCTCCCCCGTCTCTTACTGCTCTCTTGGCTGAACCATCTGTATACACTCGAAATAATGCCAGTATCAATGGTGATTTAAACAGATTATGTGTTCCATTCCCCGCTGTTAGCATCTTTGATGGGTCTAAAGATTTGTCGTAAGACTGTTTTCGAAAACATGTAATACGGCCTCAACTCTTTTATTTCTGCTTCAAGTTTCAGAGGCATAAAAAACGACTGGTCTTATCAACGTTTTATATATTTTGATCTTGGTGTTGCGAGACAGACACTTTGACATTAGCAGATGTTGAAGGGCATAGTATACTTTATTTCTAGATTGTATTCTAGATTGTATTTCTTCTCTCAGCATGCTGGAGTAGTAGAAGTTTGCACCGAAGAACTTATATGTTTCCGTTCGTTTGATTTTCATTATATCGACTTGGATGTGCTCGGAGTTTATATTCTTTCCATGTCTAGTTAGTATTCGTACAAAATAGTTAACATTTAAAAACATTTTATATTTTGCATCCTTCAGTCAGTCTGTGGTAACTAATAACTAGGAATGATAAAATCATAAGTATTATAGCAAGTAACTAAACTTGGAAATTGTCACTGACAGCTTAGTTAATACTGGGAAGCTGCATTAGCTTTCAACAAAACCAATCGTTCCATATTGTCAGTATTAAGGCCGTGTATGCAGAAGCGGGTGTAAGGTAACTACTATTCGTATTCGGCCCGACCGAATTCGGCCGAATTCGGTACAGCTCTACTATAAACACAACAATGATATCAAAACAATGACGACAAACACAACAATGATATCAAAACAACGACGATAAACACAATAATTATTTCAAAACAATGGCAAGAAACACAACAATGATATCAAACAGTAACGACAAACACAACCATGATAGCAAAACAATGACGACAAACACAACAATTATATCAAACAGTGACGACAAACACAACAATTATATCAAAACAACGACGATAAACATAACAAAGCATCAAGACAATGACGACAAACACAAAAACTTCGCAACTGTTGTAGACGTAAGGACGGTTTTTTTTTTTTTCAAATAGCAGCAACATCTTATGGCACCATGGAAGCAAAATCAGTACACCATGTTTTAATGAAATTAAGGCTTAACACCCCCTCCCCTTTAACCCCCCCCCCCCCACCCCCCAATCCCCCAATAATCTCGAACACGATTTGTTTTACAGGATGCTATAAATTTAAACCCTACCCACACACACAAAATTGTGGCTTGGCAGCGCTAATTAGGATCGTCAGGTAGAATGAAAGACTTGACTAATGACCAGTCGAAGTACAGAGGCCACTAGTGAGCAGTTGGTACTGAAGGGGTGTGGTTTTAATTCAAGGTACGTCACTCATTTAAGAAAAGCTTTATTGCCGGACATGAGAGACTGTGGTCAGTGATTCTACAGGAAATGGAGTCTTAACAAGTCCAGGCCGTAATTCAGGTTTTAAGGTGTCATGACTATGTTCCAGAAGAAAATGACATGATTGTATTTAAATAAACGTTGAGTTGTGTACATGAATAAATGTCAGATTTGTGTGTTTGAGAAAACTTGGAACATCTTCAGAAAATAAGCCCTGGTGCAGTTTGTAAGTAAAGATTATTATAAGACACGGTCTTATTATCAAGGAAACAAAGTAGTAAAAACAAACACACACACACATACACACAAACTGAAAGCATGTGCCTTTCCTGTGTTATAACGTGCACAAAAGGACCAGATATTATTTCACATTATGTACAAGAAACAAAATCAGAAAATTATTGTTTTAAATATTTTCTCAGAAACACTCCACCCAAACCTAATATTTAATAAAGCTGACAAATCAACAGCATCATAAATTAAAATAATAGGTTTTTATTAACTCGTTATGTCCCAAACAACGTGTGATGTGTGATTAGCTCTTCTGTGAATCCTACCAAACATTGAATGTTTTCTAGTATTGTTGACATTTGATGAAAACCATGACATTCTGCAGCTTTTAACCGGCCAACTAGCAAGACCCGCTGGCGTTAGGAAACATTTTCCGCAGATAAGAGTATGGGATTCTCGGCTGCCGTGTCGTCCACTGTCTGGCTAGTAGACGACTTTGTTGTCGGTCAGGACAGTATTTGTGTCTGTCTCCTCTGATCGCATCAACACGGCAGGAGTACTTTTCAATGCTCTAGTTGGCGTGCAATGCTAAGTCATTTTGTATGGCGGACATAACCTAGTCGCAATTATAACCTAAAGCTCCCCCTTCGGTGATGCTAGTTAAACGTGAGGACTTGATTTCTTCTTCAAGCAAAGCAAACGAATATAGTATTTCAGAACAATTGTTGCCATCGCATATCGTTTATAAGAACAGTAAACAAAATTGTACATCAGCCTGCCAGACAGCGGAGGTTGCATTGGCAGAGAAACAGAGGCAGCTTAGAAAGAACCGTATCGTCAATCCCACACTTACTGCGGCTTCCACCTGTTGTCCGCACTGCTCAAGAACTTTCCAGGCTCACACTGGATTATTCAGCCACCTTCGTATTCATAATCATTACTACTTTGGATGAAAAGTTGTCTTTATCACTCGTGATGAACGAACTCAACACACAAATTACACATTAAACAGCATAGGTCACAGGTGTATGTTGATAACGAAAGACCACAGGAAAGACTTATCGAGATAATTTCATAAAAAATATGTGAAGAGTGGGAAACATTATAAATATTACAATCTGGGGTGGGGAAACGAGACCCAGTGCGCTCCATCCACCTAATTCCCACATGACAAGCATCGTAAAATGAAAGCAATAAAGTGTGTGTCCTTCTAAGTCTTAGTGAATCTACCTAAGAGGTAAGAACCAACAATCTGCATACAAATAAGCCACACTTGAAAAATGGATGTACAGGCAAAACTCATAAGGCAAAGAACCGGAATATCAGGTGTGACTTTACACCACAAATAAAAGAAAACAAAATAAGATAGCCAAAGAACCTGCCTTCATATAGCAGGACTCCAGGCGGCTAAAAAAGGGTCAAATTTGGAATTTTTTTTTGGACAACTGGAACTGAAATTGGAAACTCAAGTTCTGGAAAAAGATTAAAGTCTAGAAGTGGACGAACAACCAGAGCTTTCCGCTGGCGTTTACAGCCAGAGAGCGCAAAGAAGAAGAAATAGACCAAGGCAACAGCTTGTTAGAAACACACATCAAACATCAAGCCACGGATCAGAGGTGTGTGTCAGCGACAACAAGAAATTAGCAATCCTGACATTGTCATTACGACATATGAACAGCAGTGACCCAGTTATTATGCTCTCTCACCGGGAAGATTAAACTAGGCCAATGAACACGAACATAAATCTGATAAACAAAACAAAAAGTGCCAATATCGCAACTAAGAAGTAGGCACAAAGGAGCCGCCGTGGTGTAGCGACTAGACGCCCGCCTTCGTATCCGAAAGTCGTGGGTTCAGAACCTGGTTTTTTTCCCTGTAAAAAAATGACATTGGTTCTTAGGTCGACCTAGCCTGAAATGGGTACCAGGAAAAGTCCTGAGAAGTGAAGGGGACCGGTGTGCTGTTGACTATATTAACGTCTGAGTCTCCATTGGACAATACAATATAGGTCTAGCCCTATATGCCTAACATGCCCGAAGGAGTGGAAGAGGGTCCTTTACTTTACTAGAGGTAAGTGAAAGCAACAGTTACGCCAGAACACACAATACAGGACGAACGGAGAAAACATTTTCTGTCTCTGTTTCTCTGAGGAGCCAGGAACTTCTCAAACTGTTCTCTTTCAGCTGCTTCGTCAGCAAGGTTTAAAGTCGTAGTGCATATGCATGAGAGGCGAGGAACCAACAGTAAGCATACACATAAACTAGATTTGTAAAACGGATGTGCACGTAAAACTCAAGTCCTGAAACTTCTTCTTCGTCTTTTTTATCATCTTCTTCTTCTTCTTCTTCATTTTCTTTATTTTCTTCTTCTTCTTCTTCATTTTCTTCTTCTTCTTCTTCTTCTTCTTCTTCTTCTTCTTCTTCTTCTTCTTCTTCTTCTTCTTCTTCTTCTTCTTCTTCTTCTTCTTCTTCGTCATATTCTTACTCTTCTCGTTCACTAGTTGAAAAATTCAGCGAAAAGTTCTGGGTGTTCGCCCACTTCTAGGCTTTGGGTTAAATCAAGAGCTAAAGTCTAGCCTGCACAGCTGCTTTACAGATCTGGCTTATTTTCTTTTGCAGACTGTTGGTTACTCGCGTCTCAGTCAGATGCACTTAGAAGGTAACACCCCTAATTAGTTTTCTTTTACGACATGCTTGTTGGAGAATGGAGCAATGGGTCAGTAATGTTTTTTCCCAAAATTTGGCCGCGGAACGCAAACAGGTAAAATACTGGAACATCTCAAAAACCCAGACATGCACGAACAACCTGGACGTTCCCCTGAAGTTTACATCAGGGTAAAGCGAAGAAATTGAGTGGCTGTGGTGGGGCTTCTAGGCGCTCGCCTGCGAAGCCAAAGGTCGGGAGTTTGGGTCCTAACAGAGCCTGACATTATTTTCAGCAGTGACCTCTGCTTCAGGGGCGACCCAACCTTAAATGAGTACCAGATAAAATCATGGGAAGAAACGGCGATCGGCGTGATTTTCCCCACATCACCCACCGACTGGTGTCTAATCTATAAAATATAGGTCTGTGCAATTCTCTAAACGCTCGCCTGGGATGCGACAATCGGCGTGATTTTCACCACATCACCCACCGACTGGTGTCTAATCTTTAAAATATAGGTCCGTGCAATTCTCTAAACGCTCGCCTGGGATGCGACAATCGGCGTGATTTTCACCACATCACCCACCGACTGGTGTCTAATCTTTAAAATATAGGTCCGTGCAATTCTCTAAACGCTCGCCTGGGATGCGACGATCGGCGTGATTTTCACCACATCACCCACCGACTGGTGTCTAATCTATAAAATATAGGTCTGTGCAATACTCTAAACGCTCGCCTGGGGTCCGAAGGTCCTGGGTTCGGGTTCTGACGATACCAAACTTTTTTTCCCACAAATGACCTTGGCTTGGCAGCGCTAATTGGGATGGTCAGATAGAATGAAAGACTTGACCAATGACCAGTCGAAGTACAGAGGTCACTGGTGGGCAGTTGGTACTAAAGGGATGTGGTTCGCAATTCAAGGTACGTCATTCATTAAACGAAAGCTTTATTGCTGGACATGGAAGACTGTGACCACTGATTCTACAGGAAATTGAGTCTTAACAAGTCCAGGCCGGAATTCAGGTTCAGGAATTCGATGTCTCCAAAAGAAGATGGCATGACTGTATTGAAATAAATATTGAGTTTTGTACATGAATAAATGTAGATTTCTGTGTTTCAGGAAAAATTAGAATATCTTCCGAAAATAAGCCCTGGGGCAGTTTGTAAGCAAAGATTATTATAAGACACGGTCTTGTTATCAGAGACTGGAGTCTACACAGTAATTTTGGGAAGTAAAGGAGGCCGGCACGATGCTGACAACATCATCCCCCCCCCCCCCCCCGAGTACCGATTGTTTTATAAAATATAGGTCTAACCCTAAATGCCCAATACATCTGAAGGCGTAGAAAAGCTTCTGTACTTACTTTGACGTACACAACTCTGGAGACGTCGAGAAGGGTCATTTACTTTTCATGCGAAAAAGCAACAGACGATCACTAGTCCTTCTCCTCAAACCGTCACCAAATATTGTTGGTCGGGTTGCTTTACCTCTTGCATTTTATTTCCCCTTGAACTACATTTTATTTCCCCTTGAACCACATTTTATTTCCCCTTGAACCACATTTTATTTCACCTTAAACCACACCCTCCTCCCCCCCCCCTTAATTTCCCCCTATTGGAAAGAAGTGGGGGGGGGGGGGAGCGAGTCAAATAGTTTTGGATGCACAGCCAGCTAAAGGAAAATTGTCTTCAGAGACAATACGCTTGACAACTTTTATTAACATTAAATCTAAGGGAACTAAAATGTAACATAACAATAGAAGGGTAAGTGCCTAACCAAGTCAGTACATTTAAGCATTTGGGGACATTTATAACATCAGATGGACAGAAATTAACAGCAGCATTGGCCAGGCAAAGGTCGCATTCCAGAAGATGAAAAGTATCTTATGTAATTAAGAAAAAAACACTCTTATTAAACATCATGAAACGAGTACTAAATGTTAAATCGAGTCTGTTCTGTTGTATGGCAGTGAATCTTTGGAATGTGTGCAAAAAATTAAGAAGAGTTTGGAGGCAACTGAGATATGGTTCTAACTATCGATGATTGTCTGGAAATGGTTAATGTAAGTAGAACATTACATACAACAATGAGAAGAAGAAACAAAGTTCTTTTGTAACGTGATGAGACAAGGAGCACTGGAAAATATCGGGACGACTGGAAAAAACACTGGTAGAAGAGGTAGAGGCAGACCAAGAAAACCGATGGTAGATGGCTTAAGACAGTGGTATGAAGAAATTTCATCAGTGGAATTGATACAGAACACCAACGAACGAGATCTGTAGAGACTCATGAACGCCCACGTCAGCTCGCAAGGCCCTTGATGAAGATGATAATGATGATGATGATAGGGAACTGAATAACTGCAGTGGACTAATCTATTTGTCACGTCATGGTGACAGGTTCAATTCCCGGCACGGTAACTATAGCTTTCAATTTTTATGTTGTCTAGTGCGTACTTCTATCTTTCTACTTCTTTCTATGAGTGCCGTTCACAATACTTTCTGTTACTTGATTATTTCATAATATTTAACGGCCTCAAATGGTTTCCCTCTCTGTTTATTTATAGGAATGACGTATACACACCGGAACCTACCAATCAAATACCTTTCTTAAATGTTTGTGTATTCTAGACAAGGCAATAAGGTCTACTGTGTTCGTAAATTGTTGCTGTGATTGTTATTTGACATTTGCTTCGTTAATATAAATATATGTAACCTATGGTGCCATTTCAATGGGTTGAAATGAATTCTGTCCGTATTCCATAGTCGTGGATTTCAAGCTGTACGATAGACATGGCCAATGAGACACCTTTTTTTTGGGGGGGGGGGGGTGATGCCGAGTTTACTATGTATCTTAGTGCACTTGTATTCATGGCGAGGCGCAGACGCCGTCTGGGGGTGACAGGTTCGATTCCCGGCATGGTAACTATACGCTTTCGATTTTTTTTTTTTTTGTCTAGTGTGTACTTCTATATTTCTACTTCTTTCTATGAGTGCCGTTCACAATACTTTCTGTTACTTGATTAAGCCATATTCACTGCACTGACTGACGGACTTTTTACCCCACCAGGACATCACACTGAGTGATGAACACTCAGTGACACAAAGTTCCAGCATTCGGATGAGAATCATTAGTAGAAAGGTCCTAGAAACCCCAGTCAACCGTTAGATTATATTAGAGCCCGCGGTAAAAACCAGGGTGGGGCTTCAAAATAACGAAAAACGTGCCCCAGATGGGGACGGAGAGTAACAATACAATGTCTTCACTTAAGCGTTTCCGTTTTCTTAACAATTCAGTTAATCCGGTTTCGCTCCTTCTTATCAAGATCAAGCATTGAATTCAACAATGATAAGGCCCACACAAATTTGACAGAGGAAAACAGGCTGACCTCTGGTATGTTTTCAGTCAGTGAGTGTTTAGCGTCAAGAACTGGCAATTTCCGTGTGTTGGGGGTAGCTACTGGCTAAGTAACCTCGCTGTGACAACACAGGATGTGTTGGCGAGGTTGGTGTTTAATGTGTAGCTCAACGTTTCAAGTTCGTGAACTGTGCTAGCTGTTTGTGGCGGAGTCGTGTATTTTCTAGTGGATTTAGTACGTGGTATGTATGTTGTTTGCCTCTGTGTGTGTGCATGTCTTTTTGGGGAGAGGGGGGGGGGGGGTTTTCTACATTATATTATCTATTGCAATAATGTGGAATAATATGGATAATTTTTTTAATTCACCCCAAACTAAGTAGTCCAATATTCTAGGGGTGTTGTGGATTTGGATTAGGATTATGCTTAGGATCTTCTTCAACCCCGACCGCCTTAAAGACACCGATTAACCATACCCTAGCCCAAACCCTAATCCTAACCCCAACCCTAACCCATAACATTCCTAAAATATTGCACTCTCTAGGGAACTCTGGGATTTCCTTTGTTTCAGGTGAATTAAAAATGAAGTACCATAAATTGAAAGCAATAGTTGCACATCTTTCATAGGACCTCGCGAAGCAACCAAAACATTTGTGACTGATTTTAATGCTACAGGATTTACATTTAATAGTTTGCCTTTGCTTTCTGAGCAGTTCTACGTTCGTATCACTGTCAGAACCACAGTTAAAGCAGTCTGGTGTCAACTCGCCTGTAGCTGAATGTGGCCCTAGTCATCATAAAGAGATAGTCGTCATGTTTTAGTCAGGCTATGAGAAGAAGGAAACTGGAACTTGTTGTAACCACTGGAAAGATCTGTGCAAAAGGAGACGAAGACAACGCGAGATAATCTTTTGTCATGGTATCGAGAAGGGGGGGGGGGGGGGGGGGGTCAACACGCGAACTGGTACATGCTGCTGAAGATGGCAGATTTTGAAGAGGCATGATCGTCGCCAAGGCATGATCGCCTAGTCGGCAGTGCACTCGACAAAGGATGCCATTAGTCTGGAGCAGGGCTACCAATGCTGGTTCCCCCCCCCCCCCCCCCCCCGATCTAGGTTTTTATTTGACGCATGAGTGAAACCTGTTTTTTTTTAATTACATTCTTATATAAAAGTGGTAAATGTTTTGTTTCGTAAATATACATTTTGTAGATTTTAACAATCTAGGGGGGTGGGGGTTTTGTTGTTCTCTGTCTATGTATTGCTTGGGTTTTTGTTCAGCTAAGCTGGGTTTTTCAACAAAAAAATCCTATTGGCAGCCCTGGTCTGGAGACTTCACTGGCTGTTCAGGGTTTAATAATAAAAAAAAAGGGGGGGGGGGAAGAGGGGTGCTTGAGACGCAGTTAATATGTGTTTGCCCTAAATATTGTAATGTCATATCTTTACGCAGAAGAACCCAGATGTGATGAACCAGTCGCCTTTACTTCCCGGTGTATTTCCTGGTAATCATATGAGACTGGATCAACCTAGGAACCCTAATCGTGCACAAATTTTAAAAAATCAATAACTCATTAAACGCGTGTATTTTAAATTTCGCGTCTAACCTGTTAATAATCATTTTCTTGTAGGAAAATAATTATAATGTAAATAAACGTTTAGTTTTTGTTTTGCCTTATTTGTGGTATATGAAAAAATAAAACAGACACCAATTCAAAGCATCCAGTTAGCATGTTTACAATATTAAAGTGCTGTGAACTTTTCAAAACATCAAATTGAACATATTTTACGTGTAATCCTTGCGAAATATGGCGTTCACTCTCAGGTGGACAATCACCTACAAAAGCTGGCCATGAATTAGATTCAAAAATGATTTCATTGTATGTGGAATAGCTATTATACAAATGAAGAAAGGAAAGTCAACTTGGCCAGATAAAATTTCAGTAGACAAATTAGAAGTACTGGGGGGAATTTGGGGTAGAAATATTAACTAAAATGTTGAATGACATTTATAACACTGGGTACATTCCAAGTGGTATGATGAAATCTGTATTTATTGCGTTACCCAAAAGACCAGGAACAATTGAGTGTGAAGAATTTCGTATAACCAATTTCATAAATTATGTCACGAAATTACTACTTAAAATTATAATGAGAAGAACAAAAAGAAAAATAAGAAGGAAATGAGTGAAGAGCAGTATGGATTTATGGCAGCAATTAAAGTGGGAAACAGATTGGGTACTTTTGAAGAGATAAAGCAAGGAGTAAGACAGGGATGTGTCTTATCCCCAGACCTTGTCTCTCTATAAAGTGAAATAATTTTGAGGGAAATTAAAGAGAATGCAGGAGTAAGAGTTGGAGGATACAACATAAACAATTTGCTTTATGCAGAGGATACAGTTTTGATAGCTGACAATGCAGCTGATTTACAACAACTGGAGAGTGCTAAGAAAGAGCTTTCATTGAATATTAAGAAAACGGAAGTAATGGTTATATCAAAGAATAAGATAATTCCACGTTGTGATATCTCATTCCAAGGAAAAAGACTTATCCAAGTCAATAAATTTAAATATTTGTGAACAATCATATCATCAGATGGAAAATGTGTGACAGAGATTAAAAGCAGAATAGGTCAAGCGAAAGCTGCATTTCAGAAAATGACAAATATCTTATGCAATAAATCGCTCTCATTTAAGTTCAGAAAGAGGATGCTAAAATGTTACACAGAACCTGTTCTGCTGTATGGCAGCGAATCTTAGAATGTCACTGAACAAATTAAGAAGAATTTGGAAGCAACAGAGATGTGGTTTTTGAGACGAATGTTACGAATACCTTGGACGGCCAGAGTAACTAACAACGATTGCTTGAAAGAAGCTAATGAAAGTAGATCTCTATATACAACAATAAGAAAGAGACAAACACTGTTCTTTGGCCACAAAATGAGAAGAGAGACATCGGAGAACATCGTGATAACTGGAAAGATCAGTGGAAATAGGGGTAGAAACAGCCCAAATGATGCTAAATGGGCTAAAACGATGGCATGAAGGGATATCATCAAAAGAGCTGTTCTAGTCAACCAGAGATTGTGATCTGTGGAGATGCATGAGCGCCTAGGCCAGTTGGCAGGGCACATGATGATGATATGTCGGATAGGCTATCAAAATAATCACCACACACCGCTGCGCATGTGAAATGATTTCTAACACAATCACCACCATTGTAGCTTTGAAGTAAATGATTTATGTCAATTAGTGCATATTTGAGTGGGTTTTTTAAGGGGTACACAAATCATTAGTCCGACAAAGATCAAAGAAATTCGCCACTTTAAGAAAACAGTAGCACTTTTGCAATTGTAAATTATACTGTCATAACAATGTGAGAAAGTGTGGTACAAAAATTCCTGTTGATCTGTACTAGAATTTTCAAGTTATTTGTTAAAGTAGGTCTTTTTGGGCGAGGTTTCAACAGTGGGACTTCACTGCAGTGGATATCCGTATCTATTGCTAGGAATGCAACATGCTGAGACTAAAGCCTCTGCCAAGAGCGACTCTCGTACCACTGCCTTTTTCTGCTACTACTCCTCCTCCTTCTTATCCTCCTCTTCCTCCTTCGTCTTCTTCTTCTGTTATCTTCTAGAAGGACAGTTGGCAGGGTGTGTTGAGGTTTACAGCTAGGCTGCGAAATCTGTTCCTCTCGGCCCAACACGTCTGATTTCAGTGGCCTCAGGGATTATTAGGTCGCAGCTGGTTCATCACCCCTTTCCCAACAACCCCCCACCTCCGCTTACCCCCGCCATGGAATATTTTAGTGTTTCGCTTCCATGATAGCAGTCTATGGGATTAACATCTCAAGCATAAGAATCAAACAGGTACACATTCCAGAAACGCCCTTCAACCGTTTAACCATATAACGCAGTTGTATTGGGGCACCACAAAACGGTTCCAAAATAAACGGTGCCTTGGGGGTGTGTGGGCAACCGGGATTTTTTTGCAAAACCCAGCTTTTTTTAACAAAAACCATATAACAGAACAAGTTAAAAACCCAGATTATTAAAAATGGGGCACCACAAACCACTTTTATATGAGGATATATTTTTTTTAAAATAATCTAAGGCGTCAAAAAAAAAAAAAAAAAAGAGATCAGGGGGGAAAACCCACTGTGCGCCCTGGTGTGGGCTGTGAATGGAACTATGAGCGTTGGGGTCCTTTCACAGATGCTCTACGCATGCATCGAACACTGGTACCTGAACACACATACTTGAGCATACATACTTGAGCACACATACTTGAGCACACATACTTGAGCACACAGACAAGAGCACACACTGATGTTATTATCAATCAACAAAATACACAATACGCACTAGAGATTAACCCACTGTAAGTCGGTAAGTAAGAGAATGACACTCAGAGTCATGACCCAGGTAGGCCTACCTCCTGAGAATGTCAGAAAGATAATAGGCCTGAAAATGGGGAGCCTATTCTGATGATCTGAAACTTCCTGTTGTAGTCGCTACCTGCTGAGTTGATACTATAGTCCGTTCAAAAATTCGTGAACACCTTTTTAAACTGAGTAACCGTTCGGTGTAAGTTGTGGAAATTTGGTATGCAGCTTGTTAATGGTCATGTTTTTGTTGACCAAAGAAAAAACAATTTGTAAATACCTAGTTCTTTTATTACCTTATTTATGATATATGAAGAAAAAAACCCAGATACCCACAAACAGTCAGTATGCTTACAGTTAACTGAGTAACAGGAATATGTGAAAAAATTATACTGAAAGCATTTCATGTGTGTTTCACTCTCATTCTGTCATCTTCAGTATTATCCTTCCGTGAGTCTAGCACAATTTTTAATTTTATGCAAGATACACTATCAAAATAATCACCACACATTTCTGCAAATGTGAACTGATTTGCAAACAATCTTCATAGTTACTGTATAATTTCTTTAGGGGTACACATTTGTAGTCAAACAAAGATCAAGTAAATTTACCCTTTTGAAGAAAACAGCAAATCTGTTATACTGTAAATTCTCAAAATCGTAAAGTTATGGTAATGACAGCATCTGTCTCGATAGTTGAAGTAATTTGGCCACATCAAACGTCATGGTGGCTTGGAAAAGACGGTATTAGAGAGTGCAGTTTGTGGAAGGCGAGGCAGGGGTCGACCTCAGCGAAGATGGATATAAGAAATTAAAGATGCGTTGGAAATTAAAGCACATGGGCTGGGGAGCTGGCTAGGGAAAGGGATACTTTCAGGCGTGCCGTGAAGGCAGCGATGTTCTGTAAAGGACTTGCTGATTGATAATGAAGGATATGATAAATCTAAGGCGACCTGCAAACATTCATGTTCATCCGTACAGGAGTTTTCGAGATATGTTTTAAAGTGTGAGGGTACGACTTTTTAAACGCACTATGGAAGTCATGACCTAGGTGGGCCCGCCTCTTCAGATGTCAGAAAGTTAATGGGCGAAACATGTCTGGAAAAGGGGAACATCTTCTGATATTGTGCTCATTGTCCGTGTTTTTGTGTGTGTGTGTGTGTCTTAAACTACAATAGACAAACTTCAGAAAATGAACCAGACACAAAGCCTTTAGAAGCATTCAATTATTTAAGAATAATAGATTCAAAGTCATTCAGTAGCTGTGGAACAAACTTGTTATTACATAAACTAGTCGTTCAAAGGCAACGTTTCACAAAATGAACAATATGCACAGTTATCTATCTTTGTCAAAAGATGTGACAAAGAAGAAGCTATATATATCCAATCCTATTATAGGGAAGTACATCGTTGACAGTTAGACGATTACTGAAAAATTACGTGGAAGAAGAGGTACAGGGTTTTTGAGGATATTGTTGAAAACACAACAAATGTAAAGTGCAATTACAATGTCTTGAAAGACGTTAACTCATGAAGGGAACAGATTACCGACATCAAAAGAAGACACTCAATAAACTTGTGTCAGGTCGTATGAAGGTTCCAGCAGCAGCAGCAGCAATAATACTAGCAGTAGCAGCAGAAGTAGGAGCAGGAGGAGGGGAGCAGCCGCAGCAGCAGTAGTAGTAATAGTAGTAGTAATAGTAGTAGTAATAGTGGTAGTAGTAGTAGTAGTAGTAGTAGCAGCAGCAGCAGCAGCAGCAGCAGCAGCAGTAGTAGAGGTTAGCGAATGCAGTTAACAATGTCAAGATCCTTGACTATCAGGGTTCGTTTCCTAGGGTGGACAGTAAAAAAAAAAAAAAAACATCTCTCTTGGATTTCAGACAGTGATACGAAAGCCAGGCAGTGAAAGAGATTGAGGCCACGTCATATTCCCTAATTCAACAGTGGAACACTGTAGCCAACCTTTATTGAGGAGGCGGCACATGTGCGTTTCATTTTTTTTTCTTCCTAGGGAAAGAGGAAACTGTTGTGTGTCGCGACAATGGGTAACTGTAAGGAGAGGAACAACAAGGGGATACAAAGAGAAAAGATGTATAATATCTTCTTCTTCTTCTTCTTCTTCTTCTTCGCCTTCACCAGTTGTAAACTATGGCGGAAAGTTCTGGTTGTTCGTCCACTTATGGACTGCAGTCCTGTTCCAGAACTTGAGTGTTGCGTGTGCATCTGACTAAATTGCATGCAGACTGTTGGTTCCTTGCCTCTCAGGCAAATGCACTTCGACTTTAAAGGAAGCTCCCAGCTAGTCAGTGGGTCTTTTCTTGTTTTCCCTATAACAGGGCCCTGGAACCCACACGTGTGTTGTGTCTATTGTAAGGGAAAAGTTGTAGCTTTTGTGGTAACGGTAATAGAAGAGTAGTAGCAGCAGAAATAGGAATAATAATAGTAGAAGTGACGTGTCAACCCATCGGCTCTCTTGGTACTTGTTAGGGGGGCCCAAGAGCAAGGTGGCCCTAGTCCAGTGTCAACGCATCGGCTCACATGGTACTTGTCCGGGGGCCCGAGAGCAAGGGGGCCCTAATGCCGTGTCAACGCATCGGCTCACTTAGTACTTGTCCGGGGGCCCGAGAGCAAGGGGGCCCCATACTAATCTGTGTATTTAAAGCGACCTGCGTGAATCAAATTAGAAAAAAATCATTCCTGTGAGTAGTTGTCGTCGGCGTCTGTGGCTTAGGCATTGCGAACGCGCTTAGTAATCCTGACTTACCGGGTTCGATCCCAGCTGGGGGCCTTGCGCCTTGCGTTGTCGAGAAGCCGACCATCCAGAAAGCAGTGGCAAACTACTTGATGTAAACTTGCCTAGAAAAACCACAACAGCCCAAAAACAATGCTAGAGTAGGTTCTGCAACGTCCTGTAAAGGATACGCAACTAACTACGAGTGGTTGTCCTAGGGGTTCCCCGCACACTGGTTTGCCCAGGAGCCGCCAATAATGCTGTTAAGACGGCTCTATCTAGGAGTGGTTGTTGTTAGTGTTTTATTTTTATAATTCTTCTTTTTTTTTCGTTCACCTGCTATGAAGTTATGGTTGTTCGTCCATTTCTGGACTTCAGTCTTGGTCTAGAACAACGGTTCTCAACCTGCCGGTCGCGACCCATTTTGGGGTCGAACGACCCTTTCAAATGGGTCGCATAAGACCATCGGAAAACACATATTCAATGAAGTCATGAAGGAACAAAATTGTTTGGGGGTCGCAACAACATGAGGAAACTGTATTAAAGGGTTGCGGAACTTTGATAGCCACTGGCCTAGAACGTGAGTTCAGCGTGCGTATCTGTTTTACAGGTCTGGCTTATTTGTACCCAGACTGTTGGTTCCTTGCTTCTTAGGCAGGTGTACCTCGGCTTCGAAGTAAACATCATAATTAGTCGACCTTTACGACATGCTTGTTAGAGAGCTGTGGGCTTTCTCTTTTTCTCCTTTACTGTGGGGCCCCGGAAGCCATACGGGGAAGTTTAGCAATAGCATTAAGCGTAAAGATAGTAGTGGTAATTGCATTACTTTTACAAGTAGCTGTAGTCGCGCCATCAGTGGCATGGACAATATATTAATAGTAGCAGCATCTGTAGTAGTAGCAGAAGCAGCAGCCGTAGCATTTGTAGTAGAAGCAGCAGCCGTAGTGGCAGCAGTAGTATTAGGAACAGTGTCGTTGTAGTAGTATTAATGGTAACAGCAGTAGTAGCACCAGCAACAGTCGTAGTATCAGCAGCAGCAAAGCAGTAGTAGTAGTTGTAGTATTAGTAGTAGTAGTTGCAGTAGTAGTAGTTGCCGTAGTAGTAGTTGCAGTAGTAGTAGTTGCAGTAGTAGTAGTTGCCGTAGTAGTAGCTGCAGTAGTAGTAGTAGTAGCTGCAGTAGTAGTAGTTGCAGTAGTAGTAGCTGCAGTAGTAGTAGTAGTAGCTGCAGTAGTAGTAGTTGCCGTAGTAGTAGTTGCAGTAGTAGTAGTTGCAGTAGTAGTAGTTGCAGTAGTAGTAGCTGCAGTAGTAGTAGTTGCCGTAGTAGTAGCTGCAGTAGTAGTAGTAGTAGCTGCAGTAGTAGTAACTGCAGTAGTAGTAGTTGCCGTAGTAGTAGTTGCCGTAGTAGTAGTTGCAGTAGTAGTAGCTGCAGTAGTAGTAGTGGCCGTAGTAGTAGTGGCTGCAGTAGTAGTTGCCGTAGTAGTAGTTGCAGTAGTAGTAGTTGCATTAGTAGTAGTTGCCGTAGTAGTAGTTGCAGTAGTAGTAGAAGCAGTAGTAGTAGCTGCAGTAGTAGTAGTTGCCGTAGTAGTAGTGGCTGCAGTAGTAGTTGCCGTAGTAGTAGTTGCAGTAGTAGTAGTTGCAGTAGTAGTAGTTGCCGTAGTAGTAGTTGCAGTAGTAGTAGAAGCAGTAGTAGTAGCTGCAGTAGTAGTAGTTGCCGTAGTAGTAGTTGCAGTAGTAGTAGTTGCAGTAGTAGTAGTTGCAGTAGTAGTAGTTGCCGTAGCAGCAGCAGTAATAGTAGGAGTAGTAGTAGCAGCAGTAGCAGCAGCAACAGCGATAGCAGCAGCAGCAGCAGTATTAGTAGTAGCAGCAGCAGTAGCAGTAACAGCAACAGTATTTGTAGTAGCTTTGATAGTATCTCTCTAAGTATCTCTCAGGTAGCGTGTAAACACATAACGTAACCCTACTACTACCATACTGCAACCGGGATAATGGAGCTCTAGCACGACAGTCTACCTCTGCTGTGCCACATTGACCTGTCTAGACAGCTGGGGAATTACTTAGTAGTGGTATTAGTGGTAAAAGCAGTAGTGGCACCAGCAACAGCCGTATTATCATCAACAGCAGAGCAACAATATTAGTAGCAGCAGCAGTAATAGTAGGTGTAGTAGTAGCAGCAGCAGCCGCAGCAGCAATAGTAGCAGCAGCAGTGGTATTAGAAGTAGTAGCAGCAGCAGTAGCAGCAACAGAAATAGCAGCAGCAGCAACAATAGTTGTAGCTTCAAGAGCGGCAGCTGTATGTGTGTTTTAAGTATCTCTCAGATAGCGTATAAACACATAACGTAGCCTTACTACTACCACACAGCGACCAAAGTAATGGAGCTCTAGCATGACAGTCTACCTCTACACCGCCACACTGACCTATCGAGAGAGCTGGAGAATTATTCAACTTCGGGAGATCAATGTAATCCGTGTCACGGGTAATGCGTTCCTACATGGCACCTCTACAGGTGTCTATTTATATATGTCTAACATTAAAGGTCGCGATACGTTTGACATCCTTGCAAGCATAGTAGGACTGCAGGTTGCGCCAGGCAGGCGTAACCGTTTTATGTGCCTTATTTATACATTCTCTGGAGATTGAACAGGGTATCTGGGGCTCTATCTGCCATCCAGTCGCAAGCTGAGATTGTGTAATCTCGTGGTGTCAAACCTTAATGTGGCAACCAGGTTTGGAAACGGGATGAAAGGAAGGTAGCGGTAGGGCGCAATTTAACATAATCAACTATTTTTATTTTGTTTCTCTTTTATACGTAATTCCAGTGTTCGCATGTTGGCGGGCGCGAGAGGGGGATTGGTGTTGTGGGTCCAGACCCTTTCGCACTTAAGAAACATGTCATAAACGGCAACTAACGCGCTGATGCCGCAGCCTATCTGTAAACCACAATACATCGTGCTAGCCGCCTTTTTATGTG
>CAJHNH020001079.1:222500-287500 GCA_905116865.2 Candidula unifasciata | reverse complement strand
GATTGAAATATTGTGTTTTGTTTATGATATTATTAATTTATCATAATGAATGTATAATACTCCTTATGTTTTTTTATTTTTTTTTATTATTTCATTTTACAGTACTGGGTACCTATAAGCTGACAGATGTCCACAAAGATCAAATCAGTCACGCGTTGCCTGCACGCTTTCCACGACTTTCCCACGATGGGACCCATCGCCACCCAGAATCAAAACAAATACTTACAAGTCAAGATAAAGATATGCAGCCAATAGCTGACCAAAAGTTCTTCAATCAGACTTTACCCAACGCTAATTCGACAAAATACTCACTCAAGCTGGGCATGGGATCACTTACAAATTCAACCACATCTGAAATTCGGTGGAACACCACGCTACTGACAGCTCTAAACGACGACATGTTTCGCCGTCTTGCGCCAGCTGTGGCGTTTCTGGTGGCCACAATGGTGGTTGGCGCTGTAGGAAATATCATCGTCTGCTACATCTTCTGCCGGAAGTTGCGGCCAAGTAGCCAAAACTTCTTGTTGCTGAGCCTGGGTAGCTTTGATTTAGCCAGTTGTTGTATTGGAATTCCGTCGGAGATCTTTGACATTCGTCATTATTACATGTACGAATCTCTGATCGGGTGTAAAACTATGAGGTCAGTGCCATCTCATTTTATCACTATCTTAACATCCACACCATCGCCACCATCATCATTACCATCTTTATTGACCCACCCACCGCCATCATCACCATCATCATACCGCCATCATCATCCCCATCCCCACAACTACTATCACCGTCATCATTACTATCATCATCCCAACCCTATCACCATCATTTTACCCACCCCCACCACCATCATCATTACCACCACCATCATCATACAGTGCACAACTCTTCTTCTTCGCGTTCACCAGCTCCGAACTCTGGCGGAAATCATGGTTGTTCCTCCATTTCTAGACTTTGGTCTTGTTCCAGACCCTAAGTTTTGCGTGTACATCCGTTTTACAGATCTTGCTTGTCTGTATTCAGACAGCTGGTTCCTTGTTTTTCAGCCACATGCACTCTGACCTCAAAGGTATAGTGGTGACAATCAATTTCCTCATTCCATTCGGATACTCAAACCATCACAGTCTATAAGCCAGTGGTGATTTCAACAGATGATAAATGGCATTCTTGCTTCCCACGCTCTGTTCTCCCTTCTTGCATTTGTGATAGGTCTAAAGATTCGTCTTCAAACAAAAAAGTTTTAAAAAAAATGTAATGGCCTGTCAGTGGCTTGAATATTTAAATTGAAGTTCTGACATTAATATTGTGTAAGTAAACTATTCAAAATGTAAAAACTATAAATGGTGGTCTAAAGGACGTTATGTAGAAAAGCTCAGACTCTTACGAGATACGCCTGGCCAAATTAGAAGGAACATGAACCAAGAGGAAAACACCAGAAAAATAAGAGCAGAAGAAACATAGTCGAACATCGGAAAGGATTGAGCGGTCTGACTGAGAGAAATAAGGGCTTAGCCAGAGAGCTGGCACAAATATCAAGCATTAGCCACAGAAATGGTGCAAATGAACCAGACCACAAATATAAGGGGAGATTGTTGGTGGCTTCTGTTGGCTAGCAGCAGATTGAACGTGGTCGAGTTTTTGTGTGTATTGTTGTTTTGTATGTGGATCAGGACATGGACTTGGACCTGGACTTGAACTGTGACTTGAACTCGGACTTGAATTTGGACTTGAATTTGGACTTTGACCTGGACTTGGATCTGGACTTGGACTTGAACATGGACCTGGACTTAGACCTGGACTTGGAATTGAACTTTGACCTGGACTTGAACTTGGACTTGAACTTAGACCTGAACATGGACTTGGACCTGGACTTGGACCTGGACTTGTACTTGGAACTGGACTTGGACATGGACTTTGACTTGGACCTGGACTTGGACTTGGACATGAAATTGGACTTGGACTAATTATTTTAAATTATCTAACTTCGAATCTCACAGCACCCGTTGCATAGTCACTATTTTCGTCTTGTCCCTGTCCGAGAACATCCGATAAAGTGCAGCAGGAGAAGATCGAGGCCTGGGAGTCATGACCCAGGTCGGCCCACCCTCTGAAGTTGTCTAGGAGGTAATGGAGCCGAAACAGTTGTCGACGGGGGAGCTTCTACTGGTGATCGGTAGACTCCTGCTGTACCTGCTCCCCTGTGGAGTTCTTCTTATTGTATAAATAAACTTTACACTATATTATTACTGTTTTTTCCAACACAAAATATTGTGATGGTATATCCAAGAATGCACTTCCTACTACCACCACTGCTGCAGCTGCTGCAGCTGCTGCTGCTGCTGCTACTACTACTACTACTACTACTATAACTAATAATAATAATTATAAGTTTTAGTTTTGCACGTTCTTCGCATATATATGAGCTCGGATCATTCGTAATTGTAAATTGTTTCCCTACTTGTGTGACTAAGGAAAATGTTATCGACATTTTAGTTAGCTACATATCCTTTACAGCGCTTAGACAACTATTCCCCAGACATGTATATATATACATCAATCTTCCCCTGTGGCTTTACAACACGATTTTACGTTCTGTAGTTTAGAACGATTTGGACTCATGCGATCTTCAAAATCTACGCAGAGCAGTCTGCTGTCAAGCCTCTTGCAGCTAACTCTGTATGCCGAGATTATGAAACTAATTTCAAACTTCTTAAGCTTAAAGTTGGTTGCAGGTCCTTTACAGGACTTTGCAGAGCTATCCCCCATTTTTCAGCTGTGATTTTACTCGGCAATTTTTCATTCAGTAGTATGCCACAGCTTTCTAACAGTGGGCTCTTGATACCACGGTTGAAATCAAGGCAAGTGAAAAAAGCCGGCAACTGTTATTGAACGCGGCACTTTAGCATTACGAAGCCCGTTCGCATCGCCTAAGCCAAAGTTGACAATTCTTAAGCTACAGATGCAATTATTTTTTAAATAAAATTAAATGACTGCCCTATCGCTGTCAGCGGTATGCCCATTTATCCATTGTCAGACAGTCCGTCACCGAACAGGTATGAAGGACTCACTACGAAAGAACTATAAGGAAGTAAACGATACTGTCACTTTATGTTCAGGAAACTGATAATGTTGTAATGGGGCAGGAAATAACCACTTAACGTTGAGCAAAAGTCCTGTTGTTAAAGCTTTCTAGAGGTCTCCCTCGCACAGCGGTCAAGCCGTTTTCCTGGCGCTCTGAAGATCGTGAATTAGTTTCACGGCGACGACGTTCGGTTCACTGGTGAATTTGTTCACGGAGATCCATGGGGATCGTTGACGAAGCTTCGGAGGTCGTGCTCAGTGTATCGCTCTCAGCAGGCAGCTTGCTGTTCTGCGGAGAAGACTGAGCCATATGGGACAAAACCCAATGCAATGAAGTCAATCCTCTCACCCTTACGTTTACCATTCAGTCATAATTGTAGCTGGATGTGTTGTGTAGAAGTAACTCAAGTGGTTGCCTTCCAGAAGAAGAATACAAATAAACGATTCATATCATCTTAATCCCTGCTTTGCACTGTTGATACTATTCGTGGATAAAGAGAAGATCACAGTAATAGAAAATGTGCTGTCTCCAAAATGTTACCAACAACACAAAAAGGGGCAGGGTAACGAACACCTGCATTATATAGAAGGTTGCAGCAATGGTATGCGGGAATTATATGGAAAGACAGAAAATGAAGTGGTTTGGTTTTCTAGTAAAAAGGCAATCTGGCTAAACTGCACATGTGACTTTCTACGGCAGGACATCTGGGTGGAACTCGAGAGGAAGACAAAGGAAGACATTGATAGACGGTGTCTCTGAAACCTGCAAAACCTGGTGGGGAAGGCTGGGGGAGGGAATAACCCGCGAAACGCAAGAGACAGACAGAAAACCACGACGCTGGACTACAACCCGGTAACAGTGTGATGACAAAAGAAGAAAGAGGAAGTATTAAATCTATCAAAAATACTCTTGTCAACTCTTTCATGTGCGACCCCCCCCCCCCGTCCCCCCCCCCTTTTTTTTTTTCTCTCCACCCTTTCTCCCCCTTGGCTTAACTTGCTTTGCAAAATAAATTGTCACGTTCAACTAGCATCCCCCGGAGGGAGAGCTGTATGTTATATTTGTGATAAGGTTATGTGCGCCATATAAAATGGTTTAGTATTCCTCGGCACCAAGAAGCTCTGAAAAGAACTCTTGCAGTGTTGATAGATCAAAAGAGACAGACACAAATACAGTCCCACCCAACCGATAGGCGCCCATAATGACCCCCCCCCCCCCACTCCCTTCCCCTCTCTTTAAAAAAAATTATTATAGTGTATGCCGCGAAACGCTGATGATTATGTATGTCCACAAGCTTCTTATGTGCTAATAATTTCTGATATAGATGTTCTTTCCTGCAATGATAGCCTAGATAGCCTAGCATACGACATCACATCTAGCATGAAAATGGAGGTGGAGGCGGTAACTGCAGCTCTCCGGTGGCTAGAGAATAAGGTGCATACACATGTAATCGTAACAGACTTTGAAAGCATGCTGAGAAAGGTGAAGACAGGGATGCTTCGAGTAGAGTGGCAAGCTTCAGTGGGAAGTCACGGGTAGTGAGCATACTTTGCATCTTTTCTCCAGGCCATGCCAGCGTAGTAGGTAATGAATACACAGACAGATTGGCTGGATCTGCACCACTGGGTGGTGAATTGATACATTACAAGGCAGATGTGGTTAAGGTACTTTGGGAACAAGCAACGGAATCTGTAGAAAAACAAAAACTCAGAGGAAAGGCAAGACGGACATATAACCATATTGTAACCGGTACCATCAGTATTGAAACTCTGCACTGGCTGCTAAAGATGAGGACTGAGCACGCATGGGAATGTCGCGAGTGCCTTGATGACAATGCATGACTCAGCCCAACTCGACATCTCTGTTAATCTTTCTCTGTTTCTCCTCCCACCAGACACAACCCTCCCCCCTTTTTTTCCAAGTTACCTGTTGTCACGACGTACTCCCTTTTCATTGCTAAAGGGTTTATATAGACTCCTCCTTCTTATGAAAGTACTTGCACCTTCTTTTCAATTAAAACTTGCCTAAATTGGGGTGTAAATAGGGTTCTCATGCCTAAAAAATCGTCTAAATACTAGGTCGATTTATGTGGCAGGTATTTTTTTTTTTTTTTTTTTTTTACGTATCCAGAAACCATGAGTTGTAAACCCTTTGGCTCGGTACTATGGATATCGCAACCCTTCGGCCTTGATTCCATTATAGGTACCGTTAATCTGGGAGAAATGTGGCTTTTCTGCCTACCCCCGGGAGTGAACCCGGACCACAAGGAGTTCGTCACCCGGCCGCCGCGAAAGTCCGGTTTAACCAACTTCGCTAGAGAGCCGGGCTAATGTGGCAGGTATATAACGCTTCGGAGACGTGTTTTGTAGACAGATGATAAGAATATCCTGGACAGAAAACAAGATTAATGAGGGTGTCTTGAAAGATACTGACTCATGAAGAGAACAAAAAGAGACAGTCTACATTCTTTGGTCATGTGATAGGAAGGAGAAAACTGGAGTACACCATGATTGTATTAAAGTTGGAGGGAGGAGAAGCAGAGGCAGAGGGAAACCGAGAGAAAAGATTCTGGACAGTCTGACATCATGGCATGGAGTAAAGAAGATTTTGAATAGATATGACTACCAATGCCACACGGCATGGACTTTGAGAAGAAGATATAATCTCTAGTTAGCTATAAGCCTAACTCAGAATTTTGACCTATAAATCTTGATGTAGACTTGTTCACCGTAGCTTACGGTAATGAATGATTCAATAATGTATTGGCTAAAACTGTTCTTGTGTTCTCACTTCTAGGTTTCTGACAACGCTACCAAACCTGGCGTCCGTGTTGATGCTGCTAGTGATAGCAGCAGACAGGTACCGGAAAATCTGCAAGCCCCTTCATCATCAGATGCATCGATGCCACGTCAAAATCTCCTTGGTGATCATCGTAGTCTTCGCTTCGCTATTTTCCACTCCTACTCTCTTCATTTACGGACACAGAATTTTGCCAACACCAATCCCTGGAGAATTTGGCTACGATTGCTCAATTAGCGAAACCCATCGAAGTCAGCAGTACCATGTCATGTACGAGGGGTTGTTTTGTGCGCTGTTCATCGTCTGCACAGTAGCGCTGGTGTTGATATATGTGAAAATATGGAGAGAGACTAAAAGACATATAAAATACATGAAAACTCATGCTATGTTCGGGTCAGGGTTTTTGGGAGACAAGTACAATGCGTCTTCAGGGACTTCAGATGAAAATATTTCGGATTCACGGCGAAATTCGGAAGCGACTTCTATGAACTCAGTAGGCGTTCAACGTTGTTTCATCTGTGTTCGTGGAAAGACCAGAAAGAAATGTGTACAGCTTGTAGATGTGGATGCATCGAAATCAGTAGTCACTCCAGTAATTAAACTAAATAGTCCTCAAATGGGAAGGGCAAATAGCGTCGTACCCGAATCTTACAGTAGTGTACTGAAAATTAAACATAAAACAGCCGATGTTTCCACGCCAAGCGAAGTGTTTGAACTGGGTCTTGCAAATAAAAAGGAAAACGTATCACTGGGTTGGTTCCCTAATAGTGATAATGACATACAGTGTGGGGTTCCAGAGGGAATAAACAACGAGGAAGAGGAGCGTCAGATTTATGACGCCACTGATGATGACGATCCATTTCTTGGTGATATTAAACAGCGCAAAAAATCTGAATCGCTTTCAAATTCCTTTGAAAACCGGGCTGAGGACCACCGGAAGTCAGATACTAAGCCAGGCAGCAGAAGACCTAAATCATGTATATATTCTTTAGAACCACAATGCAACAGTCAGGATACGGATAAACAAAGCTCCAAGTTTTCTGATACTAAACACAACAAAAGTTTTCAGTTATGTTTATATTCTAAGGAACGCAATAACGACAATGAAGATGATCGACAGTCCATACTTTCGGACAATAATGAAGTCGACGATATTCCTGGATCAGTTTTACATTCTATGGAAACAAATTCCAAAGTCCGTGATGTACCACAAGCTATAACACCTACAGATCCCGTTTGCCAAGATCACAGGTGTAACAACCTTCGTGAAAAGACGCAACGAAACATCGAACAGTATTCTCTCAGTAGACAAGACAGCTACAGTTCGCAAAGCTGTAGCGATAACGAAAGTGTAGAATTAGATAATTTCCAGTCCAAACGTGTATCATTTTCCAGGGATCTAGATGACTGTGATTATTCTCCGCCAGTTATAGACGTCCTTGAAGTTTCAGAAACTAACTGCCTTAAACTGCAAAGAAGCAGATCTGATCAATCGCTTTTGTCTGCGAAGAGATCGAAGAAAGCCCTACGATCAACAAGAATGACAATCCTTGCTTTCGCTATTACTCTTGGTTTTATTATCAGTTATCTCCCTTATTTAATTTTGGCCCTTCTCCGCTCTGTGGTAGCAAATTTCGGACACGAATTTGACGATGTTTCTCTCAATGTTTATAATATTTTCTTACGTTCATACTTCGCCAACAACGTGATCAATGTTTTTGTTTATAGTTTCATGCATTTGGAGTTTAGAACGCAGCTGTCACATCTCTGGAAGAGGTTGACTCGTTCAGGCCCTGGAGATCGCAACTGTCACATCTCTGGGAGAGTTTAAAGTTGTAAGCCTCACAAGATTTCAAATGTCACATCTCTGGGAGAGTTTAAAGCTGTTAACCACACAAGACTGCAAATGTCACATCTCTGGGAGAGTTTAAAGCTGTTAACCACACAAGACTGCAAATGTCACATCTCTGGGAGAGTTTAAAGCTGTTAACCACACAAGACTGCAAATGTCACATCTCTGGGAGAGTTTAAAGCTGTTGACCACACAAGACTGCAAATGTCACATCTCTGGGAGAGTTTAAAGCTGTTAACCATACAAGATCGCAACTGTCACATCTCTGGGAGAGTTTAAAGCTGTTAACCACACAAGATTGCAAATGTCACATCATCGCTTGAAGAGTATAACTCTCAGCCCAACAACAGCCACTAACTCATTAACTCATCTAACCCTAACATATCACAAATGTCGCATCTCTGAACGATATTAACTCATCCAAATCCAAAGACATCACCTTATCAAAACCTAAAGATGAGCTTATCCAATCCGAGCCCAAAAAAAAAATTTATCTCATCTCCACAAGATTAACTCATCTAAAACCTTTTGGAAGAAGAAGAAGAAAAAGAAGAAGAAGAAGAAGAAGAAGAAGAAGAAGAAGAAGAAGAAGAAGAAGAAGCAGAAGAAGGAGGAGCAGAAGAAGAGGAGGGAGAAGAAAAAGAAGAAGTAGAAGAAGAAACACTGAAATACAATGTGTTGGTGCAAGATACTGACCCCAGGAGAGTACTACCCAAAATAAGTGTCAGACTGACTGAGCAGTGTCTACATCGCAACTGTTTGCTAACCTTCTACTTGTATGTTTTACAAACGTTTATATTAAAGAATTGTTTTGTTACAAAAATTTTGTTATTTTCTCTTATTTTTTCTTTCCCTTCTATTTCTCTTACTGCTCATTTTTCTTGTTCTTGTTGTTGTTGTTCTTCTTCATTCTGAGCCTGTGAAGTTCATTGCTGTAGATATCACTCATCTCGCTGTGACTGGTCTTATCGGTCCAGCCAGTGACTCCATGTGTTTGTAGGCCTGTTTAATATATCCACTCTCTCTCCCTCTTCTTGGTCTGTCTTGTGAACACTGAACTCTTTTTCTATATACAGTTTTTGTCTCTGTTATCTGTCATTCTCTCTATGACTAAACTTTTTCAGGCTCTTCGACCTCAGGATGCCAGTAGTTCATTGGCACCTTTCTGTCTTTCCAGAGTATACTGTTATATTGCGCTATGAGGAGACATGAGACTCACAGCCCATGGCCATGTCGAGTATGACTAGCATGACCCGTCCGTGTCAAGAAAAGTCTTCCACAGTGATAGCATAGCGCAAGGAGATGAAAAAGGTTGTCAACATACACAAAAATAAAAAATAAAAATTAAATTAAAACCAGACTGAAACGGGTATAGAGTGAGCGGAAGACCTCGGAAAAATGGAGTGATGGCAATAAAACTGCTTTACAGAAATGAACAGCAATTTTAATAGTGCTCTTGACAGAGCTCATCAACGAACGTTACATCTCCCCCGGACACTTTACTGAGGTACAAGGGGGCAGAGAAGAAGAACGCTGCTGGCATCCTTGGTTTCAATCTCATTACATGGCCAAACCAATTCATTCTTTGTTTCTCTGTAAATTTGACTATGGGTGTTGTTCTTTTCGTTTCATTCACAGCCATTCTCAAACATCTCATCTCACAGGGGTAAGTTTTCTCTTGTGTTTTTTGTGTCAATGTCCAAGTCTGACACTGGTAACCTTAAGTTAGTATAAATATTGTATTTATAATTTGTCTTTTTTTTTTGTCTCTATTGGGATAGCAGAGTGTTGTAAAATTGGAGCAAGCGGGAAGGTGACATTGTTAGATTGTTGAATTCTTGTTTCTATCTCTCTGTCTATTTTACCAGTGTATGTTCCAGACTTTGATCTTTGATCTTTTTGTCGATGGTTTGTTGCTCTCTACACATTCTCATGACTTCTGGTTTTTCTTTCAGTATTGATCTTGATGTGATGTTTGAGGCAACTGTCGTGTAGTTGGTTTATGTGGTCCTGCAGCTGTTTACTTTCACTGCTGAATATGCCCTGATCGTCGGCAAAGAGCAGCTCATTAAAGTCTTCCTGTTTATCGACATCTGGTGGTTTTGAGACAAAGAAGATGAGAAATATTGACATCTTAAAAGATCTGAACATCAAGGAAGATTGGCTAATAAACAACATCCTTTCTCGAAAGCTGAAATATTTTGGTCATATCAAGCGCCACGACGACTGGAAAAAATTATAGCAGAAGGCATGGTAGCAGGAAGGAGGGAAAGGGGCCAACCGACACGAAGATGGGCACAGGATAAAAGTGACTCCTTGAGTGTGAAAGTGCATGAAGCGGGAGAACTGGTGAGAGACTGAGTTTCTTTCAGGCAGACTGTGATGAGAGCGACGTTCTGCAAAGGACCTGCTACATGATGATGATGGTGGTGGTGGTGTTGTGTCTATTTTATTAATATTGTCCATGAATATTATAAAAAGTAACGGTGAAAGAACACAGCCTTGCCTTACACCTGATGTTTCTGGGAACCAGCCTGTGAGGCCAGCTCTTGTTTTGATTACACTTTCACGTTCTCTATAAATAGTTTTTACACAACCTAGCGTTTCGTGAACATCATCATCATCACCATGTAGCATGTCCTTTGCAGAACGTCGCTCTCATCACGGTCTGTCTGAAAGAAACTCGGTCTCTCGTCCAAACAATAAAGTCGGTACTTTTGGAATGTAACCAACTAATATATTCCGATAATATCAGGGGACATTCAACAAGATCTGAACAACACCAAAGAAAGATTGTTCCATATCAGCAGCATATTCCGCATTTTGAAATACTTTGCCCACATTAAATGCCCAGCTTCAGGTCCTCTTCTTCGTCTCTTCCTCCCATTCTTACTTTGGGATATCTGTGCCGAAGTGGTCAAGACATTTGCGTCATGCTCTCTGAAGGGTGGAGGTTCGTTTCACGGCTGCGTCTATCGGTTCACAAGTGCAGATTTTTAATAGGCATCATTGGGGCTCCTTGGCAGAGCTAAGGAGTTCCAGACACTTTTTTGGGGGGGGGGGGGTATCTCTCAGAATGTGCTTAGTATATAGCCACCTACTTTGTCTTATCACTCTGTGTTGCAAGAAGGGGGGGGGGGGGAACAGGAATGATGATAAAGGAGACAATGATTGCAGATAGGTTAAATGTCGACCATCTAAGAAAAACGCACGGGATGGCAATATTGGTCCTGAATTCTCATGCTTTGATGTGGAAGCCTTTTCTTAACGAAAGCGGGTCTTATTGGTCGCATCAAGGCTGTCTTCAAAACGGGATGTATGGTCACCCTATTTCTAAGATATTGACCGCCTTACTGAAAGTTGTTCATGCCCGGGGTGGTGACATCAGGTCAAGCTGACGTCATCAACTACGTGGTCCTTGTTGAAGACAGTCTTGGTCATACTCGACATCGTCTGTGATCCCCTTGCGTTTCTACAGCACAGCGGTTTTCAACCTGCCGGTCGAGAGGGTCGAACGACTTTTTCACAGGGGTTGACTTAAACTATAGAAAAACACATATTAATTGAAAATATGAAGGAATATGATTGTCTGGGGGGGGGGGGGGTCGCCACAACACTGAGGTAACTATATTAAAGGGTTGCATTAGGAAGGTTCAGAACCACTGCTATATCACAATATAACACTCTTGTCCGTAAAGACGGCAAGTGCTAAAAAACTATTTGATCGGTTCCATTGCAAAGAGCTTAATAACTATTTGATTAGCTCCATTGCACTAAAGAAAAAGCCATCAAAGAAAATAGTGAAGCCCCTGCTTCTACCACCACCAGCATGACAATGGAGTTCATGGCTGTGAAAAAGCCGCTAGAATGGCTGAACACTCAGGAATTCCCCAGTACATGCTTTCTCAGCGTCTCAATAAGCATGCAACAGAAGATCAAGGGAAGGTGTGTACAGAAACAGTAGCCCCCCCCCCCCCCCCCCCCATCTGATACAGCACGCAGCGTTTCACAAAATCACCTTATTTTTGTGTGTGTCCCAGGGTATTCTAGTGTGAAAGGCAATGCGAGAGCAGACGCCCTGGCTGGCAGTGCGACTATCAGGAATGGGCTATCTACGGACAGGAGAGACATCATCAGTGCCATCATCATCATTATCAAGTGCCTTGCCGACTGGCGTGGGCGATCATGCCTCTCCATAATCTGCGATCTCCTGCAGCATGTATCAGTTCGTGTGCCGACACACCTCCATGCCATGCAACAAGACTGTCAAGCATCTTCTCTCGTTGTCTTCCTCTATCCCTCCTTCCACAGATCTTTCCAGTGGTCACAACATGTTCTATATTCCCTCTTCTCATAACATGGCCGAAAAATGATGTGGAAGCCTTTTCTTAACGAAAGCAGGTCTTTTTGGTCGCATCAAGGCTGTCTTCAAAACGGGATGTATGGTCACCCTATTTTTAAGATATTGACCGCCTTACTGAAAGTTGTTCATGTCCGGGGTGGTGACATCAGGTCAAGCTGACGTCATTAACTACATGGTCCTTGTTGAAGACAGTCTTGGTCATACTCGACATCGTCTGTGATCCTCTTGCGTTTCTACAGCACAGCGGTTTTCAACCTGCCGGTCGAGAGGGTCGAACGACTTTTTCACAGGGGTTGACTTAAACTATAGAAAAACACATATTAATTGAAAATATGAAGGAATATGATTGTCTGGGGGGGGGGGGGGGGGGGGGGGGGGGGGGGGGGGGGGGGTCGCCACAACATTGAGGTAACTATATTAAAGGGTTGCATTAGGAAGGTTCAGAACCACTGCTATATCACAATATAACACTCTTGTCCGTAAAGACGGCAAGTGCTAAAAAACTATTTGATCGTTTCCATTGCAAAGAGCTAAATAACTATTTGATTAGCTCCATTGCAAAGAACTAAAGAAAAAGCCATCAAAGAAAATAGTGAAGCCCCTGCTTCTACCACCACCAGCATGACAATGGAGTTCATGGCTGTGACAAAGCCGCTAGAATGGCTGAACACTCAGGAATTCCCCAGTACATGCTTTCTCGGCGACTCAATAAGCATGCTACAGAAGATCAAGGGAAGGTGTATACAGAAACAGTAGCTCCCCATCTGATACAGCACGCAGCGTTTCACAAAATCACCTTATTTTTGGGTGTCCCAGGGTATTCTAGTGTGAAAGGCAATGCGAGAGCAGACGCCCTGGCTGGCAGTGCGACTATCAGGAATGGGCTATCTACGGACAGGAGAGACATCATCAGTGCCATCATCATCATTATCAAGTGCCTTGCCGACTGGCGTGGGCGATCATGCCTCTCCATAATCTGCGATCTCCTGCATCATGTATCAGTTCGTGTGCCGACACACCTCCATGCCATGCAACAAGACTGTCAAGCATCTTCTCTCGTTGTCTTCCTCTATCCCTCCTTCCACAGATCTTTCCAGTGGTCACAACATGTTCTATATTCCCTCTTCTCATAACATGGCCGAAAAATGATGACTTACAATGCCATACGAGATACTAAACGTTGTGAGGCTTTCAGTTTCGTGGGAAATGATTTTTCACTGAATAGACTGCATTCGCTGGGTGTACCAATTTGCTGCGAGATAGGAAAACCAGGCGAGAGCCACCAGTCGTTAAATCAGCAAGAACAGAATGGAACTTTTGGAGACATACTCAGGAGAAGATCGGAGCACTTGTGGTCATATGAAGTTGCGATAAAGATGATCTTTCAATGAACAATGGGTTCGCTGCAACGAATCCTTGTTAACATTGTCTGATTTTCTAAATGTGTTTTTATCCATCTCCAGCGTCTTTTCCTCACCAACAGATTTTCATGTATGTGTTTTTTCTCATTTAATTCACTTGAGGCTATTCTATACAGGTAGACGCAAAGATCATAAACAAAGGTCACATAACATTACTCACGGGTATCTCCCTCTCACACACACACACACACACACACACACACACACACACACACATAATTCTTATTTCCTCAGACACATTCACTATTAACTTTATACACTCTCCTTAAAAAAATGCACACCAAACACACATTATATACACATATATGTCATAAACAAATGTTACACACATAAGCACTAACATATCCCTCATTTACACACACACACACACCTCTCTGACACAATAATATACATCTCACACACAAATGACATACATTGATATCACACATACGTATATGACACATCTCGGACAAACTTATATAAATAAATATAAATATATATATGTGTGTTACATTCATTTACATGTCTCATTCACATGGATCATTTTATCTACTCATCTCAAATACAAAGAGCACATGCCCCTTTCAAACACAGAGAAAGAAATCTTACATATCTTCTGCTTCTTCTTCATGTTCACCAACTGTAAATTCCAGGGGACAATTCTGGTTGTTCTCCATTTCTGGACTTTAATCTTGTTCGAGAACTTGAGTTTTGTGTGCACATCTGTTTTACAAATCTGGCTTAGTTGTATGTAGACTGTTTGTTTCTTGCCTCTTGGGCAGATGTACACATCGTCTTGAAAGGAAACCCCTAATTAGTCAATGCTTTCCACCTGCTTGCTAGGGAGCAGTGGTTCTATTCATGCTCCCCCCCCCCTCCAGAACCCACAATGGAGCCCTGGAACCCACACAAACAAATTTCAAATATACACATACAAACATACACACATGTCTCTCGCACACAAACACACACAAAAATAGCAGCTGAAGAAATGAAAATTTATTGAACCTGATCAAAAACAATTCCTGTTGACAACCAGGCAACAATGAAATGACAACTAAGACACTGGCTAACAAAACAAGCACATGGCCAGGTACTGACTAACAAAACAAGCATTTTGTCTGGTACTGACAAATAAAATATGGCACATAGTTTAACTGGCTTACTAACTTTATCAATGAAACAGAAATATCCACTTCTGTGAATCACCAAAAATAAATACTTAGATTAAAGATAGGATGGTTCAGATAAAATGGAGTGCTAAAAAATGTTCTTGCTTTTCTTTAAATCTCAGACATAATAATAATGTTGTGTTGAAACTGTTCCCACTGTTTTTTAAAGATCTTAAACTGGCTTAATATAATAATGGGTGCTTAAAATGCTGTATGTATATGGTAGGGATGGTTCTGTTGAGGTAGAAATAATGCAGTGAGAACTTATTATTTAAGATCTACATTAGGAGGAGAATAATAATGACTGTTTGTTTAATACTGTACCAGTATATGATTCTTTTGAAATAATAAAATGTCAAGTTGATAATATTCCCATTAGTTTAAAATATACATTAGGTTGCAAAACATAGGGAATTCTAGTCATACTGCACAGTAAATTTTTATTTTGAGATATAAATGATGTAAAGCAAAAAGTTCTTGAGGTACAAATTATGCACTTAAAATGTTGCTATGTTTTAAGCAATTACATAAGGAGGAAACAATCAATTTTTTTTCTAGCCATGACGTTTCTGATGAAAAACAAAATTGACTATTGAATGTTTGTGATGAGATAAAAATAAAAATGTTGCCAATTGTTTTAAAGAATTAACCGGCAGGCCAAAGATTAATTAAATAGTTGGTACACATGGTGATATTGAGAAAAACATGACGTGTTAATTTTTTAATCCTACATTATGAAAGGGGAAAAAATGAATTCCTTACAGGCATTTGACATTCGCAGTAGCTTAGTGGTTAGGCGCTCTGCCAGCCCAAAGGTGGAGGGTTCAAATCCCTATTGAGGTGAATGGCTGCTGGGTTGACCCATCCTAAAATGGGTATCAGGTAATGTCCTGGCAAGTAAAAGCAGCTGATATGATGCTAACCATATCAACCATCGAATGCTAAATTGGTCTACAAAATACAGCTCTAGAGATATCAAGTCAGATGTTTCCCATTAGAGAGCCAATACAATGCCTTACTGTTACTGATTCAGTCTGAAAGAGTCATTACTTTAACCATCTCTGTTCCAAAATTAGTCATTCTTGGTCTTGAAAGTTTATTAACATCTCCCTGCACACACAATTCAAGCTCTACAATAACAATGTGAGACAGGAGGAGTTAACACACATCTCCATACTTTATTAAAGTGGGAAGGGGAAACAACCTGATATTTGATAACATTCAATGAAATGTTTTCCTTATGTGGATTCTAAATAATAAAGACATAACACTAAATTGCACAATTTATTGCCTAGTATATGTCGTGTGTATATCGTCAGGTGCAAACTACACAATTTTCTCAACGTACAATGACATTAAGATAATGATTGACTTTAGCTAAAACACATACACAACATACATAATGCTTTGTTCGAATGTAAGTCTTTTTTTTTCTTGAAATATTACTATTGAAGTCACCCCCTTTTGAATGCAATTTTTCTTAATTTTAAAGCCCCCCCCCCCCCCCCCCCCCCCACTTGGCTCTTGCCAGGGGCCGCAATATAGCCCGGCCATAAATATGGCCTAATGGCTGAACGCGGTTTCCAGGACCTCTCCACGGGTGATCCTCATCCGCATGGTGGCACCTTTTTTGTCATCTGGTGTTGTTCGCTTGTGTGATGTCAAGGTGGGGTAAAAGTACTACTACTACTGAGGTTGGAATTAAGTGTTATCCCCTTGTGGCATGCAATTTTTTGTTATTTTGAACCCCACTCTTGCTTCTGCTGGAGGCCCTGAATATAGCTGGGCCATAAATATGGCCTTATGGCTGAAAGGGGTTTCTGGGACCTCTCCACGGGTGATCCTCATCCATATGGTGGCACTTTGTGTCACCGGGTGTTTATCACTTGTGTGATGTCCTGGTGGTGTACAACTTACTTAACTACCTTTGCAGTCGGTTTTATATGCTCAGGTCAGACCATCAGGTGGGTTGCCTCTATGAACTCGTATGTCAGCAGCAGGTCCTTCATAGTTCCACATAGCTTGCACTTCACACTGCTCTCGAGGCCAGTTGTCTTTTCGAAGTTGTAGATAGAGTGGGCAGGTCTGCAGAATGTGCTCAGGTGTTTGTGGTCCTGTCTGACAGGCACACTGTGGGGACTGTACAATCTTTATTTTATGCATGTAGTAGTTGAGCCTTCAGTTTCCTGAAGTGTCCAGATGGAAAATTGTTGTATGTGCTTTCTGTTGAGTCTGCTGATGGGGTCTTGTGGATATTTACTGTTTCTTTGTTCCTCCACAAGTCTTTGTAAGTAATACCAGAGTATTTTTAAACAGCAAAGAACTATCGTCTTAGCTTGGCTTCTGTTTCCATGTTGAGATCCACATTAAAACAACAGGCTCTACGTACAGTGTATGTATTACCACAGCAATTCTCAAACAGCGAGCATTTCTTTCTGCTTAAACTGTAGAATAATATCCGCAGGGGGGGGGGGGGGGGGATTGTGGAAGAAGGATGGGAGGGGGGGCGGCAGTGGGGTACCCACACTTTATTCTGTTTTATTTTTAAGACTTACATTCAAACAATAGGCTGTGTACTGTGTATCTAGGTTAATAAGATTCTATTTGTTTCTTTCACTGCACCCTTGAATAGTAATAATCTGATGACATACAATGCCTTATAGACCAGGAAAAATATTATACAATGTATAGATTATGTCTTCGGTATTCAAATTCAATAAAATACCAATCAGAAACTCCATGTTGTTTGCAATTAACAATATTATAGTAAGCCAAAAAGAAAGAGACAACACCTGCAGACGAGGTAAATTACATGTAAAACAAAAACGAAAGCTATTGATTTATAACAAGCTGCGACTGGGTGCGAAAAAGGACGGTTAACAATCGAGAGCTGGGTACCTCCCTGATAGACACTTTTTAATGAGGTAGTTTATAATAGTAGTGATACCCGGCTCTGCGATGGACATACACAAATTAAACGGAAGTAACGACCCTACAACCAGTAGTTTGAAACACTTGAAAATTAAATAAAAAAAGGGCAGACATTTGTGTTTAAAAATTACAACAGCTTAATGCTTGTTCAGCAACTGTGCTGAAAATGGGTCGATAAAACAGTAAACAATTAAATTCTTACCATAAACAAAATATTATGAAAAATAAAAGAAACACACACATAAGTTCACATAACAATTTAGGCATAAGGTACAATAGTGAGGAATACCAAAACCAAACTAGATCATGCTGGTTTCGCCTAAACTGGTAGCACAATACGAACTAAAATGTTTCAGATACACAGTAGATAAGAAATAACAACAAAAACGTTTTGAAGTGAAAGTGAAACATGCTGGATGAGAAAAAAAAAAAAAAAAAATTACAGTTACAGATGAAATGAAACTGACTTAACACTGACAGCTGAAATATTTAACAGCATCTCGGTTGGCACCCCAAACTCCTCAGGATATTTTAAATAGGTGACTCCCAATCATTGTTACTACTACTACTATTACTACTACAAGTAGGTCCTTTGAAGAACGTCGACCCTTATCTGTGTACATTGCAAAATTACGCAAGTCCCCTGACAACTTTCCCACCTTGTAATTTCACACTTATATTTGTACATTGGAAAATTACGTAGTCCCATGGCAACTTTCCAGCCTTTTTTTTCTTTCAGGTTTGCTCTATCTGTACATTGGAAAATCCCGCCGTGTAACTTGAGCACTCTGAAATCCACTCCTATGGCAGCTTTCAAGCCACGTGAAATGACATACTCCGCGTGTCCTCGATATTCTGGTCAACCCCTGCCCCTTCTCCTCGCCTTATTACAGTTGTTTAATATTCCCCTTGTCTGCGTGTATAACGTTAGTATCACTATATATAGTATGTATGTTTAATTGACTTTTATATGATTTAAAAAAAGGGGGGGGGAATGGGGAGGGGGGGGGAGCGAGACTGGGAAGGGGGACATGAACGAACTTTCTTTCAGAGGGTTGAGAGCTGGGCATGTGGTCCTAATTCTGCCTGGGGAGAGAGAGAGAGAGAGAGAGAGAGAGAGAGAGAGAGAGAGAGAGAGAGAGAGAGAGAGAGAGAGAGAGAGAGAATAATTCTGCACCAAACATAAAATAAATCCTTATGTTCATTAAGAATTACCAACCATCAACTATTAAAAAAAACGAAATAAAATACAGCAGTTGTGAATGATGCAATATATTCACATTTACATCATTGCTGGTTACGAATCGTGCGATGCTTATGTGTGGCCCAAATGCTGGTAACATATCGGTCAATGACCAAGGGGGCATAAGCAAACAAACAGTCACAAATCGTGTGACAGATTTATCAAGATTGCTTCCCCTTCCATAGCAATTCCTGATCATCGTTCAGGATTGCAACACAAAGGAATGACACCAAGAGTCACTGTTCTGATCTTGTGAAACAGGAGCAAATCCTAGAAACTCTGTTCAGTGTTTTGGAGCACCCCGTGATCGATTCTGCTGGGACTGTCCAATTTAAATCAAGGCACCGGGTACATCCAAAGCTACCCTGATTGTCTGCTACCCTGCAATCATCTGCAGGTACTCTGAGATGGCAAAATCTGCCTCTGTGTGACAAACCACCAGTACCCATTTTCCTGTTCAGCCTCCAAAAACGTTATAACTGGAGCACCTGAATCGGTTTCGCCAGCCCGGTTCAACCCAGTCCAGCAGAGGTTACGATGAATTTACGTAGCGACTGTAAGGCTGGCAAATAAATGAGGAACACTATCCCTGTTTAAAAAACAAAAAAAAACACTAATGACTAATACTGCGTGCGTTCAATTAATTGAAACGGCATCTGTGAAATGTCGCTTAAGCAAATGTTTAACGGTTAGAATTTGAAATCGTCCCAAGTTGGATTTGAATAAACAAACGAATGACAAATTAAAAACTGGAGCGTACTGAGACAACTGGAAAGATCTACAGATATGGAGATAAGAGACAGCAAAGATAAATAATTACTGAAAGCCTTTTGGCATGACACGAATGAATAAACAAACGAATGAATTAAAAGACGTCTGAGATCCCAGGATGTTAAGAAGTATAATCATCCCTTCAAGTCAGAAAAACAAATGTTGTGATGATGATGGGGATAATGATGATGATGATGTTGATGTTGAACAAGCGACAGAGTGAGAATCCTTTAGGCTCACACTTTTTGGTCACAGAACCAAATGAATGTATAAAGTCCCAGGCTGCAAGAAAACAGGACAAATTATGGAACGTCCTGTCGAGACATTTGGAGGGACAGCGAGGCAGAGAAAAAACAAGAGACAAGAAGCTAAACAGTAGAGTATTATGCTATGGAAAACCACCAGTACCAGAAATGACTGGCAGAAAAGGGGGCAGAAGGCTGTGGAATACCAACGGCAAAATGGAATTATCTGTGAGTATAGAAAAATGTTAAAAGACCCAAACTACAAGCATAATAACTTTTTAAAAAGTTCTGGTAGCTTCCGATTAGTAAGTAGTAAGAGAGTTTTGCTTAAGAGTTAGTTTAAGTACCCTGACAACAGGGAGTCGCCGTGGTGTTGGCGGCTAGACGCTTGCCTGTGGATCAGAGACGGATTTTTCTTTTTCAAAAATGAACTTGACTCCCAGGTCGACCAAGTCTTGAGTGGGTACCAGCTGCAGTCCTTGGAAGTAAAGGTGGCCGGCGTGATGCTGACCACATCACCCACTAAGTGCCGATTGATCTACTGAAATATAAGTCCAGCCCTACATGCCCTATACGCAAAAGGGCAAGGAATAGCGTCCTTTACTGGATTCAACTGATAACATCCGAAGGAATATGCCTTAAAGAAGTTAAATGTCGAATAGCTGAAGCAAAGGCAGCATTTTACAAAAGGAAGAATATTTTATGCAATCTTCCTTTGTCAATTGAGATAAGAAAGAAAATTCTCAAAAACTACATACATCCTATTTTTATATACGGGGTGAATCATGGACAGTTGGTAGATTAGTGAAAAATTATCTAGAAGCTGAGGAGGTGTGGTTTTATAGACGAATTATGAGAATATCCCGGACAGATAAAAAGAGTAATGAGGACGTCTTGAAAAAAACTGACTCACGAAGAGAATTGATTGCCCACATACGAAAGAGACAATCTACATTCTTTGGTCAAGTGATGAGAAGGAAAAAACTGGAGTACATCGTGACTGTTAGAACGTTGGAGGGGAAGAGCGAAAGAGGGAGGCCGAGAGAAAACATGCTGGACAGTTTGACATCATGGCATTGAGGATCATCTGTATCAGAACTGTTTGAAAGGACACAGAGACAAGAGGTTATGAATTAACGTGACTACTAAGGCTACATGGCTTGGACTTTAAGAAAAAATAGTAGTAGTAGTAGTAGTAGTAGTAGTAGTAGTAGCAGCAGCAGCAGCAGCAGCAGCAGCAGAAGAAGAAGAAAAAGAAGAAGAAGAAGAAGAAGAAGAAGAAGAAGAAGAAGAAGAAGAAGAAGAAGAAGAAGAAAAAAAAAAAAGAAAAAGAAGAGAGTTGTACAGTAGAAACAGTAGAAGAAAATGAGGCCTAAACATGTGATACTCCCAAAGAAAGCCGTGTGTGCACTGTACCCAAACGTCACTGCGCACACGTAGCATAATTTAGATAAAGAAAAACAAATATTTCCTAGAAAGCGACACCATAAATGCGACTGGCTACTTTCCGTAAATCATAGCTGTAGCGTAATACGTTCATATTTTGCACATTTGGCCAAAGCATGCTAAATAAATCTGACCTCCACTGGCCATTTTATTCGCGTCTTTGAAAGTAACGCTACCCATGCAGATATCGTAGTCGCGCTGTAAATTACAATAAAAAATGCCAACCACTAATTTAAGGACGAATAAAGAAAAAAAAAAACAGTTAGCCATCCCTCTTCTTGCTCAATTATTGCCTCCGAATAGGCCAACAATAAACAACCTGGTATCTCCAAATAAAAGCCGTTAACCATGTTTGATCTCATCCAACTGCTTAATTTTTTTTTTTTAACCACACAGCACTTGCCTGTTCTATATCAGAACTGACCAACTGACTGACTTTTTTTAACCCCACCAGGACATCACATAAGCGATAAACACCCGGTGACACAAAGTGCCACCATGCAGATAAGGATCACCCGTGGATAGGTCCCAGAAACCCCTTTCAGCCGTTAGGCCATATTTATGCCCTGGCTATATTCAGGGTCCCCTGGCAGTAGTCAGGGTGGGGCTTCAAATAGCAAAAATGCATCGCACTAAAGGGACGACTTTCTGTGCTGCAATATGACAACCAGTTTACTATTAATCGCCAGTCATAAGATGTTGTACATAGAGAAAACAAAACAAATTTAAATAGTACACAACAAATACGATAAACATGCATGATATTGATGGTTGTTCATTGTTGATGGATAGATGAGAAATGGGAAATCATCAGAAACAGCGCAGTAACAATGCGAAACACCTGAGTATGTAGTATTAAAAGCTTGTATCAATTGAAATGTATAATTTAAAAGTGTCTCCTGCCGCAAGATACTCAATAATCCGAACTCTCACGTACACATGAAAGCTCAGGCACAATCTCTAGTCTAGTTTAATTACAGTGCACTGATACAACAACAATGGGAAACAATGGCGAAAACTGCTAGTTATGTAAGGCTGTAGGTTTAAATTAAACAAAGGTCAGAGAAAAGAAAGACACACAATGTTGAGGGAAGATGACAGGGACTGGAAATGGTAAAAGCTGGCTTTCTTTGTTGCTTTCTCTTTGTGTGTATGTGTGCGCGCGCGCGTGTGCGTTAATGTCACTCCACGGTGTGCTTCAATATCACTCCACAAGTTTAATGTATTATTATTATTTTCACTGAAATATATTGAAGCATGATAATAGATGAATGTTACTTATTTTAACCTATTTAAAACAAAAAACAAAAACAATTTATTATCTTATACTAGTTTGAACGCTGAGTTTGTGCCATTCCCATAAACTTATTTGGTCCCAATTTGAGGTAAAAATAATCTGAAGACTGTGTAATTACCTATTCTATAGTTACCTTCTTCTTCTTCTTCTCTTCCGCCTTGTATCACAGTGAAGTGTCGGGGGGGGGGGGGGGGGGGGGGGGGGGGTTTCGCTGGTTGACGAGCTGTGTCAAGAGCACTATTAAGACTGATGTTCATTTCTATAAAGCTGTTTTTTATGCCATCCCTTCATATTTTCCGAGGTCTTCCCCTCACTCTATACCCGATTTAACGTTTCAGCGTGGCTCGCTATGACAGATAGTACCTTAACATACCGAATTTCCCTGGTGTAACTTTTGTTTCTGCTAGATCTTATGACATGCTAGATCACATGAGATGTTAGATCCCATGAGATGCTAGATCACATGACATGTTAGATCCCATTCATGCTAGATCACATGACATGTTAGATCCCATGAGATGCTAGATCACATGACATGTTAGATCCCATGAGATGCTAGATCACATGACATGTTAGATCCCATGAGATGCTAGATCACATGACATGTTAGATCCCATGACATGCTAGATCACATGACATGTTAGATCCCATGAGATGCTAGATCACATGACATGTTAGATCCCATGAGATGCTAGATCACATGACATGTTAGATCACATGACATGCTAGATCACATGACATGTTAGATCCCATGAGATGCTAGATCACATGACATGTTAGATCCCATGACATGCTAGATCACATGACATGTTAGATCCCATGAGATGCTAGATCACATGACATGTTAGATCCCATGACATGCTAGATCACATGACATGTTAGATCCCATGACATGCTAGATCACATGACATGTTAGATCCCATGAGATGCTAGATCACATGACATGTTAGATCCCATGAGATGCTAGATCACATGACATGCTAGATCACATGGCATGCTAGATCACATGACATGTTAGATCCCATGAGATGCTAGATCACATAACATGTTAGATCACATGAGATGCTAGATCACATGGCATGTTAGATTACATGACATGCTAGATCACATGACATGCTAGATCACACGGCATGTTAAACTTCATGTCATCTTAAATCACAATGTATGCTACAAAAAACATGACATGCTGGATCACATGACATACTGAACCACTGTGCTAGATCCCTAAGAATGTTAGCTCAAATAATATATTGGTCCACTGAATCAAAACAGGTAGTATAGTCACACATATTTATGTGTCTCTAAAGTCAATGTACAGGAAACTGGCCAGTTTGAAATAAAATGTAAAGAAAGATTCCCAGAATAATTCACACACTCAGAGAATGAAACATAAAATAAGCTATGGTATCTGGCAAAGCTAATATATTTTTATACACTGAATTTGTTTCAGGCATGTCTTTTCCACCTGTTTATTCTGAGACCTCATTTTAGAGGGAAAAGAGAACAGACCTCCTCCTCGCTGACAAGCTGTCATAAAAGGTGACTAAATAGAATTTTTATTAAACTGAATGTGTCGGACAAACAAACAAACAAACAAAAGTGCAAATTGTTGGGAGTTGCAGCTTAGCTGTAAACCACACCACAATATGCTACTTCAGCTTCTTATAATTGTTCTCCTCATGATCTATGTTGTGGGTAAACATGTCTGTCCACAGCCTACTGTCTCATGTACTGTCAATCATTTCTGACAAGGAGATTCTTCCATGACATGATGCTAGTCAGTCCAAAATCTGTTATCCTGGTCTTCCTTTGCTTCTGTCCTTTCCACTTCCTATGTCACGACATACTACATTGGTTTCCTTCTCATGAACGTCACAGAGAATATTATTTAAAAAAATGAAAAAAAAATTAATAAAGGACTCTTCCACGCCTTAGGTGTACTGGGAATACATTTCACACACCAAGGCCACAAACAGTAGGTTGCACAATTTATTGCCTGGCCCATTTTGCTGTATCTCATCAGGTGCATTATTGCAGAGTTATATCCATATATAGTGAAGTAAACTCCTTTCCACTGAAATACACATATCACAGTGTCTCTTGTTACCCTGTACATCTCACACCTGGAGATTCATGATCAGCCGTGTGATTACCATTTCAAATTTACTGCATGCACTTTTTATGCTTCAGTATATGTTGATGGATGTAAATTCTGTAGTAATGCACCTGACGGGCTACCGTAAACATGCTAGGAAATACGTTCTTTCAATGTATTGTTTCTTCTTCTTTTGTCATCTCACTGATACCAGGTTGCAGCCCAGTGTCTGGTTTTCTGTATTTGTCTTGCACTTCTCGAGTGGCTTGGGTGATAAATTTGTTCATCTTTTTGCAGGTTTCAGCCACACCATTGATCTGTCTCTTACTTTGCCTTCTCCTTGCCTTCCTTCCAGATGTTCTCCTGTAAAAAGTCTCATCATCAGTTTGGTCCGACTGTTTTCTCACTAGATGGCTGAACCATTTCATTCTTTGTCTGTCAATAAAATAGTTCAATGTCCTGTTTGTGCCTGTGCTATTTAAATTTACATCAAAAAAAAAACTAATCTGTTTTAAATTTATGCTTTTTAAATTCTACCTGTCTGTTATGTTTACCCACTGATATCTTTTGTTCAGAAAATCCAATTCCTTTAACAAAAAATGTTGTTTTCACTTAGTCAGATAACTCAGCTGGTAATACAAAATGACATATTCTACTTACATAACAACAGCTCAAGAATCATAAAATGAAATGGCAATTTCATCTTCTCTAAACAGAATTGCAGCAAATAAAAATACCAACTTCTATCGTCCAATGTATTTTATGAGACATACAGCAAGACAAATTATGCAAGCCTTTAATTTCGAATAAATGACGATGATAAAAATAATAATAATTATAAGAATGATAATAATGTGAATAAAAATAACATGAAATCTTATGCAATTAATTTGTCTCCTGAGTTATAATTATTTGAAAGAGAAGGTGAAAAGAATACATGACTTAATGAAAGAGGAAAAACCAAAGCTGTATATATATAAATATATACTACGTCGTGCAAGGCACTCCAAGCGCACAACAAAAATAAGAAAATATATGTGTATATGTACATGAATATGTTTACAGTTACTGTATTAATGCAGGGGGCTATGTATGTGATTACATAATGGTAGCTGGCCAAGTCCGTGGCAAACAAACAATTTCCACAAAATATGTATACAGGTAACATGAGCAATTGTGAGGTATTTTACACGTTCAAAACCTAGGAACATTATGACTACATTCAAATCAGGTCAAGGAATGCCATGGACAAGCCAAATCAATGCTGAATGGCAATTGTGTAACATACAGCCTGAGCAATCAAATATCTTCTACATCATAAATACATGAGACAAGTTTGGTTCCAAAAAAAAAAAAAAAAAGCAGGCAACTGCACACAAAATAATCCCAGTAAATAAGGGAAGAACCCAATCTGTTTTAAAAATTGTTTTCATGAATTCATTAATTTTCCCAAGCGATTTCTAAGGTGGAGACACCATTCATTTCTTCATATTGTACAAAGAAGTTCTTTATATATTATTTTATCATTCATTTATACTTCCTCCTTGTTAATTTTTTATGTGAACTACATTGCCATCATTAGATCTAATTAATTCAAATTGTGTATATCTTTCAGCAGACAATTTTTTACTTCAGCACCGTGTGAGGAAAATAAAGAGTGGCTCAACACTTTCTGTATCTCCTCCATCCTTACTCTCTTGTCCAGAGCAGTAAGGTAACCTATTCTCAGAACCGCTAACTTTAAAAATGAAGTCAGATCATATTCAGCTTTGATAATAACCAAATAACCCTGAGACAAGTATTCAAACTACGTAATACTGACTACATTCATCACTTGCGAGGCAATGTCTCATGTATGTATATTAGACAAGTAGGTAATCTCTAGAATACTTTACATACAAAAACTGCTAGTGAAATTACTCCCATCATTATTGTTGCATGGGATCTGCAGTAGCCTAACGACTAGACTCCTGCCTGTCAGCTGTAGGTTTTGGGTTCAAACTCACATCAAGTTAGATGTTAAAGAATTATCTTGGCTACCAGGTCGACCCTGCCTAAAATGGGTACCTGGAAAATTCCTTGGAAGTAAAGACAGCCAGCCCAATGTTGACCACATCACCCACTGAATGGCGATTGGTCTGAAAAATGGCGAGTCCAACATGCCAGATAAGCTGTTGGCATGGACAAATGTTCATCACTTTTACTTTACTATTATTGTTGTAAGGAATATCTGTTCTTAAAATCAAACTCTACCATTAGCTGCATGGTACACTCTGGCAGACGCTGCATGGTACACTCTGGCAGATGCTGCATGGTACACTCTGGCTGATGCTGCATGGTACACTCTGGCAGACGCTGCATCGCCGTTAAGGCAGCAGTTCTCAATCTGCCGGTCGCGACCTCTTGTTTGTGGGGTCAAACGACTCTTTCACAGGGGTCACCTGAGACCAGCGGAAAACCAGTATTAGTTGAGGCTACGAAGAACAATAATTATTTGGGGGTTGCCGCAAAATGAGGGAACAGTATTAAAGGGTTTTAGCATTAGGAAGTGTGAAAGCCACTGAGCTAGAGTGTCCAAATTTTAACTTCTTTGGAGATTGAATGAGGTAGCTGGGATTTCTCATGCTGTTACCCAGTTTACAACTCTTGAAATCACAGCAGTAATCAAACTTTTACATAGTAACCCAGAGTGGAAAACTTGCACGTTGTTCTTCATGTCATTTATTTTAATGAATTCTTATTCTAATCTAGAGAAAAAACCCACTAGATTTAACTCTAAAGTGACTATTCTGAAGGGTTTTAGAATTTCAGTCCTTTATTTTGGCAACTGTATTTTTCTCAACAGGTCTGACTTATTTTAAAACACCTCTCATAAAAAAAGCGAAGACCATCAAAATTCTAAACACAAACTCTCTACTGTCATACATTTATCAGCATAAAACAGTCATGTAACATTTTTCATTGAGCCTACATAAATAAAATACTGTATTATGTTGGCTCAACTAATTCGTCAGCCAGCAAAAATGACCATGAACTTTTCAAAATAATGTCACGGCACTAAAATGCAAAGCAGAGGTAGTCTTAACATGAGTTCAGTCCCTTGTTTCAACATTCATTTTAAACAGAATCAGGGAAAATAACTTCACCCCAAAATTAATTCTTGGATAAATACTTCGACTGTTATGCAAACAATACCTTACTTTCCATATTTCTTATTTTAAAAAGTATTATTATTATTATCTACTGCAAAAAGTACTGAGCATGAGACTGAGAGTACTGAGTGTGTAGTTTGACAAGTTGAGGGGTAAGTGTTTGGTCATCTGAAAGGAAAAGTAACTTTTGAAACATCACATGAAATCAAGGGTGCAATCAGTGACTGCACCAAAGTAGCCAATCACATCACAACTTGTTAACTGAATAGGAGAAAGGAATCGGGGAAATTGGGGGGGGGATAAAAGGAAGGCGAGAGATATGAACATTTAACACGGTGCAAATAGAACATATAAAATCACTTGTAGAATAACTCCCTGATGATAGTTGTAACAGCCAGTACATATTTCAAAAATGTGTACGTACATGGTAATGCACAAGTTTTATTACATATGTTATAACATACATTATAACACATACATTGTAACATATGCAAGATAACAGGTACAATATAAACATATATGTTAACGTATACAAGATAGTTCACAAGCTAAAACACATATGTTATAACATACATTATAAAACATGCGTTTTAACACATGTTATATATATATATATATATATATATATATATATATATATATATATATATATATATATATATATATATATATATTTATATATATATATATATATATATATATATATATATATATATATATATATATATATATATATATATATATATATATATATATATATATATATATATAAAATGTTGCACATGTTTTATAACACATACATGAAACCACTCATGTTAGAACTTGCATTATAATGCTATGTTATAACACATGCATAATAACACAAACATGATAACATATACTATTTACCACATACATGTTAACATTTGTTAAAGGACATAAATTTGTATAACACATACAAGAAAACACATGTTATAACACAAACATGATATAATACACACTGATAATCCATACATTATAATATATACTATAACATGTACATTATAATGCATATGTCATAGCACATATGTTAAAATGGACATTATAATAATTACATAATAAAACATACATGTACCACAACAGTTCAATGGCATTGAGGCATGTTCATAAATAGCTTTATACGTTACTGGAGAAACTAAAAGGATTGACAAAAACATGACAATCAATGTCACCATGATAATCACTCCTAAAAACCATATAAATTCAGTTTCAATCATTCAACCAAACTTATTCACGATAAATTACACGACATAATCATTGACAGTTTCTTGTGTGAAAAAAAACAACTGGCCATCATGTGATATTTCTGACAGCCAATGAAAAATGTCTGTAAGTTGTTCCCCAGATATTTCAGCTCACAAAAATCTATATTTCTTAGCTCTAACAAGGTGGAGTAAATCTATATTTCTTAGCTCTTACAAGGTGGAGTTACAAACTCAGTTAGAGCCACACAGAACACATTATGTAAAGATGCAGACAGACAGACAATAGCAAAACGTACAATGCGATATTAAAATATGTTAAGTATAAGGTACATATCTCCCTCTTGATGTTTTATTTCAAAAAAAATTAAAAAAAATTTTAAAGTTTTTTTTTTTCAATTTTTCTGTCAGTAGTTACAAAAGAAAGATCCACACACAGAGGACAAAAATTATTTTATTACCCAGTCGTAACGCTTTCATTCAAACACAAGATACACACAATAGATAGACTACAGAATACAGGATGAAAACTGACTACCTCATATGTTCAATCTAGCCTTGGGGAAGGGGTCTTTGTGGCTAAGTGATTCGTAGCTTACATTGAGTTCTTAATTTCACCCAGTTTCAGACTTTCTCCTTCAGTTCATAAGTATACGTGATTCCGATATCTATAAAGGGATGTTGCTGGTACTATGGAGGTTCATGCTTTGTGCAACATTCTTAGAGGGCCAATAGCCACCATACAGGGGGACTAAACCAAAAGGAATGACACTCAGCTTTATGAAGCTGATCCAATGATCTTTAGATTATTATTATTTTTTTTTTTCAAATGCGCTTTTACAATTTTCATTTTATTTCTGTCAGATTTTCAGTGTCCCTTTACTTCCATTTTGTGCAATTAGGTTGTTTAATTATTTTTTGAACAAAGAAGCCCTTTGGGAACAAGCAACGGAATTAGTAGAGAAACAAGACTATTATGGCCTGGAGAGAATGAGGCACCTACGGATCTATATGGATTCCCTACGAAATCTCTAAGCCGACGAGATGTGGTCGTATAAAATTAAAATACCTGGATTCGTAATCCCTCTAACTGGGTCGACAGTCGAAAGCCCATTCTGTGGTGAATCGGCAACAAAAACAATCTTTAACCCATGACCTATTTAATGTCAAACTAGTCTGACCGTGGGATTTCCCTCAAGTGAATGAAGTCAGGAGAAAACAGATGGAACATTAACGCCACCACAACAGAAACGATTAAAGAAAAGACAGAACAAAAGATAAGGACTGCCAATAATGGACACGAACAATGAATTCAATGTACAGAAAACAAAACAGGGCGCACAGTTCACATGGAAGAAATTGAATAACTGTGGGGAAATTGCCCTGAATGAGAACGGATAGTCGCGGGCTTCGACAGACCCCAAGATACCAACTGGAATAGTCGCTAATAAAGTTCCCGTACTAACCTAGAAACACAGAGGACAGGTGGTGTTTGGAGCTTTGAGTTCCAGACCGTCCAGATACTGCCTTAGTTCCCACACTGGGGCCTGAATGAAGTCGGGGTCAACAAAGCCACCATGGGGTTGTTTGTGAATCACGCGCCTACTGGCGGGAGCAACATATTTTTGGAAACAATGTCACGGGGCCGTAATAAACCCGAACAATTATGTTCAGGCTGTGTTTCAAAGATGAACATATGGCGAAAGTTTCAACCAGGGGCCTGACTACAGATCTCGTCAAACAATGGACATCATATCGCCACCTGACACCGTCCATCTGGTTTTAACACGAAGGGATAACCAGTACTAGAGAATAACGTGCGACCAAAGGACTAGCTGGTAGCAGGAGCGGTAGCACTTTGGAGTCCATGTACACGGAGCACCCCCCACCCACAGCCTTGACAGTTTTGTAAGGACCCTCCTTTACAATCATGCAAATAGAGAAATCATCGTTTCAAGTATTTGTTTATTAGCTTCACATTATTTAAAACGTTCAGTTACATTTAGTTGCTATTCGGCGTATAATCATAATTAGTATTACACACTTAAACAAACAAGGCTAGCCCCCCCCCCTTCCCCGGGTCCCATCCCAGAAAATTTGTGGAGTAAATTAGTCCCCACGCTCTCCACCGCGACATTGTTTTCTTTGTGAGGGCACCCCTAGTTGGCATCATCATCTTCTTCCACTTTTGCCATCAAGCGCCGTGGAGAGAAACAATCAGTGATCAAGTGCTCGATGAGTGACACTGGCTTTTAGCGGGCCGTCAGTGTGTACAATGTCTTTCCCTCTATCGGTACCAAACAACAACTGATCACGTGTTCATTCAATGGACAATAAAACGTATAGGTTTCTGAACGTCTTTCGCCTTATTCTACCACTAGGTCGCATTTGCTACTTCAAATTTCTATGTCCCATAATGGTAATGTTTTTTATCATAGACTCGAGTTTTGCTACTTCAAACTGTTACGTCCCATCTTGGCCATATTTTAAAACATAGACTCGAGAATTTGGACTCTAATATACACATACTTGTGGACCGAGAGTATGTGTAATTACAGTTAAATAAGATCAGTATATATATTTTTTTCCCCTTGGATTTGCCCAACTCCCTTTTTCCCCCATGCATTAGTTCATCTTAGATCTGTGACGGCAACCAGGGAACCGTATTTAGGATTATGACGCCCCTGTGCATTCATTTACGTTATGCTTCATCTTTTCACTGTAGGTAATAGTACCATACTGTTTTAATGCCAAAATGCATAGCTACTGTGAGGTCCCTAACTCTTTCAGTTCAAATGGCAATGAAAGAGCTGACCAGCTGGCAAGTAATGGGACCAGTGCAAACGGGAAGAAGCAATGATACAGCTGATATCATCAACGCTGTACGGACTAGGCAGGGGGACGAAGGCGAATATCTGAGGCTAACACGACTGCGTGACCGAGGATTTAAGGCTGGTGAAGCATGTCTGTAGTGGGTGGGGGTGGTGGGCTTTTTATTTGATTTGCACAAGCACAGGAACGGAGCAAGCATGGGATTGCAGTAATGTTGAAACCTCGATAAGACTAAGCACGTCTATGCCGTCTGCGAGATAAAGACAGGAGATACCATTACCAACTCCTCATGGGAACAATCAGTAGAGGTACCTTGGAGTGGCTGCTGCATAGGAGGACTGAGCAGGCATGTGCTCATTGTGCAAAAACTGATATCAAATTCTTCTGTGGCAGACGACAGCAAGTAAATTATATTATCTTTGTGGCATTGGATCCAGACGGACACAGGCGAGAGGGTGAGGTCGACGAATTGCGCAACTCTCCCTCACTTATACACAAGTCCTTGCGCAAGTCACTTTCTTCCACCTATCACTTTGGATAAAACAGGTCGTCATCACTCGTGTCATTATCTTTGAAAAGATTAAGAAAAAGCACCCCCAGATGTTTGGCATTAAAAGAATTAAGGATACATGCAATACAAATGTAAGCTGTTTTTCCCTTTCTTCGCTATTCGTATTTTGCCGCCCTTAAAATGCTGCAAATGTTGCAAAGGCCTAAATACGGCCTTGATTCTCACTAATCAATCATTGAGTGCCATGCCATGTGTATCTCTTTGGCTTTCCCTTGCCCTGGTGTTAAATTCTAATATTTGATCTTCTGCTGCTCCGAGTTCCCAAACACAAGCTGTTGTTCACAAGTCTATCCCACACGGTTCGCTCCTGCATGTTTTCTGACACCGTATGCTGGTGGCACAGTCTGTCTGATTGAATCATTTATAACACCGTCTGCTAGGTGAAAAACAAAAATGTAACACCTAAATACATTTTCTAACAAATCAGTATATGCTATTTTAAACGATGACGAAAAGTTAGCACTAAATGTTCATATCATACGACTCATAGTGCGGGCAACGGTGCCACACTCTGGAAGAGGGTAGAGGGGTGTGGTGGGCAGACCCACTGCCTAACAAGTATGTCGTAAAAGTCGTGAAATGTAAAATTAGGGGTGATTCCTTCGAAGTCGCCGTGCATCTGATCAAGTGTCGAGGACCCAATAGTTGGCCTACAATTAAAGACAGACCGCAGATATCCCGTTCAGTGTCATAAGAAGTTATAACTAGGGAACCCGCATCCGTTGCACCAGCCCGGTGTCACCTACAGCCTTATGCAGTTAGGAACTGTGCTGGCTAGGATCTCTATTATTGTCCTCGACTATCTGTTATCGTGGCTCGAACTTGGGTCCTCCGAACCGTAGCCCAAAGGGTAGTCTTACACAGCTGAGAGAGAGAGAGAGAGAGAGAGAGAGAGAGAGAGAGAGAGAGAGAGAAGAGAGAGAAGAGAGAAAGAGAGAGAGAGAGAGAGAGAGAGAGAGAGAGAGAGAGAGAGAGAGAGAGAGAGAAAGAGAGCATGAATGAAATCCCTATTACGCTATGTTTGGGCCTGGAAACGTAAATAGGAAGGGGAAAACAAAAACATCGGTAAGGTTCGAGGGTGAAGAGATAGAAAGAGACCAAGAGAAAAGATCCTAGTGGGTTGGACATCATAGTAAAGAGAACCATCTGCGTCAACAATGACTTTTTGTACACAAAACAGAAGGCTGTCAAAAAATGTGACTCCCGCTAAGACTGTCTACACCAAAATAAATCAAAACCCCACTGACCTACTAAGGAAGCCTTTGGTAATGACCCATTCAGGTGACATTGCTTAACACAAATTTAGGACACTGGAACATGCCCCAGTTTGCCATTACAAAGCAAGACACCAAGTTTCTCAGACACCAGTAAGATCATTGGGGTTGACTATCAACAAAGTGTACGTCAGCGATCCTAATTGAGGAAATTGTTTATCTTTCTTCTTTGACAACAACTGTCATTGCCTGCAACACTGTTTTTTGTTTTTGTTTTCCCGTGTGACTTTCGAGGCCCTATCGGGGAGGGAAGGAATAGATCTACTTTCCCCCCAAAAGCAAGAAGAAGAACCACAAAAGTTAAGAAACAACGGTTGTCCAGTTACAAATAAATTTTTACGAAACAACGATACTGTTACTCATAGCTGAAATTATACTTCACATATGCCTGTAGGTAACCACAATTGTTATTTCTGCTGCCCATTATATCCAACAATATTGTCTTAATTTTCTTGTCTTTTTTTTTTTTTTGATATCCGAAAAGTTCAGATGGATATACTCATCATCATCAAGTGTCTCGCTAGCTGGCGTAGGCGTTCATGCATCTCCACAAATCTCAGTCTTTGGTGTTCTGGATCAGTTTCACTGATGATATTTCTCCATGCCACTGTCTGAAGCCAACCATGATCAGTTCTCTTGGTCTGCCTCTACTTCTTCTACCAGAGTGATCTTTCCAGTCGTCAGGATATTTTCTAGTGCTCATTTTCTCATCACATGACTAAAGAACTTTGCTTCTTCTCATTGTTGTATATAATGTTCTACTTTCATTAGCCATTTCCAGGCGATCATATGAATGCATTACCAAAGAATAATCAAAATAAAGCATTTCTGTTGCATGTATGAGTAACCTGATATGGTATAAAAAGATATCAACTCTTTTAACCATAATATTGTCAAACAGATGAATACACAAACACTGAAAACTACTGAATAAACATTGATAAGAAGCTTAAATGACACCACTTAGTGGGAAAATTGTATCAAACCTAACTCAGTCACCACCCCCCCCCCCTTTCCTTCTGCTTTTATTGTCCTTTATTCAATTCAATACTAGTCTGAAAATCTATCAAGGTAAGCCACTGTCTGGTTTGCCTGCATATTCTGGGGTTGGCATTTGTATTTCAAATGTCTTTTTATTGTTGCTGTTGTGTAACAACTTTATCTTGGAAGGGGTAGGAGGAAGAGTGGCACAGAGATTGAGAGGTCTACCTCAGGCTGGGTTATGGATAGTTCAGTTCACAGCGTAGGAGACAAAGCACCCGTGGGAATCTCCTGAGTGCAGTAATGTCGATTTTTGGTTCATTCAGTTCATGACCTGACATGTCTGTGCGCATTTCTATAAGTAAACCAACAATAGTTATTGCTGTCACAAAGGTGAGTTAACGGACATCACAACACAGGAGGTATTTCCATAAACGCTTCATCCCTATGTCCAGCAGCCATTGCAAAGATAAAAAATGCAATATCGTGTCTGATTACTATAAAGTTTATGTCTAGCTCTGTATGTCCAATATGCCCGAAGGTGTGGAAAGGGTCTTTTACTAATTCTTTTACATGTCCGATTATGTCCGTCTTCCTTGCCTTTTCTCTGAGTGCTGATTACTGAAAAGATCCTCGTGTAGATGGTACTTTGGTGCCACAGGGAGATAGGTCTTCCCATGATCCACAAGATCCTGCGTGGAAACGCACTTGATCTGAATGCCAAAATATGACACTACAGAGTCACCAGCATAAAGAATCCATGATGCTGCCTTAGCAGTTTTACAATTTATCGTTGCCCAAATAGTCCATTATGTGACACAGTCAAGTACAGCAGTTATACATTTTCAAACTGTGTCACTGCGTTATTTAATTTATTTGTTTTTAATTAATACAGATGGAATAAGTAGCGTAGCTATTGGTGGGAGAAGCGAAGCAGCTGTTGCACTCGAGCCCCATCGTTAAAAAAAAACTAGAGAAGTCTGTAACAGTAAACAACTAAGGAGGTCTATAACAGTGAACAACTAGGGAAGTCTATAACAGTAAAGAACTAGGGAAGTCTATAACAGTGAACTACTAGGGAAGTCTATAACAGTGAACAACTAGGGAAGTCTATAACAGTGAACAACTAGGAGAGTCTATAACAGTGAATTAGAGAAGTCTATAACAGTGAACAACTAGTGAGGTCTATAACAGTGAACAACTAGGGAAGTCTATAACAGTGAACAACTAGGGAAGTCTATAACAGTGAACAACTATGGAAGTCTATAACAGTGAACAACTAGTGAGGTCTATAACAGTGAACAACTAGTGAGGTCTATAACAGTGAACAACTAGGGAAGTCTATAACAGTGAACAACTAGGGAAGTCTATAACAGTGAACAACTAGGGAAGTCTATAACAGTGAACAATTAGGGAAGTCTATAACAGTGAACAACTAGGGAAGTCTATAACAGTGAACAACTAGGGAAGTCTATAACAGTGAACAACTAGGGAAGTCTATAACAGTGAACAACTAGGGAAGTCTATAACAGTGAACAACTAGGGAAGTCTATAACAGTGAACAACTAGGGAGGTCTATAACAGTGAACAACTAGGGAGGTCTATAACAGTGAACAACTAGGGAAGTCTATAACAGTGAACAACTAGGGAGGTCTATAACAGTGAACAACTAGGGAAGTCTATAACAGTGAACAACTAAGGAGGTCTATAACAGTGAATTAGAGAAGTCTATAACAGTCAACAACTAGGGAAGTCTATTGAACAACTATGGAGGTCTAAAACAGTGAACAACTAGGGAGGTCTATAACAGTCAACAACTAGAGAAGTCTATAAATTGAACATCTAGGGAATCTATAACAATGAACAACTAGGGAAGTCGATAAAAGTGAAGAACTAGGGAAGTATATAACAGTCAACAACTAGGGAAATCACAGTGAACGACTAGGGAAGTCTATAACAGTGAACAACTAGGGAAGTCTATAATAGTCAACCACTAGGGAAGTCTAAAACAGTGAACATCTAGGGAATCTATAACAATGAACAACTAGGAAAGTTTATAACAGTGAAGAAGTAGGGAAGTCTATAACAGTCAACAACTAGGGAAATCTATAACAGTAAACAGCTAGGGAAGTCTTTAACATTAAACAACAAGGGAAGTCTATGGTGCAACAGTGGCACAAGAGGCCTGACTGTCATACTGCAGTTAGAAGTCTGGAAAGGGTCTTTGATTCAGGGTTACCCTTTTAGGGGTTTTCTAATTCTTTTTAGGATTTTCTAATTTAACATAATTTTTTTTTTTAGTCGAGGTTTTTAAGCTTTGATGTCAATTTAGTAAAAAAGAATCAGCAAAAGAGAGAAAGAGAGAGAAAGACAGAGGAAGAGAGAGAGAGAGAGATAGAGAGAGAGAGAGCTAAAGAGAGAAAGAGAAAGAGCTAGAGAGAGAGAGCTAGAAAGAGAGGGAGAAAGAGGTGAAGTATGTTCATTCACACGCATACTATATAGACTACTCGTTAACGTCTACACTTGAATATATGAATAAATGTCTTCAACATTAAACAAATTAAAATAAACAGTCGACCACGGAGCTTGCAGTCATAAAAAACAAAGCAGAACACACATCTAAAAGAAACAAAAAATGTTGAATAACAAACAAATCACAAAACTGTCAAAATATTGGCTAGCACAATTGCCATAGCGAGGCGGCCAGTCATCTTGCCTGCCTGCTCGTTGCTTTGTGGGACATGTGTCTGAATGAATCCCCCTCAATGCAAGGATTCTTTAAAAACTACCTTAGGCTTCTAGATCAACTCAGTTTAACCATTTCAGTCTCAAACGGTATCACTTTAACTTATTTCAGGGCGAATGCAGAAGACAAAAGCAGTATTATATCATGCACAGTTATTAATAAAACCCTAGTGGTGTTGCAAGCATATGTGCCTGCCTCCTGGTAAACTAATGTTTGAATCCCGAAGGGACTAAGACTATGACATAACTAGTGTCCAAGAAAAGTGGCTGGATGGCATCAAAACAATTTCTCCCCATGACTTGCTTCAGCACCTCGCTAGAGAGGGACAATATTTCATATTTAGGCTAAAGACTAAACATAACAAATCTTGCCAACATATGCTCCAGATATTTGGTGTAGGAACCCAATGGTGTGTCCCTACAACTTGGCACCAGAAAATGCTGAAGATGTACTCCAACAGTGTAAACAGTATGCTGCTAACAGCGAAGCAAAACGGACTGTTCCAACCCTAATGAAGACAAAGCTATATGGTACAGAAAGGGTATGGACTGCACAATAGGTTTCATATAGGCTACCGGCCTCCTGATCTGTTTTCTCAAAGAAGGATCGAAGAAGAATTCCTATTAAGGTTGATTTTTAAAATAATTCCAGGTGGCCAGGTCGGTGATGCAAATTAACCTGAAAATATTCTAGGAGGTAAAATTAATCAGTGATGTGTGAACAATACCGCTCAAGAGACATTAGATGTAAACACGTATGAGGTCCTGCATGTGCACTGCTCCTCAACATACAGCCAAAAAAAAATGGATCTCTCCAAATTTGCATTGTGTAGAAATAACATCTCAAGAATGAGTATCAAACAGCTTCAATTCGTGGAAAACCTTGTTCAATCATATAGCCAAATAGCACAGTTATACTAGAGCACATACGAGCACAAAAAACGGTTATAAAATAACGTATAGTCCAGTGTGGGTGGCTGAAAGTGAATCCTTTACATTACTTATGAAGGAAGTTTATAATACTGCAACCCAAAAAAAAAAAAAAGTACTAACAATCAGCAGCCACAAATCTTGACCTGCTATCACAAACGCTTGGCGATGTAAGATCCAAGTACTGGCCAAACATTCTTCAAATGTTTCTTTAGCAGATGTTTCTTTCCAACAAAATATCTGCATTTATTTCTGCAAGATCTGTCACCATCTTACTAAGTGCACATCATAAGCAATTTGAAAAGATGAATTCAAGTGAAATATTTCAAAACAAGTATGTCATTCATGCAGCTATCTATCAGAAAAGAGGTAATGTTTGTTGTTGCATACCTTGAGGTAGTAAAATACATTTGCCACAAGACAAAAAAGGGCAAATTGGACAGAAAAATAAAATTACTGGAAATAGAAGAGGAAAAACATCTTTCAGTATATTTGCAGCTGAAACTACTTTCACAATTTCAGTATGTCTTTCATAAGAGGACAAATAAATGTGTTAAATAACATGAGGTAAGTCATATATTAATGGTTAGTATTATTAACAAGTAAAGAAAATACTTCATGCCAAACAGGAAGAAAAACATAAAAATCAATGTTCTATTACTCCCAGGTTAAAAAATGTCAAATGTTAACTGTGTTTTCAGCCTTTAGAATATACCTAAAAATTTTAAATAAAAAAATAAAGTAAAAGGTAACATTTGTTTAAAAAAATTTTTTTAAAAAAGATAATACAGAAACATAACTGATCTCAAGCTGAGGTAAGGAAGTGAGACTATACCTCTTCCTAGATTAAATCTAAACTCTCAAAAACAAACATTGAGGTAGGTAACACAGAAAAGCATTCTGATGCCAGATACAAGAATAAATATGTGCACATTTATTTCGTTCATGCATGTCAGCAACAAAGATCTTTTTTTTTTTTTCAGTTTTTTTTTCCTTTAAATACTGTTGGCCAAAATCACCTTAGTGCATTCCCATGTGGGTCCTGGCGTCCCATTGTGGGGGAAAACAGAACATACCAAACATAACATAGACCCACTTCTCACCAACAAGCATGTGATAAGAGTCAACTAATTGGGGGCTTCCTGTAGAGTCAGAGTGTATCTGCCTGCGAGGCAAGGAACCAACAGTCTGCATACAATTAAGCTATATCTGTAAAACGGATGCACACACTAAACTCAGGTCCTGGAACAAAGCTAAAGTCCAGAAAGTGACAAACAACCAGGTTTTCCCCACCGGGGTTTACATCCGGTGAATGCAGACAACAACAAACCTTAGTGCAATTTTGACCAATTTTAACTAAATGCACCTTTAGAGCTGTCTTCATTACTTTAAAACATGCAAGTGAATTTCTTCTCCAAAAATGTCAAAATAAAAAATAACAATTTTCAGTTGCCATACAGCTCCTTCTTCTAAGCATTCACCTGCAGCAAGTTCTGGCAGTTCATCCACTTGTAGATTTTAGTTTTGTTCCAGAACCTGAGTTGCATGAAAATCTGCTTTAAAAATCTGGCTTTTTATACAAACTGTTGGTTTCTTGCCTCTGCAGAAGATGCACCCCAACTTCTAAAGAAGCATCCCTAATTGTTCTTACCACATTCTTGTTAGGGGCGGTGGCTCTATTCTTTTTCTTCCCCACAATGGGGTTCTGGAAACCCAACCCGGAAACCCAGATGGGGGAATGTTCAAAGCTAAACTTCTTGAAACAATGATTCAGCACTCAGGCGACTTGGGTGTTTTGTCAACACATTATGACATATAAAGGAATCTTGAAGAACATCAAAGTTAATGACCGTTACAAAAGCAATCTTTCTTCATTGACTGTGTAAAGTGATAGATATATATATATGTTGCTAGTATAAGCACTGAATTCTGAGGTAGGGCTGAAACATAATTATGGCATGAATTAACACATCACTTAAGGGATACTCACAACACACAAGTACATATAATCAGAATAATGGTACATTGGTGGCAAGAACTACTACATAATAACTAATTATCTTTGCATCTTTCTTTCCTTTGGGATTGGTGGGGGGAGGTGTGGGGGGGGGGGGGGAGTGTCATGACTATAACTAGGATATGTCTAATATGTCAGTGACAGCAGTGTAGGATGGTGTCAACAGCCATGGCAGTTTAAAAAAAAATATTCTGTTCAACTTTCTGGGTTATAATTAAATATGTGAAAAGTCTTGTATCAAAAGCAGGACTGCTTGAACACAGACATTCTGGGCAGCTGATTGGAAGCCCTACAAGCATAGCCACCCCATGCTTTTTATGATTGGGTTCAAGGCTCATCTTCTCTTTTTCAAACATTTGTACTAGTATTTCATTTTTGTAGGTCGTTGAACCACAAAAAAAATGTTAAAACCTATTTTCTTGGGGGTACCAATAAATATAAGTTTAATTATAATACAGTTTACATTTTATTGGCTGTGAATGGTTGGGTAGACAGAGCTCGAAGTACTGTTTTAGACAGGGGTCCTATGGCACAGCTGAGGCAGTCCTAAAATGACATTAGCCATAGGCCACAGAGAGTTCACCATCATTCCATCTTGTCCTGGAACCTCTAGCACTTGTGGCGGATGCCCTGTCTCGAGACCACAAAGCCCCCCCCCCCCCCCCGGTCATTCAAAAAATGATACAATGTTCATGCTCTATTCTGTAAGAGATATAGGTAATATAAACCCTTTGATTCTGAATTGAAAGTTTAACTATCTCTCTCCCACTGTTTCCCAGCGTGGGGCCCACACCCCACAGAGGATTAGTTTGACTGTTAAGGGGGAGCTATTCAATTGACAGCCTGCGGGCAAAATTTAGTCTGCCGAGGTCTAGAAAATGGCCCATGGATCACTGCCAGTTGATTGTAATAATAAAAATAATCTTTTTTTGCTGCGGCACAGGCCTATGACTATCCCCATTTCAAAGTTTTGTTCCATGAGTAAACTTAGCTGAAAAGTTCTTTCTTAGATGCTCCATCTCCTGCAGCAAATATGTTAAAGCAGATTTGCCAACCGTTACTTCTTGCCAGATCAGCTAATTCCGTGTTCACTCATTCTTACACATGCTATTTATTCTAACCTTCCCCGTGTGGCTTCCGGTGCCCTATTGTGGGGAAAACAAGAATAGACCCACTGCCTACCCAAAAGCATGTCGTAAGAGTTGACTAATTGGGAGCTTTCTTTGAAGTCGGATTGAGTCTGCCTGAGAGGCAAGCAACCAGCAGTCTGCATACAGATGAGTCAGATCTGTAAAACGGATGCACACACAACACTCAGGTTCTGGAACATGACTGCAGTCCAGAGGTTGATCAACAACCTGAACTTTCCGCCAGAGTTTACAGCAGGTGAAAGCGAAGAAGATGAAGAAGAAGAGGAATCTAACCTCATGTCTTCTTTTATCATTTATTCATAAATGGTTTCTAAAATGCCTTCTTTGCCCAGTACAAGTGTTCCTGCAGCTATCGCTTTCGTAGCTAACAAATCCACTCGTTTAATCCTTCACATTCCTGCACAGAGTTTATTTTAGTTTTTGCTAAGTAAAATTTAATTCTGAAAATTGTCGTGTAATCATTATATGTCAATGATGTAGTGCTTTGACTTTTAACATACCTTCCATCCTTGACTAAATATTTGCCAGCCTGCTAGGAAAAATCAATAACTGTAATCATATTAAATGTTTTCCTCAAAATTGGATGCCATATAGTATTACCAATGTTACTATACAGTATGGCATTTCAGAACATTGCTAGAACAAACAATCTGTGTTTGTATTTCTGAGATAAATCCTCTTACTTAGTTACTCGTTAAATCAGTTTATTTCTATGAAGTGATCGTTAAAGATTACCAAAAAAAAAAAAAAAAAATTGGCTGCCCTTGTTTGTGTAATTTATCCTTTGAGATGATTTAAAAAATATAATTTTCAGTATCTGAAAAAAAAAAAAAATCAAACATGGTGATCAAGATTGGCTGGCATTTTCACTTGCCCTCTTCATTTTTTGTGGTTATCCTTTAATGGTGATCCACTAGTTCTGTTGTGGTTTACAGCATATATGTGCCTTTTGGCCCACCATGTCAGATTTTAGCAAATCATTGGTTAGTCGCTTTTTTTTGACATAGTTTTATTAAGGTTCGGGACAACGGGCCTATCTCACAGCCCCCCCCCCCCCACCCCCACCCCACCCCCTTAAAGTGGGGTTCTAGAACACATACAGGATGATGTTCAATGTGTGTATGTATGTGTGAGTGGTGTGTGTGTGTATGTGCGTGGTGTGTGTGTATGTGTGTGTACCTGTGTGTGCACACATCCCTTTTTTCCCCTCTAGTCCCAGTTTAAGTTTTTTAAATAACCTTTAAGACTACAAGAAAACCTTTGATATTTAACAAATACTATATGAAGAAGTAATCATTTAGCATTACAACAAAGAGCCTGATCCAACCTGTCAACAACTAATGCTAGTAGCCTAAATAATTGTAAGCTAGACAAACTACAAGAACCAATAAACATGTTATTATTAGCTCAATCATTTAACCAGAAGTTATATATATATATATATATATATACACAGACACAACCACTTCACCTTGGCTAGATGTGACACATACACACAGAGGAGATTGATTGTGATGGTCAGATTTGGCATTTGTGATATAAAGACAGCATGGTGATATCAAATGTCAAACATAACTTCAGTGATGTTTAAAAAAAAAAATGTTGTTAGAATGTAGCAAACAAAGACATCAAGTCAACATGATATTTTCTATTCTAGCTACTGTAAATATACGTCTACTGGTCTGTGGAATGAAGTCAATTATGTAAAACTGTGTAACAGTGGTAAAATTATCAACACAATAAGTCTGTGTGTGTTTGCATTTGTCCTGAGAAAGGCCTATTTGGCCAAAATATTTTACACGCTGTTCTTGTTATGTATAGCTATGTTTAGTTTAGTGTCAGATACAGCTGAATGATTGTTTAGACATGAGATCCATGAGTTACTAGGACATTTGACACTCATGATAAAGAAAAAACCCCACTTAACTCTGTGAGTCCCTCTAGCATCAGAGGCCCAAGGGGTAGCCAAGAGAGATGTAAAATTGGCGCATCTTGCATTTATTAGGCCTCTAGGTTGGAACCTATGAATGTATGGTGCATGCCTTGGAGCTCGAAGAGTTAAGTGGAACCTTATATTTGTTGTTTAGCTGTCGCTGTGAGCACCATCTGCCAAAAAGATTGACATGCTTGTTTGTTGTAAATTACTGGGGAACTGTTCAGGCCATTTAAACAGCAGAAATAAAAAAATCAACAAACAATGACTAGCACTCACAGATGCAAAGTTGAACAGTCGCTCCTACAGTCATATCCTGAAGATGACAGTTTGGTCACTAAAGGTTTGATTTTTATGTTGTCTATTGTATCCTCCTATCTCAATCTCTTTCCTCTTCATCTATGAGTGAAATCAATACATGCCAATTTTTTCATCATGTTCCTTGTTTATTTTTAAAAAAAATTTTTTAAACCAAAAAAAAAAAAAAAAAAAAAAAAAAACGGTTTTGCTATCAATCAACTTGCTACATTTTAACTGGATACCCCATGCAGGATGCATTTTTATTACCTTCTTTTCTCTCATCCTCAGGAACCCTTTTCCTCTGCTTCAGAAGTATTGGTTGGGCATTTAGTGCTACCTATATTTTATAGACCATTCAGCACTTGGTGGGTGATGGGGTCAACATCATGCCAGCCGCCTTTACTTCCCAGAACTTTACCTGGTACCCATTCAGGCTGGCTGGGTGGACGTGGGAGCCATTTTTTTTTTTAAAAGTCTGGGTCCATTCAGATGAAGACACACAATCTTCAGATCTGGAGGCAAGCAGGGTACATTATCTTAACTCTTTGAGTCCCAGGGGGTTTAGCATCACAGGCCCAGGGGGTAGTAGGAAAAGTAATAAAATTGACGCATCATGCGTTCATTGGGCTTCTAGGTAGGAGCCTATGAACGTATGATGCGTTCCTTGGGACTCAAAGAGTTAATACTTTCAAGATCAGAAAGATTTATGTATAAAAGAATATAAAGTTTTAGACATTCAGGTCATTTCTGATTCCACTGGCGTTTTGTGTTCATGATTATATAACTGCACTTAAAATGACTTTATTAGGATTCTGCTTAACATGAATTCTGTGGTGCCAGGTTAGATCCCAGCTGCAAGCTATTTGGCAGCAGACCACCTCGCTCTAGAGTTCAAAACAGTGGTTTCAACAGCTGACCATTCAGGAAGCAGTGGCAAACTACTAAATGTAAAATTACCTAGTGAAATCAAAAACAGCCGAAGTATGCTTGGGTTGGTTCTGAAACATCCTATAAAGAAAACACAACCGCAGTACATCAAAAGGAGGAGGTCTGGACTTGCAGTTTTATACAATTCAAGGAACACGTGTGTCCCATGGTCAATTAATCTAACTTCTGGTTCAGAAGAGTTATCAATTCTTCCTCTCCCAGCCAACCACCATGGTGTATTATTATTGGTTTTATGTTTGGTCTGAGTTTGCAAAATAAAGCTGGACACATATTTTAAATGCAGAACAGTATGTGCTGTATCTCTGAAAGTCATACAGTGATGCCCTTGTTGCTGTGATTATTGTGTTTCTACTTTGAAACCATCTGGGACTGAAAGAGATAATACATCTCATTCTATTCTTTATTACTTGTTACATCGTGTCACCTTGAGCCAGTACAATGGAGTGGCAAGTGGCTAAAAGAACACTGTAATGTAGCCCATTATGGTATGGGGCAATGTGTAGTACAGAAAGAGGTAAAACATTTACATACTGAGGTCAATAAGTTTAACAAAAACTGGCACAGGACTGATTTTAACACCACAATCAGTTTATCAACGAAACAAACAAAATCAAGTAATCATATCTGAGGTTTCATATGGAATCTGTACACAAGAGAGTAATTCGAAAAGCCGAATGAATAATAATTAAAGAAAAAAAAAGGTTAAAGGTTAAAAAATAAAGAAAATTCAAATGACATCAGTGTGTCTCAAAATGAAATGACAATCATGAAATAAATATAAGAGCAGTCAAAGCAAAACTATTATACTGTGTCCAGTCTGCGCTGCCTTGCAGATTAAAACAGGCCCGTTTCTCAGTGAAAATGTGTACGTGTGACATCTCATGTCAGCTGTCATGTAAACCCATGTCCAAAACTCAGGAGACTGCATCTGCATCTGTTCCTCGGCAGACGTTTGGAAACATAACACAAGTAATGATAGGCTAGTCCCAAAACATGCACACAGATAACCCAGATGCTGTTTTCTCCTGTCAAAACAAACAAGCCCTAGAATCAAAATACTGCTCTCCCTGTCAAGTTGTATAGGGCTGAAGTCAACTACAATGGCAAGATGTCAGAGGCCGGGAAAAAACCTTTGCTCCCTTGCTTATGGAATCCTCATCAGTGTATGGCAGGAAACAACTGGAAAATGTTAATTAAAGTACCATTAGCAAACATTGGAAATCAACTGGAAAATGTTAATTAAAGTACCATTAGCAAACATTGGACATCAACTGGAAAATGTTAATTAAAGTACCATTAGCAAACATTGGAAATCAACTGGAAAATGTTATTTAAAGTACCATTAGCAAACATTGGAAATCAACTGGAAAATGTTTTTTAAAGTACCATTAGCAAACATTGGAAATCAACTGGAAAATGTTACTTTAAACTGTATTAGTACATAGAAGGAAACAGCAAGAAAATATTAATTTCAATTTATACATTCAGTAAGTAAGTACAGTAAGTAAAGGTCTCTTTTCCATGCCATTATGTGTATTGAGCACACAGTAAGTAAGTACAGTAAGTTAAGGATCCTTGTCCATGCCATTATGTGTATTGAGCACACAGTAAGTAAGTACAGTAAGTAAAGGTCTCTTTTCCATGCCATTATGTGTATTGAGCACACAGTAAGTAAGTACAGTAAGTTAAAGATCCTTGTCCATGCCATTATGTGTATTGAGCACACAGTAAGTAAGTACAGTAAGTAAAGGTCTCTTTTCCATGCCATTATGTGTATTGAGCACACAGTAAGTAAGTACAGTAAGTTAAAGATCCTTGTCCATGCCATTATGTGTATTGAGCACACAGTAAGTAAGTACAGTAAGTTAAGGATCCTTGTCCATGCCATTATGTGTATTGAGCACACAGTAAGTAAGTACAGTAAGTTAAGGATCCTTGTCCATGCCATTATGTGTATTGATCATACAGTAAGTAAGTACAGTAAGTTAAAGATCCTTGTCCATGCCATTATGTGTATTGAGCACACAGTAAGTAAGTACAGTAAGTTAAAGATCCTTGTCCATGCCATTATGTGTATTGATCATACAGTAAGTAAGTTAAGTAAGTAAAGGTCCCTTTTCCACGCCTTTAGGTGTATAGTGCATATAGGGCTAGATCTATATTTTTATAGACCAATCAGCACAAGATGGGTGATTTGGTTAGCATCATGCTGGCCGCTGTTACTTCCTGGGACTGCACCCGGTACCCACTCAAAGCTGGGTCGACCTGGAAGTCAAGGTCATTTAAAAAAAAATCCAGCACTGGAAGGGAGCGAACCCACCACCTTCCGATTCATACGTGAGATTCCCTCGAAGTCCGAGTACATCTGCCCATGAGGCAGGGAACGGCAAAAGCCAGTAAAACGGTTGTACATGCAAAACTCAGGTCCAGGAAAAAGCCAAAAGTTCAAGCAGACTATTAACCGGGACTTTCGGCCAGAATTCAAAGCCAGTGAACAAAGAAGAAGAAATACGTAAGCTTGTAGCAGCATACAGGGTTAGACCTGAATATCATAGTCAAGATAGTCGTCTGACAGATAATGATAATAGCGTGGTTAAAAGTAAAGGGTTACTAATAATGGATCAATACAAATGTAAAAATAGACCTATGAAATGTATTGATCAAGAGGTGTTAACATGTAAAGATTATCTTATGTTTAATGCTCATAAAACAACAAGTAAAGCATCAAAAAGTAAAGATAGTCACATGATAATTACTGATAACAGAGTGCTGAAAAGTAAAGATTATCCCATGTCTTACTCTCATAAGTTTAAATAGTCTAAATAGTCAAATGACAGATACTAATAATTCCGTATTAAAATGAAAAGATAATCTTTGACAGATATTTATAATGGAACACCAAAAGAGATAACCTTTTGACAGATACTTATAATGGAACACCAAAAGAGATAATCTTTTCACAGATACTTATAATGGAACACCAAAAGATATAGTCTTTTGACAGATACTTATAATGGAACACTGAAAGAGATAATCTTTTGACATATACTTATATTGGAACACAAAAAGAGATAGTCTTTTGACAGATACTTATAATGGAACACCAAAAAGGTTAGTCTTTTGACAGATACTGATGATGGAACACTAAAAAGGTTAATCTTTTGACAGATACTTATAATGGAACACTGAAAGAGATAGTCTTTTGACAGATACTTATAATGGAACACCAAAAAATGTTAGTCTTTTGACAGATACTGATGATGGAGTATTAAAAAGCAAAGATGATCTTTTGACAGATACTGATATTGGAGCACTGAAAGATATAGATCATGATAACGGGTGTTGAGAAACAAAGACTGACATACAATAGATGTTGATATCCCCGTGTGGGTTCCGGGGTCCTTTTATAGGGACAACAAGAATAGACCCACTGCCTACCCAAAAGCATGTTGTAAGAGCCGACTAATTGGGAGCTTCCTTCAAAGTCAGAGTGTATGTGCCTGGAAGTCAAGAACCAACAGTCTGCATACAAATGAGTCAGATCTGTAAAATGGATGCACACGCAACACTCAGGTTCTGGAAAAGGACTGCAGTCCAGAAGTGGACGATCAACCAGGACTTTCCATCGGAGTTTACAGCTGGTGAATGCGAAAAAGAAGATGTTGATAATGGAAATTAAAAAGTAAGAATTAAACATTCTAAAAATGGAGCACTAAAATATAAAGATTATATACTGAAATAGTTGCAGATCTTTTACAGGATGTTGCAAAACTAACCCCATAATTTTTAGACTGTTTGGTTTATCTAGACAATTTTATATTTAATAGTTTGCCATTGCTTTCTAAATGGTTTCATCTTGATACCATTGACAAAATCAATGTGAGGTGGTCTGCTGCCACATTTCCAGCAGCTGAAGTCAAACTCAGTATTCTGGAATTATGAAAAGTGTTCCCAACTCTTAAACCATGACTGCTGACATTATATAAAATGTACAGAATATTATTATATTTTGTTAACAAAGCACTAAATGTACAGACTATTATTAGATTTTGTTAACAAAGCACTAAATGTACAGACTATTATTAGATTTTGTTAACAAAGCACTAAATGTACCGACAATTATTAGATTTTGTTAACAAAGCACTAAATGTACAGAATATTATTAGATTTTGTTAACAAAGCACTAAATGTACAGAATATTATTAGATTTTGTTAACAAAGCACTAAATGTACAGAATATTTTTAGATTTTGTTAACAAAGCACTAAATGTACAGACTATTATTAGATTTTGTTAACAAAGCACTAAATGTACAGATGATCTGAGAATCGAAAAAAACAAAAGTAAAGACGGTCCCAAGATGGATACTGAAAAAGGAGTTTTCAAAACTCAATCTTAATATGGCGGTTGACACACTGTGTGGTCGTTAACAGCTAGGCTGTGATAACTGTGCCTTTCAGCCCAGCACATCCGATTTCAGCAAGCACCAAATTAGTTGTCTTTTATTATATGCTTGGGGGACCCACTGGAGCAGTGGCTCTACACATATTTCCTGTGACATGGCGCTCTAGAACCCACAAGGGCACATGGCATGTTCTATCTGCTCAAAGTGTTCTTAACATTCTTCATTTATACATATTTAACTATAAATTTTACCCACAAAATAACATATTTTCTTTTTCTTGCTTCGTCCACGTAGACTCAAACAATTATTCATACAAATATGGTTTGTATTTGAACTCTTTTGGTATCAGGAAAAGTGCACCAAATCTCTTTAAAATTCACTGAAGAAAGAACAGTGAAGTTCATACTAAAGACAACATTCCAGATACTTCTTCTTTGCCTTCGGTTTCGCACGCTCAGATCAGACCATCAGGTAGGTTGCCTCTATGAACTGGCATGTCAGCAGCAGGTCCTGTGTGGTTGCCCACTGCTTGCTCTGCACACTTTACTCTTAAGGCCAGGTGTCTTTTCGAAGTTGTAGATAAAGTGGGCAGGTCTGCAGAATGTGCTCATGTGTTTGTGGTCCTGTTTGACAGGCACACTGTGGGGACTGCACAATCTTTATTTTATGCATGTGGTAGTTGAGCCTGCAGTGTCCTGTTCGTAGATGGAAAATTGTTGTATGTTGCTTTCTGTTGAGTCTGCTGATGTGGATGTTTACTGTTAGTTTGTTCTCTCCACAATTCCTTGTATTTTCCTGTGATAAGTGTTTTCATTTCTGGTAATGACAATGAATGGGCTTGTTGTTGCTCCTTTGTTCTATTTGTGTTTATACAAATAATCTACTTCAAGCAAAGGAAAGAAGACAAAGAAGAAGAATTGCAGAAAGACTAGCAGAGAAAAGAAGAAGAAGTACCATGAAAATCACCAGATATCTGTCCAGTTTAAATGAATATGGTGTACTGTGCTTAGCCCTCTTGTGACTTAGTCAGTTGTTACATTACACCAATCCCACTCAGCTGTTACATTACACCAATCCCACTCAGTTGTTACATTACACCAAAATTTGGAGTTACAAATCTACCAAAATTATTTTAGGATTCTTGCTGGTGCTACAGAGTTCATGCACTGCACGAGATTCTTCAGACTCAGGCTTGAGTTAGAAGCAGAACGGAGCACTGATGAGTTACTGCACTATGCCATGATGTTGATCCGTTGTTTAAAATCTAAACCCCCATGAAGCCTCGAACCCACACTGGGAAAGTTACAATTAATTCCGAATGATCCAGAAGAAAAGAAAAACAACAGAAAAAACCCTGGATTGTTAAAATGACACAAGTAACTGAGCTAAACAACTATCCTTATTTACAGTACCGGAAAAAAAATTGCATGTCTGAATAACAAGAAAATCACGATTTGTAAGCTGAAATAATTTATACTGTAAGTAATTATATCTGAAAGAACACATAATTATATCCGAAAGAACACATAATTATATCCGAAAGAACACATAATTATATCCGAAAGAAATATCTGGAATGGGTTGGGCAATGTTCAAATGCTTCTGTAATGGATCAATAAAAGCAACTGTGATGGCTATAGAAAAATGGTACAGTAAATGTTTTAAAAACCTGGATGTCTGAAATCCTTACAAACTTTAGAATGTAGCCTGTGTAAAACATTACACTTCTATAGTTTTCCTAACTTGAAATAGTACATATATTTTGGGCTAGTGTAGGAAAGTACATGGAAAATCCCAAGTCACATAAACATAGCAATTATTTACAAAAATTAGGTGTACAATAAGAGCACAATATTTTTTACAGAGAATCTGCAAAACTACTAAGACAGTACTTACTGATAGATACTTAAGTAGTTCCTACTGTTAGATAACTTACTACGATAGTACCTACCGATAGATAACTTACTAAGATAGTACCTACTGAAAGATTATCTACTAAGATAGTACCTACTGAAGAATAACTTACTACGATAGTACCTACTGAAGAATAACTTACTACGATAGTACCTACCGATAGATAACTTACTAAGATAGTACCTACTGAAAGATTATCTACTAAGATAGTACCTACTGAAAAATAACTTACTACGATAGTACCTACTGAAGAATAACTTACTACGATAGTACCTACCGATAGATAACTTACTAAGATAGTACCTACTGAAAGATTATCTACTAAGATAGTACCTACTGAAGAATAACTTACTACGATAGTACCTACTGAAGAATAACTTACTACGATAGTACCTACCGATAGATAACTTACTAAGATAGTACCTACTGAAAGATTATCTACTAAGATAGTACCTACTGAAGAATAACTTACTACGATAGTACCTACTGAAGAATAACTTACTACGATAGTACCTACCGATAGATAACTTACTAAGATAGTACCTACTGAAAGATTATCTACTAAGATAGTACCTACTGAAGAATAACTTACTACGATAGTACCTACTGAAGAATAACTTACTATGATAGTACCTACCGATAGATAACTTACTAAGATAGTACCTACTGAAAGATTATCTACTAAGATAGTACCTACTGAAGAATAACTTACTACGATAGTACCTACTGAAGAATAACTTACTAAGATAGTACCTACCGATAGATAACTTACTAAGATAGTACCTACTGAAAGATTATCTACTAAGATAGTACCTACTGAAGAATAACTTACTACGATAGTACCTACTGAAGAATAACTTACTAAGATAGTACCTACCGATAGATAACTTACTAAGATAGTACCTACTGAAAGATTATCTACTAAGATAGTACCTACTGAAGAATAACTTACTACGATAGTAACTACTGAAGAATAACTTACTAAGATAGTACCTACCGATAGATAACTTACTAAGATAGTACCTACTGAAGAATAACTTACTATGATAGTACCTACTGAAGAATAACTTACTAAGATAGTACCTACCGATAGATAACTTACTAAGATAGTACCTACTGAAAGATTATCTACTAAGATAGTACCTACTGAAGAATAACTTACTACGATAGTACCTACTGAAGAATAACTTACTAAGATAGTACCTACCGATAGATAACTTACTAAGATAGTACCTACTGAAGAATAACTTACTACGATAGTACCTACTGAAGAATAACTTACTAAGATAGTACCTACCGATAGATAACTTACTAAGATAGTACCTACTGAAAGATTATCTACTAAAATAGTACCTACTGAAGAATAACTTACTAAGATAGAACCTACTGAAGAATAACTTACTACGATAGTACCTACCGATAGATAACTTACTAAGATAGTACCTACTGAAAGATTATCTACTAAGATAGTACCTACTGAAGAATAACTTACTAAGATAGTACCTACTGAAGAATAACTTACTACGATAGTACCTACCGATAGATAACTTACTAAGATAGTACCTACTGAAAGATTATCTACTAAGATAGTACCTACTGAAGAATAACTTACTACGATAGTACCTACAGTTAGATAACTTACTAAGACAGTACCTATTGATAGATAACTTAATGAAAAAGTACCTTCTGATAGATAACTAAGACAGTACCTACTGATAGATAGCTTACTAAGATAGTATCTACTTCCAGATAACTTGTTAAACTAGTTAGTACCTGCTGTTAAGTAACTTACTAAGATAGTACTTTTTACTGGATAACTTACTAAGATAGTACTTTTTACTAGATAACTTACTAAGACCTATTGCAATATAAAATAATAAAATAGTTTCTACTACTAGTTACCCTACTAAGGCAGTATCTACTGAATAATAACACAGACAGAACATATTGATAATTATCTCAGACAATACTCACTGCCATATAACACCTTAACAAAACTCCAGTGCTACGGAGTTCATGCACTGCGCTGAGATTCTTCGGACTGAGGCTTGAGTTAGAAGTAGAACGGAGCACTTATGGTTTACTATCCTTGTGCCATGATGTTGATCCTTTGTTTAAACTTAACTAAACTAATGAAAGTAGCTAGTGCAAGATAAACTCCTACCACTGACAACACTCTTTGATAGTACCTGTACTTTCTACCAGATTGTGACTGAAGAAGATGATACTCACAACTAGATAATCATTTAATCATGCACAAAGTATTTTGCATTCCCACTTTAGAAAATTTCTACAGGAGACTGAGCATTTAAAGCATGCCCCATGTGCTCTGATACTAATTCTATAACATTTAAATCAAACAATGAAGTGCTATCTGTTCAAATCACCACTGATTATTGGTATCAAGGGGGATAATGGACTGCCATGGTTGGGGTTTCTGGAAAGAATTGCAGATAACCGAGAGACACAAACTGTTCACACACAAGAGCTGAATGGTAATAGACTAAGAGGCAGACCAAGAGGATTGTGGATAGATAATATAAGGCAGACTAACTAACACTTAATCACCATCTGGAAAGAGAAGGTATAACAAAGATGAATGGATGTGGGCAATTGATTTATCAAGGAACTGCAAGGGACATGAAGAAGAAAAGAAGAGGAGGAGGAGGAGGAAGAAGACGAAGAAGAAGAAGAGGAAGTGAAGGAGGAGAAGATGAAGAAGAGGAAGTGAAGGAGGAGGAGGAGAAGAAGAAGAAGAAGAAAAAGAAGAAGAAGAAGAAGGAGGAGAAGAAGAAGAAGAAGAAGAAGAAGAAGAAGAAGAAGAAGAAGAAGAAGAAGAAGAAGAAGAAGAAGAAGAAGAAGAAGAAGAAGAAGAAGAAGAAGAAGAAGAAGAAGAAGATAAAGAAGAAGAAGAAGAAGAAACAGGAAAAGAAGAAGAAGAGGAAGTGAAGGAGGAGAAGAAGAAGGAGAAGAAGAAAAAGAAGAAGAGAAAGTGAAGGAGGAGAAGAAGAAGAAGAAGAGGAAGAAGAAGAAGAAGAAGGAGAAGAAGAAGAAGAGGAAGTGAAGGAGGAGAAGAAGAAGAAAAAGGAGAAGAAGAAGGAGAAAAAGAAAAAGAAGAAAAACGTGAAGGAGGAGAAGAAGAAGAAGAAGAGGAAGTGAAGGAGGAGGAAGAAGAAGAAGAAAAGGAAGTGAAGGAGGAGGAGGAGAAGAAGAAGAAGAAGAAGAAGAAGAAGAAGAAGAAGAAGAAGAAGAAGAAGAAGAAGAAGAAGAAGAAGAAGAAGAAGAAGAAGAAGACACAAAGGAGATGAAAGAAAAAGAGGCTGACCAAGGAAACTGTGGATAGATAATATACAGGCAGACCTACAAACACTGGAAAGAGAAGGCCTATCAGAGATAGTGGAGGTGGGCAATTTATGTATGAATGAACCTCAAAAGATACTGAAGAAGAAGAAGAAGAAGAAGAAGAAGAAGAAGAAGAAGAAGAAGAAGAAGAAAAAGAAGAAAAGAATAATAATAATAATAAGAAGAAGAGGAGGAGAAGGAGAAGAAGAAGAATCAATAGAGAGCTATCCCTGAGTGGTTTCCGGGGCCCTGTTATAGGGGGCAGAAATCAACAGATCCACTGCTTACTCAAAAGCATGTCGTAAGAGTCGACTAACTGGGAGCTTCCTTTCGAAGTCGGAGTGCATCTGCCTGAGAGGCAAGGAACCAGCAGTCTGCATACAAGTGAGTAAGATCTATAAAATGGATGCATGCGTAGCACTGAGGTTAAAGCTAGTGAATGCGAAGAAGAAGGACAATGGAGTGCTGGCAGTACTTACTGAAAACATAGAAGTTTTACTTACCATTATGGAGATGAAAGGAATCCTTCCCTGAATGGTGTGTAGTTTGGTATAGTATGCGGGTATTTGACATGCCAGACGGTGTGGAACATAAACTCAATCTTGTCCTGGCAGTGAGTTCCACATGATGGACATCGGAACGGGTGGTCTTCGTACGGCATGTGCAGGCTCTCATGCAGATGAAACATGGTGTAGTCATAGAAGAAGATGTTGCAGTGCTGGCAGTGATGGATCCCACCGCTGTCCACTGTCGGAGTGGCTGAGGTTGTGGTGACATCTCTCTTGCCCGGTTCGGACTCCGACTCGGCGCCGGTGGAAGTCGGGGTTTTCGGTGGTGGCATGGTTCCACCGCTGGCCTCCTTGTCAATACTGGATGATGCTGTGCTAGATGCTCTTGAGGATGGGGAGTTTGAGGATTTATTCATGCTGAGGTCCATCACGGAATCACAGGGGTAAGATTTGTGATGGTTTTCATCCATGGAGTGTGACGACGATGTATTATGTGATTCAACTCTTTCGTGTATCAATGGTTGGTGTTGAGAATGATGGTAGAGGGCAGAACCATTGTGGTTCTCCTGCAGACTGTTTCGCTGGTGTTCCATGGAACTGGTGTGGTCATGACCGTAGTCTCTGCTTGAGCCGTTTTGAACACTCATTTCTCTTTCATTCTCTCTCTTGTGATCAAACTCTCTGGAATTACTTTCTCGGGACATATGTCGCTGCTCCAGCTCCCTGTTGATCCGAACCTGCTGGTCTATGAGTTTATCATGGTCGGTAAGCCCCTGAGGCGACAGTGGTGGCAGCATGCGTCTTGAGGCGATTGTCCCGTTGGCTGTGTTGTTGTTGCTGGTGCTGATGAGGTTGTTGTTATGATGCTGATGAAAGCTGATCATCTCCTGAGTAAGCCTGAGGCTGGGGTGAGGTAGAGTATGGTTGTCGCTGAGGTGAGTGTGGGGCCGGTGGCCCGGAGGTAGGTGCCTAGCTCCCAAGGCCATAGTCTGAAGATTGTCCAATGACCTCTGTGAAGATCTAAAGCTACTGAATGAGGGAAGTGAGCCTGCCCTGTTGTGAGGTGCATCAATACCATCAGACTGAAAGGACACAACAAGAAAAAAATGGATTCACTCATTTAATACCAGGTGACTTATCAAAAAATAAATTACTCCTAGGATGCGTACACCTAACAATATATGAAAATGACAAATTACACCCTGCATATTGACACCAAATTACTTACTGGGCTGACAATGTATTCTCTGCCTGCATATCTTCTTCAGTTGGTCTGACTCACTGAATGACTACTTTCTCCCTTCAAGGCCACCTGAAGGTTTGACCATCCCTCTAACTGAAACAGTCAAATCTTCGATGGCATTCTAACAGGGAATTTCTAAGTGGTTACATTTATGGTACCCATAATGTCTGCCTCTGTTACAACCTTGCCATACCCTGTTGTGTAGAAGAGTTAGTTTGTCCCCTGAAGGATTGCAGTCCATAGGATTAACATCTCAAGGAAGAGAATCCTATATTTACAAATCCCGGTAAGCCCTCTTTAACAGTAAAGCTCTAGTTACCCTATGCCCAATTACCCACACACACAAAACCAGGTTAAAAAACCATAGTATTAAGCTGGTTAATGGTTTATGTCAGCTTGTGGCTTAGGCGTTGCGCACACACTTCATAATGCCAGGCTGTCGGGTTTGATCCCAGCTGGGGGCCTTATGCCTTGTATTGGTTTGGACAGTGGTATCGAGAAGCTAGCAGTCCAGAAAGCAATGGCAAACTACTGGACGTAAATTTGCCTAGAAAAACCACAACAGCCAATGCTAGGATTGGTTCTGCAACCTCCTGTAAAGGATACGCAACTAACCTAACGGTTTACAGGTAATTCAGAATTGGGACCCTAGCACTTTTGATAACCTCTTTTAACTTTATCTCCCTGGCCCCATTGGGTTCATGATATTTGTCTCTTTGCATCAAAGGATCTGCAATGACATCAACGCTAGTGCATTTGCCTGTCATGACTGAAGAAGGAGGAGAAAGGAGTAGGAAGAAGAAGAGGAGGAAGAGGAAAACAAAATGAGGAGAAGGTGGTGGTTTAGAAGAAGGAAAAAGAAGAGGAAGAAGAAATTACATGAAGTGACACAGTGCAGAAGATGTGTAAGAAGCTGGAGGAGGAAGAAGAAAAATAAGAAGAAGAAGGATAAGGAATAAGAAAAAAAAAGAAGAAAACAAAGAAAAAGGGTTAGAAGAAAATCTATAAGTAGATGGAAGAGGAACAGGAGAAAGATGATGAGGAAGAGGAAAAGGAGAACGTGAAAAGAAGGGAGAGAAATAACAATAAAAAACATAAATGCACCACAAATGTGCACAAAATGCTCGGATATGATGCCAAAGTATTCACAAGAGTATTTATGGCATATGTTACCTTGGCCATGGCAGAGTAATGACCAGCCAGTAGTGCTGGAGGTGACTGGATGACACCGGCTGACACATGAGGCATGGAGGTTAATGTGTTCACCCTCACAGGAGAGAGGAGTGATTCATGGTTGTGAGGTGATCCATGGTTGTGTAAGCGCTTCTCGTGAACACCTCCGTCCATATCGCTTGGAGTGGAAGGTGGAGTCACCTGCAATGGACAACATGAGTGAATCAATCAAGAACTGATGTCACTGCAGTCAGGACATTCCCACATGTGCTATGTCCCCTTCTGCAGCAGCCAATGTAAAAGTCGACATGCTAATAGTGCCAGTTCTTTCTTGTAAAATAGTTTATATCGTTTCTAAGACTTCCTCTGAAAGTTTTCCTCATAATCTCTCTGAATTCTTCTTGTAAAACCATTGCCCATCATGCCTCTGACTTCCATCAATATTTTTCTTTTATCATCTCTCCAATTTCTTCCAATAAAATTGTATATTATCTTCTGACTTCTTCTGATAGTATTTCTTATAATCTCTTAAATTTCTTCTGTAATACCAATTTTCATCATTTCATCCACTTCCTCTAAAAATATTTCCTATAATCTCATTGATTTCGTGCAATACTGTTTTCTATAGTCAACACATAGTTACTTCTTCTTCTTCTTCTTTGGGTTCAGTTTCATATGCTCAGATCAGACCATCAGGTGGGTTGCCTCTATGAACTCGCATGTCAGTAGCAGGTCCTTCATGCTTTCCCATAGCTTGCTCTGCACACTTTGCTCTTGAGGCCAGGTGTCTTTTTGAAGTTGTAGGTAGAGTGAGCAGATCTGCAGAATGTGTTCAAGTGTTTGTGGTCCTGTTTGACAGGCACAGTGCGGGGACTGTACAATCTTTGTTTTATGCATGTGGTAGTTGAGCCTTCAGTGTCCTATTTGTAGAGGCAAAATTTTTGCACGCTGGTTTCTGTTGAGTCTACTGATGGGGTCTTATATATGTTTACTGTTAATTTGTTCTCTCCACATTTTCTTGTATTTTCCTTTGATAAGTGTTCTGATTTCTAGTAATGACAATGAATGGGGGTGTTGTTGCTCCTTTGTTCCATTTTTAACACATAGTTAAGAAATACTAACCTGTTCCAACTTGAGCGGACTTCTGGGAGAGGTAGCAGAATCCGGTGGCCGGGCTCCGACCAACGGAGAGGTACCAGTTCCTCCGATTCCCTGAGAATGATGAAACAACTGGGCTTGACCACTGCCCACAGCAGCTTTCTGTAGGTAAGACTCGTAAGTCAAAGCTTGCTGAAGCAGCGCCCTCTGCTGCATGGCAAAGGCCTGGTATGCAGCCAAGTTGACCTGCGGCAAATCATTCTAGATGATATAACATAATCAATGAGATTCACATAGATCATTTGAGATGCTATAATGCAATTGATGACATCATATAAATTATTATAGATGATATAAAAGAACAGACAGGATACATTCAAATCATTCTTAACAATACAACACAATCAATGGAATTCCTGCAAACCATTCTAAATGATTTACCATTTTAACAAGATTTATATAAAATCATTCTTAATGACATAACATAATCAATGGAGTTCCTACAGATTACTCTAAATGATACACAAATAATAGATAAGATTAGTTCAAATCATTCCAAATGATACAACTCAATTGGTTCTGACCTAATATGTAGAGACAGAATGTTTAACTTTGAAGTTATTTTTGCTTCTGACAGCACTTTGCTAATGTAGTTTCCAAACATGGATGAAAGTCTATCGAGTTCAGTATTTGGTGCAGCACTGTGAGATTTTTTTTTAAAGGTAATATGGAATGCCTTTCACGGGTGCAGCAGTTGAGTCATGGTATTCAATATGATGGGTGGCCAGTTTTACGTGTGAGCCAATGAAATGCCTTCTGCAATAATTTTGCATGTGTATGGCCAATTCATCCCGACTGATCACTTCCATCAACTACAAACAACATTTCTGCTGGCTACTGTTGGCTTTGGCACCTCTAGCAACGGCCTCATGCATTTACTGTGTTCACAAATTTCTGGATTCTGCTGGGACTAACAGTTAGTTAACGTGTTTTTAAACTGGGACAGTGAGGGACATTTCATTTGATTTTCACTGGTTCAGAAACGGAACAAGTATGGTGGTGACCCAGGTGAAGTGAAGTTGAAACCTTGGCAAAGGCTAGGAGTAAGACTAAGGGAACACAACTGATAAAAATCCTACAAATATTGATAAATACAATAATAGAATAGGCAAGGTTCACACAAAACATTTGAAATGATACCAAAGAATCAATCAGATTCTTACATTTGATGGCTTTCAGTGCTAAGTGTTTACTGTGTATAGGAACTGTATGGCATACTCAGTTGTTATAAAGTCAGATAAACGTTATTATTTAGTCATTAAACAGTGAAATAAAACGTTATGCAGCAATTATAGCGTGTTATAAACACTGTTATTCAGCAATATAACCTGTGATAAACATTGTTATGCAGTCATTTTAAAGTAAGATAAACAGTTATTCAGTTATTTTAAAGTGCAAAAATAAAACAAAAAATAAAAAAAATAATTCAGTTATTAAAAGGTGAGATAAACATTGTCACTCAGTCCTTATAAATTGAGACAAACATTATTATTCAACCTCATAAAGTGAGATAAACATTATTCAGTCAATTTTAAAGCCGTTTCGAATGCATTCCTATACTCTTCTTTCTTGACAGATCAGGTAGCAGAAATGTATTCAACACCAGGGGAGTAGGGCAGACATTGTGTTGCTGCTGTTGTCGTTGTTGCTGCTGTTGTCGTTGTTGCTGCTGGTGTCGTTGTTGCTGCTGTTGTCGTTGTTGCTGCTGTTGTCATTGTTGCTGCTGTTGTCGTTGTTGCTGCTGTTGTCGTTGTTGCTGCCGTATTTGTTGCTGATTTTATTTTTTATTTTCAACGCCACTGTGGCAGTCACCATTGCTACAACCATTAGCACGACTTTCTTCTTTATCCTTAATCTCTGTTTCTAAAAAATTTCAGTTGAATGTCCTGGTACTGACAACATCACCCAGTGGATTCCAGGAGGCTGATAAATATGTCACTAGCACTATGGGCTTCAAGAGGCCATTTTATTCACGATGTTGTTTTCATTCCAGGCCTCAGAAATGAGGTATCTGAGAAAGGTGGTCCAAGCGACAAGGAATAAAATTCGCAAACAGACAATATGTCATGACCTTGAAACCCGGGCCTTAGAAACTCGAGTGGATCAAACGATGCTTTGGACATGAATGCAAAACTTGAGAAAATCGGCCACCATGACAAGCATGAGAGGCTAAGAACCAGGGAACCAGACCTCCAGGACGACCCAGGGTCCACTAGGAAGACAACATATGACATTCCCTGACTGACAACGACTGGAATGGAACAAAGCCAGAAAGCCAGAAAGAAAACCGCTAATACAGAAGTCTGGCAAACCTGTACATCTTAAGGTAGAAGAGGAGCGACTAAGTAAATAAGTTATTCAGATGTGTACGGCTGTTAGTCCTGAACAATTCGTCCAGAAACCAGACACTTTCTGGAGGCCCCAGGTGTAGTTTGAAAAAAAGAATGGTTACAATTCCCAGGACAGCCATAACGAGTAACCAGATGTTGTAAAAGAATCAAGGGCCCCGGTCGCATGCAGACCATGCACTAAAACACACCAATAATGAACTAGGCAAACAGGACGTTATAAGCCTAGAATCTTGGAGATTTGCAGTCTAGAAGTCCAAGGAGGCGGACGTTGTTGTTGTCTTAGTGTGGCTCATGCCAAGGGAAGATTTTCTCCAGGATCACATGGAGAATTTGAGCCTGTGTGCTGGGTGTTACTGCTGTTTCTGTAGTAAGCAGGATCACTATAATCTGATGTTTATTCTCAGCGGGACTGCTGGATAATCATGACTTTCTGAAAAAACCAGAGGTGTTCAAGGTCGAGCTGTTGACCTATAGTGAACTGATAACGAATAAAGGGTCATTTTCCACCCCTTTAGGCATATTGGGCTAGACCTAGATTTGATGGACCAATCAGCACAAGATGGCTGATGTGGTCAGCATCAAGCCGGCCGCCTTTAATTCCCAGGACTGCACTCGGTACCCACTCAAGGCTGGGTCGACCTGGGAGCCAAGGTCATTTATGAAAAAAGTCCGGCTCCGCCAGGGAGCAAACCCACGACCTTTCGATCCGCGGCGAGCGTCAAGCCACTCCACCACGGCGACTCCCTGATAACAAATAGGATTTGGAATATGGATTCTAATGTTTCAAGGCGAGTGTGAGTACGCTGGCGAGTACTCGGAGTGTTTGAGCAAGCTTTTTCCACCTATCACATTATTGCACATTTTCATTCGTATCATATAGTCTTCGTAATACGCCAGTATTAGTAATACATACATGGCCTTCGTCATTTGATTGCGCTAGGACACCTCGGAGTTGACTGTTACCATTAAGGTTGTCATGTTACGTCAGGAGTTCCAGATAATGCCTGTTGGTCCTCGACCACCGCTGACAGCGGATATCATCTATGACTATTCCCTTAGGCTTGACTTGTAGAAAATATTATGTTATTTGCCAGTCACTTTGGCGTGACACATTTTAAATTGTGAGTTTGTACGCTTCGCTGATTCAACTGATTTTGCCCAAATAAACAGGAGCTTATTATTGTAACGTATTCCAGTGCACGTCTCAAAGAGGTCCTTCGTGGCGGCTGTTGCCTGGCATGGCGCATGTCACAGGCCCGAAGACGACACATCACACAGATAGTCACCAGTGAAGGAAAGGGGAGTGCGCCCAAATCGCACGTTATCAGGAAGATACAGGATGTGGTACATAATATGATCACTGGAAATATTTGTGGAAAGACAGAGAAAGATAATGCGAGCAGATTTGGGAGAGCCTTTTGTCATGGCATGGAAATGTGTCAGCACACTGACTAATACACCCTTTTGGGGACAGCAAGTTGTGGAGAAGCCTGTTGGTCAAAGCTATTCCACAAGGCACTAGATTATTCCCACAGGCTGTTTTTCATTTCAGTCACCAGTGGACGGTTACAAAATAACACGTGTTCAACTGCCGCGTGCATTTCTATTTCTGTTTGTCCAAAACCCAGCTGTTACATAAACAACTTTTCTCCCCAAGGACATTGAATATCATATTTATGTGCACACATACCGAATGCATGCACCCATTATTAATCTGCGGCAACAGATTTAAGGTAAATCAACATTCTTGACTATAATACAGGAATAAACCCCAAATACAACGTAAGATCAAGGCCGTCTACAGTATACTAGACAAGGTCGTGGCTAGATCCTGTCTACTGTTTTTCGTCTTGACTCTTACCCCTGTTCTGCTGTTCTTCCTTTCTGTGTGATGTTTCGAGGAAGCATCTGGTGGGGACAAACTTTGGTGTATGCCAAGTGGATGCTGTTAGCTACGTAGTCAGTTATTCCATCTGGCCTTACAGGTAAGAACCCAGGGCTCTCACGTGGAAGACTATGGTTCGAATCCTGGGTAAGCTCAGCGATTATTTTATTTTGTGTCCGGGGCAAATATCAAATCCTAATCTGCACAGTCCTTGGTGACGGCACTAGCTATACGGCCGGTCCTAAATCCGAGGGCCCAAAGACACACCCCCCCCCCCCCCCCTTCCTGCCTACACCGACACAGTTGTGAATACAGGCAGTAACGCCAGATCTGGAAGTCGGAAGTCAATTATAAAAGTTTGCTCAGATTTGAATTTTGAGTTCAACACCTTCGGGCCGGTAATCTTTTTTAGTTCAGCACATTCAGCCAGCATTTTTGTTTTAGTTCAGCACATTCAGCCGGCAAATATGTTTTTTTAGCTCAGCACCTTCGGGCTGACAGTTTTTCATAATGACACAAACGGGGAGCCTTCGTGGTCTATCGGCTAGACGTTCGCCTGCTGATCGGAAGATCGTAGGTTCATTCCTGACAGGAAGTGGTCCTTTTTTTTTTTTTTTTAAAGTGGGTACCATGTGCAGTCCTAGGAAGTAAAGACGGCCGGCGTGATGCTGACCACATCACCCACCAAGTGCAGTTTGGTCTATAAAATATACGTCTCGCCCTATATACCCAATACGCCTGAAAGGCGTGGAAGAGGGTCCTTTACTTTACTAAAGACATAAACGACAGAACGCACAACTGATTGCCTGGCACATGTCGCTGTTTCCCATCAGGTGTATACTACAGTAGCCATTGAATCCTCTCTATCTTAGCGTTTATTGGCTGTAAACTCAGACAGAAAGTTCTGGTTGTTCACAAAACTGGTCTCTGGTTTTGTTCTAGATATCTAGAACCTGAGTTTTGGGTGCACATCCGTTTTACAGATTTGTCTTATGTATGTGCACAAAGTCGGTTTTTCGCCCCTCGGGCAGATGCTCTGCGACTTTGAAGGAAACCTTCATAAGCATTTGCCTTTTACGACATGCTTGAAAGAGAGGCAGTAAGTCTACTACCCACCCACCCACCCACCCCAAACTCTTCTCACGTGTGGTCCCAGGGCTCACATGGGGGAGCAGCAATTAATTAAAATGAAGTAAATAAACCAATCTTTCAGTCTGTAACATACCATCAACTACATACAAAAGTAACTGCATGTTTCACCGGGGCAAGGGCATTTTCAATACCATGTCCTGTTTGCATAAATATGCCTGAAACTGGTCCAGTTGAGTTAAGTTGATTCGAGAACCGACATCACAGCACTCGGGGTATTCCCATAAGTGTTCCGTCCCTATCTTCAGCAACCAGTAAAGAGTTCCGATACTAATGGTGCCAGTAGCATTCTGATTAAACGTCCGCCTTGCCTTTCCTCTAAGCCTCGAGCATCTGCCAGAACCTCTCGTCACTCCCATCTGCATCAGTCTCACCAGACTGGTGATCTATCTGCTTCTTCAAACTGTACACGCTCTCCTACAAGACACAAACCACGTCTCCCTTATCATGCATCAGTATTTCACCAAGCTGTGCAGAGCCAGCCAGTCTGTCCGCCTGTTCATTTCCCAACACACATGCGAACTCAGTGAAACAATTCAGACAATACTTCTCACCTGTGTCCTCCGCAGCGAAGCATGCCCCTCTGCATAAAGCATGCCTGTCCTGATCTTCCTCAACATGCTTTCTGAGTCAGTTACAATCACGATGTGTGTGTGGTTCACAGTTCTGGCTACCTGCGATTGCTGGAGGCCTACGAAATACTACGATACACGAAGTATATGAAAAGTGATGTCCTTATTACTGCAGCCTGGACCTAGGTAACCTAAGCCTTGTCGAAACCTTCAAACACCACAATTATGTAGGTAGGTTGGCATTGGCAGCTCACCTTCTTACACTACCGGCAAAATAAAGGCTCACATGTGTGCTCTGGTTCCGCAACCCATATGTAGGCAAGTCGACCCGGTACATCTTTATATATTTGTCTTTCTCTTGAAAGATCAAGAACATATCACGGATTTTCTGTCCAGGATATTCAGATGTGCAAGGTAACGAGCAGTCTAATGGATTGGCTGCTGCCGCACCTCTAGGCAGTGAGCTACTAAATGATAAAGCGGATGTGGTGAAGGCTTTGTGGGATCAATTAGACCGTGCAAAAGAACAAATAGGGAATCCATATGCTAAAAAACC
>CAJHNH020001079.1:197500-217500 GCA_905116865.2 Candidula unifasciata | reverse complement strand
GACAGAGTGTATAGGTAACAGTGTGTATATGTGGTGAAAATGTGTGTGTATATACAAGAGAGTGTGTGTATAAGAGGCTGTAAGACAGAAAGAGAGAGAGAGAGAGAGGGGGAGAGAGAGAGAGGGAGAGAGAGAGAGACAGAGAGAGACAGACAGACTAAATCTTTTAGAAAGAGAAGGTGTTTGCTGAGCGCATAATTCTGAGATAGTGTGGAGAGAATGTGTGAGGTGAGAGAGAGAGAGGGAGAGAGAGATAGAGAGAGAGAAAAACAGAGAGAGAAACAGAGAGTGAGACAGAGAGAGTGTGAGTGTGTGCTCTGCTGTTTTCCCTCACTGTACCTGAATGCACGTGCGCACAATCACTGCTGTCTCAGCACGGTACAAATCACGTGCAGACCGCATGACCTCTGTCAGCACGTCAGTTCACACCCTCTAGTCCTGTGTTAGGTTAGTTGCGTATCCTTTGCAGGACGTTGCGGAAACAACCCCAACAGCCCCTGACTGCTGTGTGGTTTTTGTAGGCAAATTTAGGTCCAGTAGTTTATCATTGCTTACTGGACGGTCAGCTTTCTTGATACCACTGTCGAAACCTACGCAAGGCGCATGGCCCGCAGCTGGGATCGAACCAGGCATCCCGGCATTTTGAAGCGTTCGCATCAACTTAGCCACAGAGCCGACCTAGTTCGGTATACTGATTATAATTTGTAATACGCATGGTCTTACACGGCTCGGTGCAAATCAGTCCAACCTAGAGGCGCAGAAAAAGAAATGTAACAGGATTTAACCCCCCCCCCCGCCCCCTTTTTTAAAATCAATTTTTTTACCCTCCTCCAACAATGTATAAACTTTCTATTGTTGTGTATTTGTTAGGGCTGTACCTAATAGTGATTTTCACTATTCGGCCGAATACGAATAGCTGGACCAACTATTCGACCGAATACGAATACGAATAGTGAATCATCCTCATTAGGTGCTTTGCCGACTGGCATGGGCGATTATGCATCGCCACAATCTGCGATCTCCTGCAACATGTATTAGTTTGTTTGCTGACACACCTCCATGCCATGCAACATGACTGTCAAGGATCTTCTCTCGTGTCTTCCTCTATTCCTCCTTTCACATATCTTTCCAGTCGTCACAACATGTTCCATTTTCCCTCATCTTATAACATGGCCGAAAAATGATGACTGTCTCCTTCTGATGTCTGTGATTAGTTGTCTTTGGGTTTCCGCCTTTATCAAAACCTCTAAGTTACTTTTGTTGTTGTTGCTTGTCCAAGATATTTTAAGCTGTAAAAGGTTCTGTAAAACCACATCTCTGAGGCCTCAAGAAATTGTTTGGCCTGCCTACCGATTGTCCAGGACTTACAGCCATATTTTAAAACTGGATGTATGCAGCAAGCAAGAATTCTTTTTCTAACCTTTAATGATAAAGATATATTGCATAAGATGTTCTTCATTTTATAAAATGCAGTTTTTGCCTGTCCTATTCTGTTTCTTATTTCAGTAATGCATGTTCCATCTGATGTTATCCATGTGCCCAGATACTTTAATTTCTGTACATGTCCAAAAATAAAACCATTGACTTTGATTACACACTTACGAATGATTATTTTCTTTGATACCACCATTACTTCTGTCTTCCCCCTATTCAAACTGAGGCCCATTCTTCCACTTTCGTGTATAAAATAGATCTAAAAAAATAAAAAATAATCCATGACTTCAAATCTACCCCTCCCCCCCCCCCCAAAAAAAAAAAAAAAATAATTGTACTTCACATGCAGTACAGAATAGTAAACATTTAAAAACATGTCATGTTTTGCATCCTTCAGTCAGTCAGTCAGTCTGTGGTAATACTTAGGAATGAAAGTATTCTTAGTTTTATAACAAGTAACTAAACTTGTAAATTGTCACTGACAGCTTAGTTAATCCATGAAAGCGACATTAGCTTTCAACAATCGTTCCATGTTGTCAGCATTAAGGCAGCTTCTTGTCTCAATGAAGGTATTTCCAGCTGTACTAAACAGACGTTCACTTAGTACGCTTGGCAGTATGAACCAAGGTGGGAAATCTGGACATGTTTATTTTCCACCTGTCCAGAAACAGGTGTAAGGTAACCACTATTCGTATTCGGTCCGACCGCAACTGTTCGGCCCAATACAGAATAGTTATTAGGTCCACTATTCGGCTCCGAAGCGAATACGAAGCGAATTTTTTGGTACAGCCCTAGTATTTGTTCACATATTTACTATTGTTTTAAATACATTATTATAATAATATACTCTTCAGCACCTTATGGCTGACAGTTGGTTAGTCTTCAACTATTTTGTTTGTTTGTTTTGTTTTCTAAAACTTTTTCAATTTTTGAGTATTTGGTTTTACTGGGCAGCTTAAGTTTCAGTTTTCCATTTCAATAATTCACTATCGTGTCCGGCTACTTCCATCAAAAAGAATGACAAAAAAATGGCGCTGCGAGAAGTTATTACCTTGCCCACGCTCGACATTCACGGGAAGGATGAGACGGATATACAATCCAACAGTTACTCCTACTATCAGGATTTTAACTCTTCGCTCGCTGCTGCTAACTCTTCGCTCGCTGCTATGAAAGATGGGGACTGCGCTCTAGTGGGGGTGTCTCGATTTCTGTGATGTCAATTCCTAATTCAACATGTAACAATGGGTATTTTAACTAGGCTACCGAAGGCTTAATATTATTAGATTATGTATCATTTCATATTAACTAGAAGCGAAGGAAATATTTGCAACAAAAAGTCACAACAATAATCCTAGTGGTTCAAAGTTAGTGTACGCGATTGGCAGCCGAAAAATTTAGGCCAGATCCCCAGGTTTAAAATACCTATCAATTCTTCTTCTTCTTCTTCTTCTTTTTCTTCTTCTTTTTCTTCTTCTTCTTCTTCTTCTTCTTCTTCTTCTTCTTCTTCTTCTTCTTCTTCTTCTTCTTCTCTTCACCTTTTACCTCATTGAAGTGTCGGGGGAGATGTAATGTTTGTTGATGAGCTCTGTCAAGAGCACTATTAAGACTGATGTTCATTTCTGTAAGGCTGTTCTTAATGCCATCACTCCATATTTTCCGAGGTCTTCCACTCTCGCTATACCCGTTGTAACGTTTTAGTGTGGCTTGCTGTGTCAGATAGTACCAGGGCATTCTTGTTAGATGTCCAAACCACTTCATTTGTTGTTCTTTGATGATCTGTAAGTCTGGCTTTATTCCTAGCATTCGTCTGATTTCATGATTTCGTATTCTGTCTTTCCTTAAAACTCATGCAGCTCTTCTAAGGCATTTAATCTCTGTTGTCAGAATTTTACGTTCATTGGAGGATGTAAGTGTCCACGTTTGGCATTGATAGCATAGTGTTAGCAAAAAAATAGTTCTATAAGATTCACTTTAGTACTCCGAGGTATCTGCTTGTGTGTTAACAGGGAAGATAGTTGACCCATTACTTGATTAGCGTTGGCACATCTGGAGCTAATTTCTCTGTCCAGTTACTATACCTATCAATTGCCTTACTGAAAGGTTGTTATTCTGTAAATCTAATTCATCGTCCAATTGTTCCTATGTTTAAGCGGTTGTGACGTTTAATATCACGTGATCTGATCTGTTGCAAGGCCTGCCTACCGTCGTCGGTCATGCTTCGAACTAGGCTATGTCAGATTTATTAAACTACGTTAACAACCATTAAACCATAGCGCTGTCTGAGAGACGAGATGGGCACGTGTTTTGCCGGGGGGGGGGGGGGGGAGAACAAAACTGTCACGTTCAACTAGCATCCCCGAATAGGGAGCTTGATGTTATAATTATGACTAGATTATTTGGAACATAAATTGGCTATTAGCACTGCACGCGACCAAGAAGCTCTGAAAAGCACTCCCGCAATGTTGACGAGATCAAAGAAGACAGACCCAAACACTCTCCTGACCTGCGGCGAAGTCGTCTACCGGCCAGCCAAAGAGTGACCCAGTCGCCGATGATGATGAAGTGAGTGAGAAGTAGGCGAGACACAGTAGGATTTTAAAACACCAGTAGACGGCTAGCTTACCTGGCTGTTGTGACGTCCTGCTGTTTTGTACCCGTAGATTTTACCTCGCATGTGAACATTTCTCTCGTGGCGCCGAAGGTCGTTGGACTGGGTGAAGCATCTGTGGCATATTTTACACTTGTACGGTCGCTCGCCTGTATGAACCCGTTCGTGAACCTGTGTAGGAATAGATGCTCTTTAATTAACATGCTTTTTTGCGTATCATTTACAGGCTATTGCAGAACCAACCCTAGTATTTTTTTTTGGTTGTTGTGGTTTTTAAAGGCAAATTTGACGTTCAGTAGTTTGCCACTGCTACTGAACTGTCAGCTCTTGTTACCACTGTCGAAACCAACGTAAGACAACCCCCTCCACAGCTGGGATGGAACCCGGCATTACGAAGCGCGTTTGCAACGCCTAAGCCACAGACACATTAACATGCAATTACTTAAAATGGGAGTCGCTGTGGTGTGGCGGCTAGATGCTCGCCTGCGGATCGGAAGGTCTGGGTTCGGGTCCTGACAGAGACGGACTTTGTTTTTCACAAATGACCTTAGCTCCCAGGTCGACTCAGCCTTGAGTGGGTACCAGATGCAGTCATGGGAAGTAAAGGCGGTGGGCTTGATGCTAACCACATCACCCACCATGAGAATAATAAATGAAATGCACTCCTCTATACAGACAGTGAGCTGCTGAGGCAGCCGGCTGATTTGAAAACATAGCAGCAAAAAACAATGAAAATTAACTTTGAAAAAAGCTAATTAATCAAGCACGCACAGACAGCCAACAATTCACACACACACACACACGCACGCACGCACGCACACACACACACACACAACAAGGGGAAACAAATTAAAAGAACATAAATGAAATAGGTGGTTGGTTAGTAAGTCTAAAGACGTGTTGAAATGGATAGTTAGATAGTCTTAAGACGTACTGAAGTGGATGGTTAGTAAGTCTAAAGACTTGCTGAGGTGGATGGTTAGTAAGTCTAAAGACGTGTTGAAGTGGATGGTTAGTAAGTCTAAAGACATGTTGAAGTGGATGGTTAGTAAGTCTAAAGACATGTTGAAGTGGATGGTTAGTAAGTCTAAAGACGTGTTGAAGTGGATGATTAGTAAGTCTATAGACGTGTTGAAGTGGTTGGTTAGTAAGTCAAAAGATGTGTTGAAGTGGATGATTAGTAAGTCAAAAAACGTGTTGAAGTTTATGATTAGTAAGTCAAAAGACGTTTTTAAGTCATCTGATATTGTCACCTTACTGATCCATGTTATCCTAATAGGCATCTCATTATTACCACCATCCTCATCCAACTACAACTACCACCACCATCATCAGCACAACCACAACTACCATCATCATCATCGCAACCACCACCATCATTATACAAACCATCACTATCAGTAACCATACAATCATCATTAGCATCACCATTATCACTACAACAATGATTACCACTACGAGTATCATCATCACCACCTCCACCACCACCACATTACAATAGAATTATTATTATCATCATTATCACCGTTATGACACCATTATATTATCATTATTATCATTATCATCACCAACACAATTACAATTCCATCATCATCATTTACTTCACCATCCTTATCATTATCACCACCTTTATGATACAATTAACAACATCATCACCACCACCACCATTGTCAATCATCATCACTATACTACTATCATCACAATCACCACTTTTAACATACCACGATCATCTTCCCCATTAGCCTAACAAACCATCATCCAAGTCCAAGGATTGATTCCACGTGAACTCTTCTGGTCAGGGCTGCCAATGGGAGGTTTATCAAAACCCAAGCTACGCTGAACAAAACCCCCAAGCAAAATATAAGCATGATAAAAATTTTAGTTATGAAAAGACACATTTACCCACTTTTATATAAGGACAGATTAAAAAAAAAAAAAAAAAACCATGATTCCAAAATCGGAACCAAAGGTGTTATATAAAAACCCAAATCTTGGGGGGAAACCCAAGTTTTGACAGTCCTGCATCACCTACTGTTTCATAAGTTGAGTTGATTCAAAAAATGACAACACCGCAAATGGGAGCATTCCAATGCATGCTCCGTCCTCATCTTCAGCAGCCAGCTCAAAGTTCAAATACAGATGGTACCGGTCACAATCTGGTTATATGTCCGTCTTGCCTTTCCTCTGAGTGTAGTGAGCCGGCCAGACCCTCTGGTTATACCCAGGTGCCTCATTCTCTCCTGGCCATTATAATCTTCTTTCTCTATTGATTCCGTTGCTTGTTCCCAAAGGGCCTTGACCACATTTGCCTTGTCATGTATCAATTCACCACCCAGTGGTGCGGATCCAGCCAGTGTGTCTGCCTGTTCCTTACCAACCACGCCGGCATGGCCTGGAGAAAAGATCGAAAGTATGCCTACTGTTCCATGTTTCTCACCATCCCCAACCCACAGAAACCCAGACATCTTCCACAGACTTACCTTTAAATTGGAGGACCACAGGAAGGACTTGCCACAGGTGTTGCACACGTAAGGTCTGTCCGCCCGGTGAAGTTGCTCGTGCTTCCGCAAGGTGGCGATTTCTCGAAATGACCTTTGACACACCTCACAGCGATGGGGTCGTGGTCCGTTGGAGGGGGGCAGCCCTTTCAAACTGTTCTCGTCCATAGCTGCAAACGAATAACATGGGACTTATAACTAGATGAAATACATTATTATAATTATTATTTTAATTATAATTATAATTATTATTGCTATTTCTATTATTATTATTGTTATTATTATAATTAATATTATTATTAAAAACATTATTACTTTACTTAATAGGCGGGGAACCCTTCCCTTGTAGGATGCAATCCCTTGCCAGGGGCCGCGATATAGCGTGCCCATAAATATGGTCTAAAAGTTGAAGGCGGTTTCTGGGACCTTTCCACGGGTGATCTTCATCCACGCGTTTGCACTTTGTGACATCGGGTGTTTGTCGCTTGTGTGATGTCCTGGTTGGGTAAAAGCACTACTACTACCCCGGAGGTAGCAGACGTAATGAACAAACATACAAGAACTGATCCGCACTCATAAAAGGAAGTAGAGAGACAAGAGGACACAATAGACAACATTTCTTAAATCCCTACTTCTTTCTATGACTGCTGTTTGGTTATTATATATTTGTTTATTATGCTTAACATAAAATGTGTGGGAGTGGAAACTTTTATGACAAGTTAAATGACAAATGTCATCATCACCATCAGCACCATTACCGTCATCATCGACACAAATACCACTACTATTATCATACATTTATATTTATAATCATCATCGTTATCATCACCATCACACTAGCCGCCTTTATTACCCAGGAAATTACCTGGTACCCAGGTACATATCTAGAGGAAACCTGTTCCTCTGTTTTTGTGGACCGCGAAACGAGTTCCTCTGTTCTGGTGGACTGTACAAGTTCTTCTGTTCTGGTGGAAAGTTTGTCTGTTTTGGTGGAAAGTTCTTCTGTTGTGATAAACGCGAGCTAACAAAGTTGAGGAACACTGGTGTATATAAAACTAACATAACAAATCGACAGCGAGTCTGTGACTTAACACACACAACAGACAACTGGTGAAACAGTCAGCTTTTAGATACCAAAGAGCCGTGAGCGCTGGTGTCGTCAGAAATATATTTGAGCGTTTGCGGTTGGCGGACTGGTTCTAAATATGTCTGCTTAAAGAAACAGTCGGGCCAAATGTAGACCATATTTTTTTTTTCAAGATGATAATTTAGTGTGGCCCGCAAAATGATATATTAAATATCAAAATGACCATTGACTTTATATACCCCAAAGCCCACATCCCGGTCATAACCTAAATGATATACCGAATGGGGCAATAGATCATCCCCATCCTCAACAACAGCAACAACAACAACAATAACTCCAACACCAGAGATAAACTATTGCTCTCGAGGGATGAAATCACTCATTACGCCGTACTTAAAACCCAGACATGTTTACCTATATGTTCTCATTAACTCCTAGCCTCCACTCAACTACGCCCCTGACTTAGCGTCAATCCTGCCAACATATTGCATCATCGGCACTCATTCGTTTCCTCATGCGGAAAGAAAACAGTGCAATCTCCTCGCTAGACGAAATCTAATTTTGTTGAGCATCACTTCTGAAATTTTATTTCACTGATTGAGTTAATCATTGGCGTTTTCATAGAATAGAAGTAGCCCATAAATCGGCTGTTTACCATGGAGTTCAGGAGCAGGGGCGTGTCCACGGTCTTAGTTTAGGCTATTTTGTTCAGAACCCACAGGGGAAACCCCTTTATTAATTATCATAAGCCCTGTGTGGGATTTGGGGCCCCATCGTGGGGGAAAACAAGAATAAATCCAGTGCCTATCTGAAAAGCATGTCGTAGAGTCAACTGATTAGGGGCATCATTCGAAGTCAGAATATATCTGCCTGTGAGACAATGAACCAAAAGTCTGCATACAAATAATCCAGATTTGTGAAACAGGTGTTAGCACAACACTAAGGTTTTGGAACATGACTCAAGTTCTCAGGTGGACGAACACCCAGAACATTCCACTAGAGTTTACAGCCAGTGAACGCGAAGAAGAAAAACAAAGACGAAGAATTATCATGCTATTTCAAGATGTCACTATAACCAACAGGCGTCTTTTCAGGCAAAAGTGCCTAAACTAAGCTATAGAAAGGCAAGAAAATCACAGCCCATGGCGATGGCGATTATGACCAGCAAGATCAACTCACGTTAAGAAGAATCTTCCCTAATAAGTACAGGAGATTTGAGAAACACAATTGCAGTCACATTAATCTGACCGATTTCTTCTCGGATGCTGAGCTCATTGGCTGTTGAAAATCGTCTCCTATTCTGCCTCTGTTTCCTGTTTAATTTCCCCCTATGTGCAATGCGGTCCGTGGAATCCTGTTCCCGTAAGTGTATCTCAATGCCCGTATCATTCATGTCTCTCTTGCACAAATATTTAAACCGTAGTAGAGGCCCACCTCGACGTATTAGGTAGAAAGACGTTGAGGGTGGCCTTCACTGCGATTTAAATAAGTAAGGTAAAGTAAAGTAAAGTAAAGTAAAGTAAAGTAAAGTAAAGTAAAGTAAAGTAAAGTAAAGGACCGTTTTCCCCGCCTTTAGGCGTATAGGGCATTTAGGGCTAGACCTAGATTTTTTGGGACCAATCGGCACAAGCTGGGTGATGTGGTCAGCATCACGCAGGCCGCCTCTACTTCCCGGGGCTGCACGCGGTACCCACTCAAGGCTGGGTCGACCTGGGAGCCAAGGTCATTTTTGAAAAAAGTCCGGCTCTGCCAGGGAGCGAACACACGACCTTCCGATCCGCGGCGAGCGTCTAATCTTTATAACTATTGCAATAGCTCATCATGTTTCACGAAATATTGTAATATTTAAACACGCCTTCAAATTATTATTATATTTTGTGATGGCTCTATAATTGTCGCAATATTTAATGATTGTTGTAAAATTACTAAAACATTTAATGTTGTTTTTATAATCACCACGGTGAGCCATTCTATTATAATTACTGCAATACTTCACGATTATCACTTTCATGATGTTTTTATCATTATCAAGATTGTTCATATCATTAATGATATATATTATAATATGCTAAGAAACCATTAAATATATGGAACGAAAATGTAATGCAATCAGAAATAAATGCTTGAGGAAAAAGATAGATTAAAATGGGATGATTTCAAAAAAGGAAAAGAAATGAGAGAAATGTCTGAACAACCTCTGGCAACAACAGTTATAAGACGGAGAAGATGGCGCTACACTGGACGCATCCTGACAAGAAACCGACAGAGGATCAACAGACAGGCACTAAAGTGGAGGGGGGGGGGAGGATTAAGGAGGCGAAGACACCCAAAAGAAACCTGAAAACGTACGTTCATGCGAGAGACCAAAGCTGCTTTGCTGAATTCCATAAGATAGAATAAGGGAACATAATGCGAGCAATATGTGACATATAATGGGCACAAGAGGACAATGAATGAATGAGTAACTATCACATGCTACTTGCAAAGCTAGTTTTTGTGTCGTGACAATTTATGGCACAACCATCTGCACTCGGGAAGTGTGTGTGATGTCTTTATGTGGGTGTGTGTGTGTGAAAGTGCATGTATACATATGCGTATATGTGAGTAGGTGCATGTATATGTGTTGTGGCACGCGAGCGAATGTATGCATACAACCAACTGACGATTTGTGTACAACTACGCATTTAATAAAGGGTAAATACATTAAGGATTCCCCCCCCCCCCCAACTGTTGACACTGAACAGAAAATAAACTCTTTTCCACGCCATCGGGCTACGGGGCATATAGGGCTAGACCTAAATTTTATAGACCAATCGGCACTTGGAGGGTGGTGTGGTCAACGTCATGCCTTTACTTCCCAGGACTGTACCTGGTATTCATTTTAAGGCTGGATCGACCTGCAAGCCAAGGTTTTTTTTTTTTTTTGGTTCACGAAAAAATGTCAGGCTCCGACACTGTCTGGACCCTCCGACACTGTCTGGACCCTCCGACACTGTCTGGACCCTCCGACACTGTCTGGACCCTCCGACACTGTCTGGACCCTCCGACACTGCCTGGACCCTCCGACACTGTCTGGACCCTCCGACACTGCCTGGACCCTCCGACACTGTCTGGACCCTCCGACACTGCCTGTCCACAGGTGAGCCTCTGGACGCTACATTCTGGCGGCTCCCGGTAGTAACAAACAGAGAAAAACTAATAACGACGTTTCATAGGCTGTAAATAGACATGTAGTTGTCTCGCTTCATTCAGCATTGCTCCCCGTGTGGGTTCCGGGGCCCACTTGTGGGAAGGACAAGAAGCGACCGACTGCCTGTCCAAAAGCATGTCGCCATTGGGAGCTTCCTTTGATGTCGGAGTACGTCTGCCTGAGAGGCAAGGAACCAACAGTCTGCATGTAAATAACTTAGGCCTGTGAAGCGGATGAACACGCAACACTCAGTTTTTGGAACAGGACTAGAGTCCAGAAGTGGACGAACAACCAGAACTTTTCCGCCGGAGTTTACAGCCGGTGAACGCGAAGAAGAAGAAGAAGATTCAACACTGCGGATTCCTGGCATTGCTGGTCGCCGCTGATTTAAATCACCTTTCATATCTAATCTCTACTTGTCTTGACGCTGTGAATGTACGCATGGTTACTGATTTGAGAAGACTCTTTGATTGAAACAATGGTGGCAACAGCAGGCGCTAAGCGGAAGTAAATATATACAGCGCCTTCGTTCAATTTTCACCACCTGGCGCTAGTGCAGAGGTGTCAGTGCATCGATCCGCACTCAAAACCGTGGTGGTCTTGTGGCTAGGCGCTCGGCTGTAGGCACGAAGATGGAGGTGTCAAAACCGCATATCTGACCTTATTATCTTCCAGCCTTGATCTCTTCAATACGCGATGATCTACTTGGGTACTTTTCTTTTAATTCACTCCATCTCATGGACTGCAATTTCGTGGGGAGTTCCCGGGAAAAACCAAAATGGGTGGGGGTTTTGGTAAGGGTTAGTGTTAGTCGGTGTTTACTCACACCATGTCCATCTTTAGACTATAAATTTATAGCTACAGAAGGGCGTGATTCACACCATAACACCTCTATGCTATTGGACTTTCCCGAAAACTGCCCTCGAAATCTTAGTCCTCGATATAGGGTGAATTAAAAGAAAAAACCTCTATTTTTGCTTCCACGCCGTTCACTTGGTCCTACGGAGACTTGACAACATGTGGCTTATGCTCCCGTCTTTGGCTCAGTCAACACGAAAACTAACCCATTGGTGCTGAAATGCTGTATGACAAGCTAGATTTTGTGAGGGCCCTTTAGGAGCGAGTGAACAGTGCGGAGGCACAGATATACCATTACGGTCTGAGGAGAATAGCGCTGCGACGAGTTACCAGGGGATCTGGCAGACGCTTAACACTCAGGAGAAGGATGAGACGGATATACAATCAGATAGTTGCTGGTGCCATCGGCACTGGAACTCTTCGCTTGCTGCTGAAGATGTGGGACGGAGTGCTTATGGGAGTGTCCCGAGTGCTGTGATGTTTATTCCTAATTCAACATTCAACATGGAAACTTAAGTCAGTGGGGGGAAAAATTTCCGCCAAGAAAGGATTAGACCATATTATCTCCTAGTCGTCAAAGAAATATACTAGACATCGCGGCACTGCAGAATCTTCTGGAAAAAAAAAATTCGAATGTACGACAGCACGAGTCGGCGTTATGATTTTTAGCCACAAAGAGTAAATATGCTAATTTTCTGAAATTACGCCTCACCAAAATATGAGCGGAAACAACGTTTCTGGGCGTTCTGACTACTAGATAATCCCAAACGACACCAAACTACAAATGAGTAGCTCATACTAAATTTTCCCTACGTATATACATTACACATACGTACATTTTTGTATGTTTAATGACATACGCTGGAGGACATGGACCCCAGCAAAAATGCCATGAAAACTTCATATGCATAAAGCCATAAATACTCCCCAGGGATCATAAGACGACGGATAAGTATGAATGGAATACTGAATTTCAACGACTAACGAATCAATAGCCTTTTGCAACATTTATAAAAAAGAGAGGAAAAAAAAAAGACACTTTCTACACAGGCATTTATCTCCCGCTGCATTACTGTGGTCTCGCTGTCTGTTCCGAATACAAATAGGCACATAAAAAAACCCGGGGGCTTTCGGCAGCAGTACATGGTAAACCATCCACGGGGCTAAGGAGACAGAAGTGCTACCAGGGACCAAGTCATTCTGCCTGCCCAGACTACCAATAGCGATGGTAGCATCTCAGAAAAGGGACGCGGTTAATATAAAAAGCTGAAGGCTGGTGTGTCGTTAACAACGCTAGGATGTTGGCACCAGAAACAAGCAGTGAAAAGTATGGTACTGGGTAACCAAGATGTTTACAACTTATAGTAAAGAAAGGAAAGGAGGGGGGAGGGGGAGGGGGGAGGGGGGGGGGAGGGATGATAAAATTATGTCTTCAATATCATCGTAATTATCGATATCGATCGTCATTTCCTCCTCCTCCTCCCTTTCTCTATCCTCTCTCTCTCTCTCTCTCTCTCTCTCTCTCTCTCTCTCTCTCTCTCTCTCTCTCTCTCTCTCTCTCTCTCTCACTCACCCACCCACCCACACATATATATACTTATATAAGTTCATTGCTCCCACCACCAGCTTATGTTAGATATTTGCTATTTCTATTTGAGTTTACGTTCAGTATTTTGCCACTGCTCCTAAACGGTGGCAAAGAAAAGGCAAGACGGACATTTAACCAGATTGTAACCAGTACTATCAGTATTGGAACTCTTGCGCTGACTGCTGAAGATGAGGACGGAGCACAGCATGATAATGCCCCAAATGCTGTAATGTCAATTCTTGACTCAACTCAACTCCTAATGGTGGGAGCTCCATAACCCTGTCGAAATCGAGACAAGACAATCTGTTGCCAAATCGCACGGTGCTGGAAAAGCGGTATTAGGAATTACAGAACGCGTTCAAAACGCTTAAACCAAACACGCCTATCTAAATAATTGTATTGCTTTGCTTGTTAACAAAAGTCGCTTAATTTGCAGATTTGTCCGTTGATAAAGATTTCAGTGGAAACTTTAGATTGTGTTTGTGCGGGTCTTTTCTTTTCCCTCCGTTGAACTTTCTATTCAGTTTTTACTGTGTTTTATGACTAAATTACTTATTTAACGGAACGATCATGCTATACGCACAACGCACAAGTTCCTTAAGCGCTCTGATCCCATCTTCAGTATCGCCCTCAGCATGTGGCGATTGATAACTCCCAGTTCTGTGTTAGCTTACTGTTCTCCTTTGGCTACCTGTAAAGTATTCATGTCTGGCGACGCTTCATTTAACCCGAGTCTTCTGAGTGTTACCGATTCAACGTCGTCTCCTGCATCATCTTCTCGTCCTGCCTATTTGAGAGCATTGAAAATGTCGCCCCGGCCCATTCCATTTCCGGTACATATGTGACCCTGCCAGCAAGCCAATCCGCTCTTTCATTTCCTCTCACCCCAGGGTGTCTTCTTTGGCTACGTGTATAGCGCTCGTGCCTGGCCACACCTATTTTGATACGTTGGTATCCCTCTGTGACCGCCTACGCCTATCACCTTGTCATACGACGACGCACACACAATTTAAGTTATTAATGAGAATCAAACCACAAAACTCAAAAGATCTGACACAAACCCTCTTTGACACATCCTACACGGCGCCCATCCTCATCACTAGACTACAAACTCACCGGGACATGTCTATCCACCGCCTGACGGGCGGATCAGATGTGAACACTTTAATAGTTACATGATCATTAAAGTTACCAGGCGTCTCTGTCAACAACCTCAGTAATTATTGTTTAAGTCTGACAGGCACAACACCAGACTGTCATTCCTAACTAGCATCGAACGGCCGCCAATTCACCAGACTCGGGGCAAATAATGAAATTGTGCGCAAGAGATATTTGCATAGTCAAGACAGGGTACTATTACTGCGACGGCTTAGGCGCACACAAACACAAAGACAATAGTCCAGAGCCATTGACTTGCAACTGATACATGGCTTATAAAACTCACGTGAGGATTTAAGGGGGTTCCAGAAAGGGATGTTTATTAAGCTGAAATAATAATATTCATAATAATAATAATAATAATTAAATAATTATAATAAAAATAGTTTTATTAATCTATACCAGTTGTTCTCAGCATTCTTAACGCTGTGACAATTTACCACAGTTCCTCGAGCTGTGACAGCCCCCAAACAAACAAATTATTTTCGTAGCTACTTCAAAACTGTTTTGAATATGTGTTTTCAGATGGTCTTTGACGACCCCTGTGAGAGGGTCGTTTGACACATAAAAGAGTCACGACACACAGGTTGAGAACCTCTGATCTATAATATAAATCACAAACGCTTTCTATATATCGTGTTTATTATAAATGAAGTATTGACTCCTCCTATGCCGTGACCAATACATTTCCATTAGCCATTATGACTGCAATGTTTAATTTAACAGTCATACTGGCGGTTCAGGTTATTGTGCATTTTTGTATTTATTGCCACAATCACTAAAAGTATACTTTATCTAGAGTTATATCCAGCGCCTGTTCTCTCGATCTCCCTCTGCCTCTCCTCCCCTCTAACTTTCCTACTGTCACGATATACTCAAGTTTTTCTCCTTCTCATCACATGTCAAAAGGATGTAAATGTCTCTTTCTGGTGTAAGCAATCAGTTGTTTTCGTGAGTAAGTTTGTTTCAAGATGTCTTCATTACTCTTTTTATCTGTCTTGGTCCATGATTCACATCCGTATAGCAATATACGATTCATATAATGTTTAATAAAGAGTGCAACTAGAAGCATTTTTGAGAAATGTTGCTAAAAGACAAAGAGGGTGACTTAAAAACACAGGAATTTGATAATTAGAGAGATTGATAAATAACACGAGGCTTTATTACAGAGCAAGGATGCAATAAGAATTACAGGACAAAGAAGCAGAAGGAGGAGAAGCAGGATCAGGAAGCAGAAGAACAAGGAGGAGAAGAAAGAGGAGGAGCTGAAAATTGTAGGAAGAAGAAGAGGATAAGATGGAAAGGAACAAGAACAAGAGGAAGTCAAAGCAGATAAAAAAGAAGAAGTGGCAGAAATTATAATGATAATACTAATAAGAAATGGAGAAGGAGGAAGAAGAAGAAGAAGAAGAAGAAGAAGAAGAAGAAGAAGAAGAAGAAGAAGAAGAAGAAAAGAAAAAGAAGAAGAAGACGAAATTAAGTGTGCGGCAGGGTGCGTCAAAACATTTGATAACTTAGTTGAAACTGGTTGGAAGTATAAAAGTTAAAGAGGAGTTAATAAGCAGAAGTATTATGGATTGGTTATTGTGTGGCTGTATTGCCATGATACAAACCACAGTAATAGTAATAATAATAATAATAATAATAATAATAATAAGAAGAAGAAGAAGAAGAAGAAGAAATCGGAAAAAAGGACATGTATTGAGAGCATTGGCTATACAAGACTATGCAGAACAACAAAATGAGTAGGTTATGTCTGAATTACTTCAAATTAAACAATATCTTTGCAAACATAATTTAGAAAGAAACCTTACGAGGCTGGCAATCTGAAACACACAAAAAACGGTCAGAAACACCAATTTTTGCCGCAATCTTTCACCACACCGAAATATTGTAACATTTTTCCACTTTCCAAGCTCGAGAACAAAACAGTGAAAATAATCGCACAAAACAACGCAATGCTTGAACTAACATTCCTCAGGTTTCGGGTACAGCATTCGAGAAAAACTAAAAATTCACAAAATCTATCACATGTGAAATGATAATTTGAAGGCTCACTGTTGAAACGCGCACCCGGCAGCCCTAAAAACAAGAATAACAAAACTCACTTCTAATAAACCAGATACAGTCACAATAGTGAAGACCAACCCGATCGATTCGTCACATACAAAAAAGACTTTTTTCCCCGCTTATTTTTCCTCACACGATTAGAAATTGTATAACAACGAGCAGTAGGGCCAGCCAAATACTTACTCCATTTGTAGAAATCTGTGAAGAATCGCAAAATGCTAACCTGCAGTGAATCCCACACAGTACGTGTAGTAGAAGTTGGAGATCTCACAAATGGTTGGGAATAAGAGGGGTACTATACTGGGGAGAAAAAAAATACCTACCAAACAGGCAGGGAATATAGGTTACTAGGTCGTCAGTACATCGCAACAGCTAAACTGCCAACTGGTGGCGTCGACTGCAGCAGCAACCACTGGTCGCTTTAGTAGAGTCGATAGAAAACTGCGTCGGGTATGGTAAGCAATGACTATCGGGGACTAAAAACTAGGCCACGGCAAAGAATGGAGGGGAGGAGACCAGAGCTGATGGTGGCGTTTTATTTTTTTTTTTCTTTATAGGGAGGTATGTGCCTCACGTATAGCATGTGCAGGCGTGTTGGAGCAGATGTAACAGTCACAGCACAGACATGTGTACAGGCATGCACACACACACACACACACTTACATATATACAAACACACATGTATAAAGGCATGCACACACATACAACCATGTATACAGGCATGCACACACATACATTTATTTTATATAAACACATGCATATATATACATACATAAATACATTTACAGATAGACACTTTTCCTTTTATTCATCAACGATCTGGTTGCTGAGATACCAAATGGAATCAAAATGGCAATGTATACCGACGACCTGGTACTGTGGTGCACCAATGAACATGCAACGATAGCCACAAAAACACTACAGCGGGCTACAAATGCACTTGAGGCATGGGCCAATAGATGGTGTGTCAGCATCAACATAGACAAATGTAGCACCACACTATCACTCTGTCCCCAAAGCAAAAAGCCGGCATCATCAAAATAAACGGAATACCCCTAAGAGATGATAAAGAGCCCACATACCTAGGAGTCACATTTGATGACAGGTTGACATGGAGAAAACATATCAACAAGGCAGCAACCAAAGCCAGGAGGAAGACAGCAATACTAAGAAAACTAAGTGGAACCACATTGGGAGCCGATGAGAAAATACTCAATAAAGTATACAAGCAGAGCATACTTCCACACTTGGAATATGGGTCAACTGCATGGTATTCAGCATCTAGTACCACATTAAAGGAGTTGGACAAAGTGCAAAATCAAGCGCTCAGAGTCATCACAGGAGGGATGAAATCAACACCCATATTAGAAATGGAGAAAGCTGGGAAACACAGGCACTGAGAGAACGCAGAGATACAAAGTTGCAAATTCAAGCTGAAAAGTTCCTCAGTATGCCAGATCACCCGATGGAAAATAGATTTAAGAACCTAGCCTTATGACGGTTAAAAAGAAGCAGCTTTATACACCAAGCAAAAAGAATATGTAGACAAACTCCTGACCTTCCAGAAATTGGTTGCCAACTTAAAAGTATTCCGGAACAAACCCCATGGAGAGAAAAATGTAAACTAACGGTATAAATCCAGACAAATGTGAAAGGGATATTTGACAAGAAAGAGCAAGATAGTGTACAACGCACAATGGCCACCCTCAGTTATATTGATGAAGAATACCCACAAGAACAATGGGTCAGAGTCTATACAGATGAGTCTGCAGAAAGTGCAGTTAGAAATGGTGGTGCTGGAGTGTACATCGAATTCCCAGATGGTACTAGGGTAAGTCCAGCGTACCAACCGGAAAGTACTGCCATAACTATGAAGCAGAAACTCAAGCTATCAAGATAGCACCAGAGAAACTGCTAAATACCAATCTTGGCTCACAGTATGTGGTAATGCTGACAGATGCTAAATCAGTACTTGAAGCACTCCAGTCTAGCAAACTACCCGAATTGCAAACACTGCTGACACAACTCAGCCTTCAGCGAAGAGTCGTAATGCAGTGGATATCGTCTCATTGTGGAGTGCCAGGAAATGAGAACGCTGATCAACTGGCAGGGGAAGGTGCGACAAAAGAGCAGCCGGATGTACCAGTCACATACTACCAAAAGAAAAGAATCATTAAATCGATCAGGAAACCACAGCCCCAGCCCAAGACAACTATTTTATTATGGACAGACCAGAACAAGTCATTATCCTCCGCCTCAGAACAGGGCACAGAGATAGGTGTATCAGCCAAGTGCACCTGTGGAAATGTGTCCCAGACAGCAGAGCATGTACTCCAGGACTGCACCGAGTTTGACACATTAATGCAAAACCTTTTGGCCATAAAGAACAACAGTGGAACGTAAACTCTATGGACCACTGAATGAACTAACAACGACAGTGAAATTTATACAAGAGACAAAACTGCTGATATAGACAACTTATTTTAGGCGAAAGAAAGAAAAAGAAGACAGACAGATACAGACAGACAGACAGACAGACAGACAGACAGACAGACAGACAGACAGACAGACAGACAGACAGACAGACAGACAGACAGACAGACAGACAGACAGACAGACAGACAGACAGACAGACAGACAGACAGACAGACAGACAGACAGACAGACAGACAGACAGACAGACAGACAGACAGACAGACACACGCACGCGCACGCACACGCACTCACGCATACATACACACACATACATACATACATATATACATCTGAGAAGTAAAGGCGGCAGGCGGGAAGCTGGCCAGATCACCCGCCCACTGCCGACTAGTCTATAAAATATAGGTCTAACCCTATATGCCCAATACGCCGGAAGGCGTGGATAACGGTAAGGGCTGGGATATTTTCACATGGACTTCTAGTAATTCCCCCTGGCCTCTGGGTAGTAAGATCTGACATCCGTGCATTGTTGCGCACGCAAAAAAAAAATCCATGGAAATCGAAAAGAGGAGCCTAACGGCACTGCCCAGGCAAAATTTTGAGTTAAAATCTACCCAAAGTATTTCAGGATCCTTGCCAGTGCTAAAGAGCTCCTAGTTGACCATGTTTTTAGTGCACTTGTATTCATGGCGAGGCGCACACGCCGTCTTGAGGTGACACGTTCAATTCCCGGCACGGTAACTACAGCTTTCGATTTTAATGTTGTCTAGTGTGTTCTTCTATCTTTCTACTTCTTTCTATGAGTGCCGACCAATACACTTTCTGTTACTTGAATAATACAGAGCCTAGCACTGTACTGAGCTTCTTCGGACTCAGACTTGAGTTAGAAGAAGAACGGATCACTTATGGGTCACTTACTACCCGTTTGCCATGATGTTGATCCGTTTTTAAATCTGAAAGTATTCGCTGCGCAAAATATGCTACTTCTTGTGTCATTACATATCTTATTGCGTGAATTTATATCAAACGAATATATATATATATATATATATAATTATATATATATATATATATAT
>CAJHNH020001079.1:62500-195000 GCA_905116865.2 Candidula unifasciata | reverse complement strand
AACTATTAATGGTTTAAACTGTTTTTTTTTTCTGGAAAACTCACAGATCAAAAGCCAACCAATAAATAAACCAAAAAGCAAAGCAAGCGTGACAAAAGCCAAACAACCAACAAATCAAAGAATCAGTCAAACAATAAATCATAAAACCAATCGGTCAACCAACCAAAATATCAAAGAATCGGGTTAGTTGCGGATCCTTTACAGGACGTTGCAGAACCGACCCGAACTGCCCCTGGCTGTTTTTTTAAAGGCAAATTTACGTCCAGTAGTTTGCCATTGCTTACTGTACGGTCGACTTCTTTGATACCACTGTCAAAACCAACGCAAGGCGCATGGCCGCAGCTGGGATCGAACCACTCATCCCGGCATTACGAAGCGTTCGCATCGACTAGCCAGAGAGCCGACATCAAAGAATCGGTCAAACAATAAATCATAAAACCAATCGGTCAACTAACCAACAAAATCAACAGCCCATCTATCCAAACGCCAAACAAACAAACCAAAATTCTAACCGACCAACAAACCATTAAACATTCAGAACAACAAACAACAAATCATCCAAAATTCTAACCAACAAACCATCCAACTTGCTGCCAATACATGTTCTTTATAATTCGTAAGTATTTTCCATCAATGTGTAATTTTTCCAGTAGATTGATTATTTCTTCATGATTCATACAATCAAAGACTTTCGTGAAGTCAATGAAATATAAGTAAAGTTTTTTTTTTTTTTACTCCTACAGCTCTTTTCGAAAGTCCTATAAATTACATTGTACCAAATCCTTCCACAAATCCACACTGTTCTTCACTTATTTCTAGTTTTTATTTTGTTTATTGTTTTTCTCATAATTATTCTCACAAACATTGTTTTCACACGACTCATAAGACTCATGGTGTGATAGTCTTCACCGTTTAGAGTGCCTGGTCTCTTTGACAGAGCAATAAATAACGATTTTAATAGGTTATTTGGAAGGTATGGGCTATAATAAATTCCCTTTAACAGTTGTGTAATTATTTCAATTCAACAATATCACAGAGCTTAAATTTCTCTAATGTAATATTGTCTGGCCAGGCGTTTTTCCTTTCTTCGTGTGATGCAATGCATCCTCAACTTCTGCAGCCAGAATTGGTGGGTCTTCACTGTTGTCTTGCAAAAAATGTTTCTGGTCTATATCATCATACAGATATCCCTACTCTGTCCATATTTTAATTATGTCATTTTGCCAATTAAAATCCCCCCTCCCCCCGCACCCGTCGTTAAATTTAATTTTTTTTTAAAAAGATTTTAAACACCCAGGGTTGTTTACATTCCTTCTTTCCTGTTTATATACTTATCTGTTGGTGCACAGTATGTGAGTCTTTCCTGTGATTTTTCCCTCTCTCTATCCACACCTCATTCAGCCCGGTTTCTCAATCCTCTTTGCATTTGTTCACTATTTCTTTATGTAAACTATAATATTCTTGTTTACAATTCTTTATTCTTTCTTCTCCTATCCATCATTTGCAGAATTTAATTTGTCATCCATTTCTTTTTTGCGACTCTATGTGTTGGAGAAATTAGCTCTTTTGATGTCCGCTGAACTGACCCAGGATATCCTATTGTTCATCAATAGTTGGTATTATTTACACTGGGTTATATCTGTTTTGCACAGCGACCCTGTACTACTCCTTAATTTCTTTACCAGTTTTAAGTATTCATAAATTTAACTTGAGGTTCTGTGGGTTCTTCTTTATAGTCTTCAGTTTTATTGTAAACTTTTCTATAACTGGAACATGATCACTATAGCGGTCTGCTTCTGGTCTAGTCTTTGCTCCAGTTAAACCACTCCTGTATCTTTTTGAAATCAATATATAATCAATCTGATTGCGGACATTATCGCCAGGACTTCTCCTAGCACATACAGTTATAATTTTCACACAAGGGACATTCGGTGTTGCTTTTGTTGGCACCGGAATGGAGGTGACATGATTGCAATGCCGTTGGATTACTTGATTTAAAGTACAACGACCAGATTTCTGTCACACGCTCTGGCCAAAGATAACAACTGACGACAAGGGCTACACGTTGCATAGCTTGAAAAGCCAAGGTTAAGTGGGGGTGGGGGGGGGGGGAGCTCAGACTGAAAGCAGATATACACCCTACCAATGTGAAAGGTTTTACAGTATTATGCATGCATGGTAAAAGCAACAGTTGGGTCTGAATTAGGTCAAGAGAGGTCAGGCCACGCAAACGTTGTACAGGCAGAACATAAATACAGCGAATTGTTTCCATCCCTGGTTGCTAAATATGCCGTGAGGGTGTGCGTGTGTGTGTGTACGTGTGTGTGTGTGTGTGTGTGCGTGCGGTGCGCGTCGATGGTGTAGGACTGCTGCTGGCGTGAATATGCTTTTGTGTGTGTGCGTGTGTGTGTGTGTGTGTGCGTGTGCGTGTGTGTATGTGTACATGCATGCACGTGTCATGTTCTAACTTCGTATATGTGTGCGCGTATGTGTGTGTGTGTGTCTGTCTGTGTGTGTGCCTGGTGCATGAGCGTACGTGTGGTGTAGATATGAGCGTGCATGTGCTTGTGTGCGCATGTGTGTGCGCGCGCACGAGTGTTCGTGTGTGAGTGTGTCCGTGGTGTAAGAGTGCTGCTGGCATGTGTGTGTATGTATGTGTGCGCGCTACTGTTAACTGTCTTACGAAAGGATAATGTTGAGGTTTGTTAACTATCCTTCGCAGGATAATGTTGACGATTGTTAACTATCCTTAGACAAAATAATATTGAGGATTGCTAATAATCCTACGACATGATAATGGTGGGGATTGTTAACTCCCCTACAACAGGATAATGTTGAGGATTGTTAACCATCCTTTGACAGGATGATCGTGAGGACTGTTTCCACAACAGGATAATGGTAAAGATTGTTAACTATCCTACCACAGAATAATGTTGACGATTGGTAACTATCCTACCACAGAATAATGTTGATGATTGTTAACTATCCTACGACAGGATAATGCTGATAGTTGTTAACTATCCGGCCATCAACGCTTGCTAGGTTTAAGTTCGTAATGCGAATTATTAACAATATACTTTAAAAAAAAAATACCTTCCCGTGTGGGTTCAAAAGATATATTTTAGTGGTAGCAAGGAAAAAAAAAAGGAATAGCCGCACTGCCCCTCCCCTCCCCCACAAGAATCTAGTAAATATCGAATAATTAAGGGTATAGTCTTTAATTAGTTCATATGCCTGAGAGGAAAGGAACCAATAGTCTGCATACGTATAAGCCAGATGTGCAAAAACGGATGCGCAGGCAAAACTCAAGTTCTAGAGAAAATGAAGTGGTCATGATTTGTTACCTGACATGATCACCAAAATCACGGATCAGGTCAGTGTCCCTGCACCGTTTAGTTAAGCCATGTGGTCAGGCTGTCCAAGCAGTTATCTCTGAGGGCCCCGGCCCATGACAATAAATCCCCGCCTGAACTGAAATCCGACAGGACCACATGGCGAGTAGGCAGGCGTGCACGTTACTACAACAAGGCAATCACGTCCAAAGTGGGTCTAGTCTTTTTTTTTCCAACCCCAAAGCTAAGTCCTGAAGACCACACGGGAAGAGTGACAATCTTTCCGATCTAAAGTGACGTATTACAAGTTCTGTTGGAACTGTCAATCTTCGCTTGCTGATGAAGATGGGGACAAAGCTCTTATGGGAGCCTCCCGTGTGCTATGAGTCGATTCTTAATTCAACATTCAACGACAGTGTTGTGTTGTAACCGTAGGACAATTTAGCTGAGGTGTCAGGAAGACCCAGATTTGAATCCAGCTGGATTATACTGGGTTGGGATAGAGGGGGCAGGTGGGGGGGGGGGGGAAATGTTCTAATGAAAGCACTTGCCTGGAGCCTAAACTCCAAGGCTCAAATACACTCCCTCCGGTCTACACCGCAAAAATGGTAGTAATGAAAGTCGAAATGACAAATGGTGTACGAGAGCAAACAGAAGGCGATGCCATCAACAGTTTTGGCAGTGCGGCCAGCAGTACACATCAGCTTCTGGCAAACGCTCCTTCCACTTCCCCACTCTGCATCCACAGCTTTCGATCCCTCATGCATTTCCTATTATCTCCCCCAGAACCTACCACAAAACAACATGTATACCTGCGCCGCGCCGACCCCACCTCCCCAGGTATGTTTCCCCCCAAAGCCTGAGAAGAATGTGGAATGTATTTTAACAGGTAAGAGAAGCTGCTAGTGACCTAGCTGGAATCAGAGCACAATGTAGGTCAGGCTGGCTCGGTACAATCAATTACGACGCTGGGGGTCAGGTACTACTTCAAGATGTCTTCTCCCACCCACCTTCTCCCCTCCTCTTCCAAGCTAACGCTGTTAAACTGGTTGGTACCAAAAAGTTTTTGAGGTAAAAATAACGTTTCTACATACATGAGGTTAGTAAACAACGTATATTCCCAGTCGTTCTAGCTCTAACTCAACCTGGCGAAGAAGCTCAGACACAGTGCAGAGGTCTGCTCTCTGTAATCTGTCTCCCATACAGGACTGCAGGTCTGCTCTATGTAATCTGTCTCCCATACAGGACTGTAGGTCTGCTCTCTGTAATCTGTCTCCCATACAGGACTGCAGGTCTGCTCTCTGTAATCTGTCTCCCATACAGGACTGCAGGTCTGTTCTCTGTAATCTGTCTCCCATACAGGACTGCAGGTCTGCTCTCTGTAATCTGTCTCCCATACAGGACTGCAGGTCTGCTCTCTGTAATCTGTCTCCCATACAGGACTGCAGGTCTGCTCTATGTAATCTGTCTCCCATACAGGACTGCAGGTCTGCTCTATGTAATCTGTCTCCCATACAGGACTGCAGGTCTGCTCTCTGTAATCTGTCTCCCATACAGGACTGTAGGTCTGTTCTCTGTAATCTGTCTCCATACAGGACTGTAGGTCTGCTATCTGTAATCTGTCTCCATACAGGACTGTAGGTCTGTTCTCTGTAATCTGTCTCCATACAGGACTGTAGGTCTGTTCTCTGTAATCTGTCTCCCATACAGGACTGCAGGTCTGCTCTCTGTAATCTGTCTCCCATACAGGACTGTAGGTCTGTTCTCTGTAATCTGTCTCCATACAGGACTGCAGGTCTGCTATCTGTAATCTGTCTCCATACAGGACTGTATGTCTGATCTCTGTAATCTGTCTCCATACAGGACTGTATGTCTGATCTCTGTAATCTGTTTCCCATACAGGACTGCAGGTCTGCTCTATGTAATCTGTCTCCATACAGGACTGTATGTCTGATCTCTGTAATCTGTCTCCCATACAAGACTGTATGTCTGCTCTATGTAATCTGTCTCCCATACAGGACTGCAGGTCTGCTCTCTGTAATCTGTCTCCATACAGAACTGCAGGTCTGCTCTCTGTAATCTGTCTCCATACAGGACTGCAGGTCTGCTCTATGTAATCTGTCTCCCATACAAGACTGCAGGTCTGCTCTATGTAATCTGTCTCCCATACAGGACTGCAGTTCTGCTCTATGTAATCTGTCTCCCATACAAGACTGTAGGTCTGCTCTATGTAATCTGTCTCCCATACAAGACTGTAGGTCTGCTCTCTGTAATCTGTCTCCCATAAAGGACTGCAGGTCTGCTCTATGTAATCTGTCTCCCATACAAGACTGTAGGTCTGCTCTATGTAATCTGTCTCCCATACAAGACTGCAGGTCTGCTCTATGCAATCTGTCTCCTATAAAGGACTGTAGGTCTGCTCTATGTAATCTGTCTCCCATAAAGGACTGTAGGTCTGCCCTCTGTAATCTGTCTCCTATGCAGGACTGAATGTCTGCTCTATGTAATCTGTCTCCCATAAAGGACTGTAGGTCTGCTTTCTGTAATCTGTCTCCAAACAGGACTGCAGGTCTGCTCTATGTAATCTGTCTCCCATAAAGGACTGCAGGTCTGGTCTCTGTGATCTGACTCTCATACAGGACTGCAAGACAGGAAGAGATCTATATAACGGACCTTCTGTTCGCTTCGTCTAAAGTACTTTTTAGTGTCTCTAATATTTTAGAGGTCCCTATTATGCCTGGTCGACCTCTGGGACTGTTATCATTGCATCTGTATAGCACAGCTCTCTGTGGTACCCTGTCTGATGCCAGTCTTGTTAGATGGCCAAACCAACTGATATGTTTTCTACCTTTAGATTTCAGTATTGGTTCTGTGCCGACTCTCCTCCTGATATCATCTTTTCAAAGTTGATCTCACCTCGTTACACCTAGCAAAGTAGGTAAACTTGTTATTTCTGACGTGACTATTTTCTTCTGTCTTCTGGAGACAGTGTCCATATCTGACACTGATAGCGTAGCGTTGGTAAGAATACTGCGTTGAACATGGTTCTTTTGGTGTTCATATTTACATGCTTGCATTTCAAAATTGGTGTCATTTGGTCTAAAACTTTATTGGCATTATTGCATCTTTGTTGGATTTCTTGATTAATTCTTCGTCCTCTAAAAAATGCTCCCCAAATATGTAAATTGTGTCGCCTGCTTTAACTGATATTCATCAATTTTTATTTTGGAGAATGTCATCACTTCTGTTTTGTCTACGCTGATCTTCATATCATAGTTGTCGCATTCTGAATGTAGTCTATTAATATGTTCTTGTAGTTGTACTGCAGCAAAGCAAACCAAGTATTGGTCATATATCACAACGGAAGTTCCGGGTACGAACCCACTTATAATCACACAAATATTCACACAAATAATCACACAAATAGTTACAAAGACACAATGTGTCTACAGATACATCCCCAACAACCGGACACAGGCACACACTTGGAGCCAGCAGTCACATGTCTGTCCTTTTGTGACAGAGACTAGGGACATATTTCCTGTCAGGACAGAGTAACAACTGTTTCCTCTAAGGAACACTGGGCTTTGGCTTGGGGGCTGCCGACTTGCCTAGGTTGGGGTGTGTCAGTGTAGTTTATACTTCTCTGTAGCAGCAGCAACAGCAGCTGCAGCAGAAGTAGTAGTAGTAGTAGTAGTAGTAGTAGTAGTAGTAGTAGTAGTAGTAGTAGTAGTAGTAGTAGTAGTAGTAGTAGTAGCAGAAGTAGAACTAGTAGTAAAAAATCAGAAAGAGGGAGAGTAGTAGTAGTAGTAGTAGTAGTAGCAGAAGCAGAAGTAATAGTAGCAGGAGCAGCAGTAGTAATAGTATTAGTAGGAGGAAGAGTAGTTATAGGAGGAGTAGTAGTAGAAATAGAAGTAGTAGTAGTAGTATCAGTAGTAGTAGCAGCAGCAGTAGTAGTAGTATCAGCAGTAGTAGTAGTAGTAGCAGTAGTAGTAATAACAGCAGTAATAGCATTAGTAGTAGTAGGAGGGTGAGTAGTAGTAGTAGTAGTAGTAGTAGTAGTAGTAGTAGTAGTAGTAGTAGTAGTAGTAGTAGTAGTAGTAGTAGTAGTAGTAGTAGTAGTAGTAGTAGAAGTAGTAGTAGCAGCAACAACAGTAGCAGCAGCAGCAGCAACAACAGTAGTAGTAGTAGTAGTAGTAGTAGTAGTAATGGAAGCAGCAGTAGTTTTATCAGTAGTTGTAGCTACAGCAATAGTGGTAATACAGACAGTAAACTTGTGGTGGTGGTTGGTGGTGGTAGTAGGTGTTGCTGCTGCTTTAGCAGTAGTGATGATGGTGCTGGGGAGGTTGAGGTTAAGAAAAATAAAAGTACAAATAATAATAACAAGAAGAAGTAAAAGAAAAAGAAGAGCAAGGAGGAGAAGGTGGAGAGAAGAAGAGGAAGAAGAAGAATAAGAAGGTGATAAAGAAGTTCAAGGAGCGCACAGTGAGACCATCACAATAGAGTCTATAACATCTAACCACTAGTGAGCAACAATACCCACCACCCCAGACTCAGTTTTTGTTTCAATGTGATTTCCAGATGTCCACCCATCGTATCCAATCTTTCCGGGTGGATTCCCTGACCCCACAGTAGGGAAAACAATAAAAGACTTATTGCCTCCCCAACAAGCATGTCGTAAGAGTCGATTAATTGAAGAAATCAACAATCTGCATACAAGTAAGTCAGATCTGTAAAAGGGATGTGCACGCAAAACTCAGGTTCATGAATAAGACTAATGTCCAGAGGTGGACGAACAACCAGAACTTTCCGCGGAGTTTACAGCCAGTAAACGCAAAGAAGAAGAAGTAGTATCGAGCCTTGAGTGGGTACCAGGTGCAGCACTATGTGCCCAATATGCCTGAAAGCGTGAGAAGGGGTCCTTTACTTTATCCATCATCTCAACAGGTGAGATATCTACATCCATTCATTCAACAAAAATTGGATACTCTGGCAGTATGTTGTATATACGCTGTCAGCCTGTGACAGTTACTGTGACAGTATGTGACAGTTACTGTGACAGTATGCGACAGTTACTGGGACAGTATGCGACAGTTACTGTGACAGTATGCGACAGATATTGTGACAGTATGCGACAGTTACTGTGACAGTATGTGACAGTTACTGTGGCAGTATGCGACAGTTACAGGGACAGTATGCGACAGTTACTGTGACAGTATGCGACAGTTACTGGGACAGTATGCGACAGATACTGTGACAGTATGCGTCAGTTACTGTGACAGTATGCGACGGTTACTGTGACAGTATGCGACAGTTACTGTGACAGTATGCGACAGTTACTGTGACAGTATGCGACAGTTACTGTGACAGTATGCGACAGATTCTGTGACAGTATGCGACAGTTACTGTGACAGTATGCGACAGTTACTGGGACAGTATGCGACAGTTACTGTGACAGTATGCGACAGATACAGTGTCAGTATGTATCAGTTACTGTGACAGTATGCGACAGTTACTGGGACAGTATGCGACAGATACTGTGACAGTATGCGACAGATACTGTGACAGTATGCGACAGATACTGTGACAGTATGCGACAGATACTGTGACAGTATGCGACAGTTACTGTGACAGAATGCGACAGTTACTGTGGCAGTATGCGACAGTTACTGTGGCAGTATGCGACAGATACTGTGACAGTATGCGACAGATACTGTGACAGTATGCGACAGTTACTGTGACAGTATGCGACATTTACTGTAGCAGTATGCGACAGATACTGTGACAGTATGCGACAGTTACTGGGACAGTATGCGACAGTTACTGTGACAGTATGCGACAGATACAGTGTCAGTATGTATCAGTTACTGTGACAGTATGCGACAGATACTGTGACAGTATGCGACAGATACTGTGACAGTATGCGACAGATACTGTGACAGTATGCGACAGATACTGTGACAGTATGCGACAGATACTGTGACAGTATGCGACAGATACTGTGACAGTATGCGACAGATAGTGTGACAGTATGCGACAGTTACTGTGACAGTATGCGACAGTTACTGTGGCAGTATGCGACAGATACTGTGACAGTATGCGACAGATACTGTGACAGTATGCGACAGATACTGTGACAGTATGCGACAGATACTGTGACAGTATGCGACAGATACTGTGACAGTATGCGACAGATACTGTGACAGTATGCGACAGATAGTGTGACAGTATGCGACAGTTACTGTGACAGTATGCGACAGTTACTGTGGCAGTATGCGACAGATACTGTGACAGTATGCGACAGATACTGTGACAGTATGCGACAGTTACTGTGACAGTATGCGACAGTTACTGTGACAGAATGCGACAGTTACTGTGACAGTATGCGACAGATACAGTGACAGTATGTATCAGTTACTGTGGCAGTATGCGACAGAACAGTGACAGTATGTATCAGTTACTGTGACAGTATGCGACAGTTACTGTGACAGTATGCGACAGTTACTTTGGCAGTATGCGACAGATACAGTGACAGTATGTATCAGTTACTGTGACAGTATGCGACAGTTACTGTGACAGTATGCGACAGTTACTTTGGCAGTATGCGACAGATACTGTTAATGTAAAAAACTTACGATACATACTCTGTGAATGTGTGTTATTTACTGCCAATTTGTAATGCGTACTCTCAACAGTCGGCGTCTGTGGCTCAGGCGTTGCGAACGCGCTTCGTAATGCCAGGGTGCCGGGTTTGATCAGCTGCGGGCCTTGCGCCTTGCGTTGGTTTCGACAGTGGTATCGAGAAGTCGACCGTCCAGAAAGCAATGGCAAACTACTGGACGTAAATTTGCCTAGAAAACCACACAACAGCCAAAAAATGCTGGGGTTGGTTCTGCAACGTCCTGTAAAGGATACGCAACTAACAACAACTGTTAACAGTTAATATGTGAAAATGCTGTCAATATGTGATATATTGTCAACAGATGCGGTCAATATGAGCAAGGTGCTCTGGTGACATGTGCCAGGTACTGAATCAATCCGGCTCGATTCCGGTTGCGGGGGTTCTGACAGCAGAGCGCTTTGCGTTAACTTCGATAAGGTTATGAGAACCGACCGTGAAGTCAGCAATGGCACAAACTACTTTACGTAACACTGTCTAGTAAAATAACTAACGGCCATTGAAAAAAAAAGGGTTGGGTCTGGTTCTGCAGTGTCTTCTTGTGAAGCAGTGATTCCCAAACTGTGCACAGCGGCGCCCAAGGGGTGCCACGACCTCTTCACAGGGGCGCGGCGAAATATTCGAACATACATTTTTTTTTTTATCTCTTACATACGAATAGTCATAATTTTACGTAGGTTAGGGCGCCGTAGAAAAATTGTAATTGAAATAAGGCGCCGCGACTAAGAAAAGCCTGGGAATCACTGTTGTAAAGTACTAAATAACAGTATCAATATATGAAAGATACTGAAAGAATATGTGACAGATACTGAACAATATGTGACGCATACTGAATGAAAATGAGATAAACACAGTATCAATATGTGACGCATTCAGTAACAATATGTGACAGATCCTGTATGAATGCATTTACATACACTTATTTTTATGTGACAGATAACGTGACAATGTACTCAGAGATACTTGCTAATATGTAGTAGATATTATGCTAATATTAAATCGATGATGCCTCAACAACTGACTGATAATGTTCAATATGTGACCAGTTCTCTTTCATGTGTAACAGACTCTACCATCGGTAACAACACAAATGTGTGTCACCGGATTTTCCCTCTGCACAGAACGGGAGGCCGGTTAAACAATGCGTATCCGTTGAACAATGACCTCGGAGGAAAAGGTTAATACTTCAAGGCTGCTATGGAATACAAACCCACATGTTACCATAGTCAACATTGTTGGGTAAGGGTTAAATGGAATACGTGGTTACAACTGGAACGATGGACGGGAAAGAGGTTACGGAGATTAGGAGGGGAGGGAGGGATGGAGACCAGACAAAACCAGACCAAGGCCAAGATCAAACCAGACAGAAATCTGTGGATTTCGCAGTCTCAAGAAAAGGGGAAAAGGGGAAGGAGGACTGGTTTTACCAGAAACCATTAAAAAAAAAAAGGGGGGGGGGGGAGGCGGCTGCGTGGTATCCAGGCATGGTGTCTGCCTCAATTACTAGAGGTTCCGGGTTCAATCCTCGGTAAGGGCTGGGATTATTTTTTCACGTGGACTTGGACTTCTAGTAATTCCCCCTGGTCTCTGGGTAATGAGATCGAACGCCCGTGTGCATTGTCGCAACGTAACCCCCCCCCCCTCCCCCCGCTTGGGCCCCCCCGCTTGGCAGTAGGAAATCAAAAAGAGTAGCCGGGCATAATTTAGAGTTGAAAATCTACTCAAAGTATTTTAGGACCCACGACAGTGCTACAGAGCCTGTGCACTGTGCTGAGCTTCCTCGGAATCAGACTTGAGTAAGAAGAAGAATGGATCACTTCTGTTGGTTACTACCCGTGTACCATGATGTTGATCCGTTGTTCAAACCTCAAACCTCAGAAACCATAGTCTGTAAACCTCTTGGCTCAGTACCATTGATATCGCAACCTTTCGGTTTTGATTCCAAGATATATACCACCGCCCCTCAGCATGTATGTCGTAAAAAGAGACTAATTACATTATTGCTGGCAGACGTAGCAGGCCGACACTCGTTAGGCCGTATACTTTAAGAGGTCTACAAGAAACTACAGTTTACAAATCTTTCTGAACATTCCAAGACTGGTTGGCTTGACGTTCATGAGATCGCCACAGTAAATTACGTTTGGTGACATGCAAAATCTTGTTAATGATATATGCCGAATATGTGGTTGTAGTTGGGAGAAGAGGTGCATGAAAACAGGAGGAGGAGGAAGAAAAGGAGGAGGAGGAGGAGAAGAAGAAGAAGAAGAAGAAGAAGAAGAAGAAGAAGAAGAAGAAGAAGAAGAAGAAGAAGAAGAAGAAAGAAGAAGAAGAAGAAGAAGAAGAAGAAGAAGAAGAAGAAGAAGAAGAAGAAGAAGAAGAAGAAGAAGAAGAAGAAGAAAAAAGAAGAAGAAGAAAGAAGAAGAAGAAGAAGAAGAAGAAGAAGAAGAAGAAGAAGAAGAAGAAGAAGAAGAAGAAGAAGAAAGAAGAAGAAGAAGAAGAAGAAGAAGAAGAAGAAGAAGAAGAAAGAAGAAGAAGAAGAAGAAGAAGAAGAAGAAGAAGAAGAAGAAGAAGAAGAAGAAGAAGAAGAAGAAGAAGAAGAAGAAGGAAGAGGAAGAAGAAGAAGAAGAAGAAGAAGAAGAAGAAGAAGAAGAGAAGAAGAAGAAGAAGAAGAAGAAGGAAGAAGAAGAAGAAGAAGAAGAAGAAGAAGAAGAAGAAGAAGAAGAAGAAGAAGAAGAAGAAGAAGAAGAAGAAGAAAAAGAAGAAGAAAAAGAAGAAGAAGAAGAAAGTGGGGGGGGGGGGGAAGGAGACAAAAGAGAAGGAACAGGAAAAAAGGGGAGTTGGTCGAGAAACAGAAGAAACGCAGAAAAATTGATAGGAGAAGGACGGACAGGAAAAGAGAAAAAAGAGAAGACCAGCAACAACAATACAGCTAACACCACAACAATAAATTCACATCGATCTCTTCTAAATAACTCCCACGTGCCTGATCGCCGTAATAACTGTCATTCGCTGCTAAACACCCAGACACCCACTGGCTTGTGATTACAAGTGAAAATAAAAGCCAGACCTGCTGATTTTATGCATTAAGCAGACAGATTTCAGATCCAAGACGCAAATAAAACAAGAGACAAAGCAAGATAATGTTTCAAATTGTAATAGAAAGCGCCGCTGGAACTACCTGGGCAATGCACTCAGAATGGATGACCCGATTCCCCCTTTCAAGTTCCATTCAATATGGACACCGGAAGGAACCAGAAAACGGCAAAGACCAAGAGAGACCTGTGTAGAACCATCACCATGGAAGGCTCAACCATGGGCCTTAATGAACATCCAAAACCTACAACAGATGGCAATGAACCGCCAGACATGTAGATTTATGACCTCTGCCCTATGTGCCGCCCAAGGCTCGCGAGGCAAGATTAAGTTGAGTCAAGAATTGACATCACAGCACTCGATGCATTCCCATTCGTGCTCTGTCCTCATCTTTAGCAGCCAGCGCAGAGTTCCAATACAGATGGGACCGGTCACAATCTGGTTATATGTCCGTCCTGTTTTTTTCCTCTGAATGTAGTGAGCCGGCCAGACCCTCTGGTTACACCCAGATGCCTCATTCTCTCCAGGCCATAGTAATCTTTTTTTCTCCACTGATTCCGTTTCTTGTTCGCAGAGTCTTGTAATTTTTATATTTGTGTGTGTGAGTGCGTGTGTGAGTGTGAATGTGTGCGTGAGAGAGGTGGATAAGAAGAAAGTCTTCCAAGAACCCCATAGTCTCATAATACTAATTGTAATTTATATATAGTGTGTGTGTCTGTGTGTGCGAGCGTGAGTGTGCATGTGTGCGTGAGACACACACACACACACACAGAGAGACAGAGAGAGAGAGAGAGAGAGAGAGAGAGAGAGAGAGAGAGAGGGAAAAGTAGAAGAATGTCTACCAAGAACCCTATAGTCTCATACTACTAATTGTAATTTATATATGTGTATGTGTGCGCATGTGTGTGTGTGTGTGTGTGTGTGTGTAAGAGAGAGAGAGAGAGAGAGAGAGAGAGAGAGAGAGAGAGAGAGAGAGAGACGAGGCAGAGAGATTCGGGAGACAATGATTTCATTCTAAAGTTTGGGCTGTTTTTCTTTTTTTCTTTTCCAAAGGCAGATGATTATAACGGACCCCTCAGCGTTCTTCTGCAGACATACGGACGACCAAATAGGAAAGACTGCTGTAAGCCCAAACATGCTGTTATATCACTTTAGGAGGTCCTGTGACGATGTTCGTTAACACTGCTACCCGACGATCTATGCAAAGTCAGCCGACTTGGATGTAGGTCACAACTTCCACAATAACCCAAAATAACCTGTTCGTGCTTGGCTGACTTTGTTTTACTCTTTCATGTTTGACCTTAATAGGGGGACCACGTTGCAATACACAACTCCAGGTCGGAGGCATTTCATGACTTAGCTCTGACTTGCCACGGATATGTGTCCTCTGAGGTTAATGAACCTGGCAAACTGTGGACGCGGTTCCCCTTGAATTAACGTTTCGGTATTGAGCGTGCTAGTCAGCAGGCTAATCAGTTAGTTAGCAGACTGGATAGTAATATATATATATATATATATATATATATATATATATATATATATATATATATATATATATATATCTGTCTGTCTATCCATTCTAATCTATCAAATCGATTTTATCCATCCATCCACCCATAACTACCTTCATGCATGCAAACATGCCTGCCTGTCGACAGCCCTCCATCCATCCATCCGTCACTCCATCCATACCTCCCTCCATCCATTCATCCATCCGTCCATGCATCCATACCTCCCTCTATGAATACATGCATGCCTGCCTGCCGACAGCCCTCCAAGCATCCATCAACCCATGTACTTATCCATCCATCCACCAACCCACGCACCCGTCCATCCATCCATGTGTGCAAGCATCTATCCACCTCCATCTGTCTGTCCAGTTCCCACCCATCCATCAATCCATCCATCTTGTTTGTCTGTCTGTTCATACCATAACATTGTCTGTTTCATGTTACTGAGCCTCTTTATTCTCATTTTCTGAGTTGGTGTTTACATAATGACCGCCAGGATATTCCAGTATTGAGTACTCCCACCTGCCGACGCTCCAAACAGGACCCTTTACGTGCATATTGTGCTCGACGTATATTTCGATAGACACATAATGGGTGGTGTGATCGTTACGCCGGGCGCGTTTACTTCCTGGGATATTTTCCGGTCCACATAGAATAATACCTGTTGAAATGCCGTGGATTACATTGCTTTCACGCACCTGGTAATAGGACAAAATCCAGGATAAAGACTTGTTTTTGAAGAGACAATCCAGGATATGAATGCCAACACATTTCTCATTTTAAAATCAAAAGTGCCTTTGGGCACTTCCTTGGATACCGGGGTCTTCGCGCCTGAGTGAACACAATGAAGGGGCGGATATTTTAAGGGCACTTTGCATTTCTCATGCGGCGTTAAATGCGTTGTTTATATATATACAGTTCAGTTACAACGTTGCAGGGGAGTGGCTGGTAGGAAGATAGCTAAGAGTAACAATAGCAATGTTAACAAATAATGTTAGAGAGACAGCTGAGAATAACCATAGCAATGTTAACAAATATTGTTAGAGAGATAGCTAAGAATAACTACAGCAATGTTAACAAATAATGTTAGAGAGATAGCTAAGAATAACTACAGCAAGGTTAACATAAAAAAAAAAGCTAGATAGACGGCTAAGAATAACCACAGCAATGTTATTAAATAATTTTCAGGAGATTGCTAAGAAAAACCACAGCAATGTTAACACATAATGATGTTAACACATAATATTAGAGACATAGTTCTTAATAAAATAATAACTGCAGCAATGTTAACAATAATGTTAGAGACACAGCTCAGAATAGAATACTGACTGACTGCCTTTAACCCACAGGACATCACACGAGCGATAAACACTAGGTGACACAAAGTGCCACCAATCGGATGAAAATCCCCCGTGGAGAAGTCCCAGAAACCCTGTTTAACCGTTAAGTTATGTTAAGGCCTCCGGCAACAACCAGGGTGGGGCTTCAAAATAGCGAAAAACTGCACCCAACATGGGGATAACCGATCATTATGAGAGTAGGTAAGGTAGGTATGTAAGCTGTACGCCATCAGAACATCACACAAGTGATAAACACCCGGTGACACAAAGTGTCACCATGCGTATGAGGATCACCCGTGGAGAGGTTCCGGAAATCCTTTTTAGTCGTTAAGTTATATTTATAATCACGCCACATTAGTAGTAGTAGATTTTTACCCCACTAGGACATCACACAAGCGATAAACACCCGATGACACAAAGTGCCACCATGTGGATGAGGATCATCCGTGGAAAGGTCCCAGAAACCGCGTTCAGCCATTAAACCATATTTATGGTCGGGCAAGAGCCAGGGTGGGGCTTCTAATAACGAAAAATTGCATCCCACAGGGGGATTACCGGAGTTGGGTAGATATAACGCCACATTAATTTCCCGGCTGACTGACTGACTTTCTACCCCACTAGGACATCACACAAGCGATAAACACCCGATGACACAAAGTGCCACCATGTGGATGAGGATCGCCGTGGAGAGGTCCCAGAAACCGCGTTCAGACATTTGGCCATATTGATGGCCTGCCTATATTGCGGCCCCTGGCAAAAGCCAGAGTGGGGCTTCGAACAACAAAAAATTACGTCCTAACAAGGACGTAAGAGATGCATGTGCGACAATTGTAGTAATTGATGCCAATTGATGCCCTTTCTATATTTAGGGCCCCCGGCAGAAGCCAGGGTGGCTATTATGGATTCCTTTTTCATCCCACTATGACTTATATTCACTAATGAAGTATATCTCAAAGGAACGCTAGGGTAATTCCACGCTTCACGCTCCTCAGAGCATTGCACATTAGCCGGGAAATCTTATGTATTTTTACGTACTCATAACAAGAGCTGACAACATGCTTGAGAAATAACTCTAGCACTGGATCATATTCCTTGCTCCCCTGCCGAAAACATTTATGCCCCTTGATATCGAGGCCTGCTTCTCCGCCCTCCTTTTCGTTACAGTTACGGGGACATTGACCTGGTTACCTGTAAAAACACTTTGCCAAGGGTAAGGCGTGAATGAATGCACAACGGCCTGAATAACTTACCTGGGCGCACTTCGGTGTAATTTGTAAGTGTAAGCAGGTCTGAACAGGGAGATTCCCCTCCCCCCTCTCCACTCTCCCCCGGGCATGAAACTGGAGTTTGTTGACAAGCTAACAAATTGAATGTGGGGCGGGATTCAATGGCAACCGAGGTTATATTTTATTCTGCATAATTGGTAGACTGTTGCTGTGCCCAGTCATAACCTGGTTGCATTTTACATTTCTTGTTATGCTGTAAGTTTGGTCCCAGCACCAGTTTAGCACATCCCCATCCGTTCATTTCAGAATTTAAACACTGGAAAAATGGAGGTGTGGTTAGATCAATGAGCAATTAATTCAATGAGGGGTGAAATAAAAATGAGATAAGGACAGCTTGCTATTAATACATGTAAGATCATGGAATAACTGAACTGAAAGAGCCGTGAGATTTTTACTTTCGTTTGGAATTGAGTCTTGTTCCATAATTTGAATTTTGCGTGCAGTTCTCCATTTTTACAAATCCGATCTCTGTGCAGACTGTTGGTTTGTCGTCTCTCAGGCAGATACTCTTCTATTTTACAAAACGCCCCCGTTCCCCTCCCCCCTCCCACCCCAGATGGAACATGGAACCGACTATGGGTCGTGAAATCAAGATGTGATGAGATGAACAGATGATAATTTCAACTAGTGATGAAATGAACAGATGATAATATCAACTAGTGATGAAATGAACAGATGATAATATCAACTAGTGATGAGACGAACAGATGATAATATCAACTAGTGATGAGACGAACAGATGATAATATCAACTAGTGATGAAATGAAAACATCGTAATAATAACATGTGATGACATCATCTTTGTGTAGCAAAATCAAAATCAAGATCAACAAATGGTGAAATTAAATGGGATGAGATCAACTTGTGTTTTCACGTGATAAGGTCAACAAATAGTGACACGAAATGTGATGAGTCAAACTTGTGTTTACCTTTACATGTGATAATATCAAATAATAGTGAAATTAAATGTGATGAGTCAAACTTGTGTTTACCTTAACATGTGATAATATCAATAAAGAGTGAAATTAAATGGGATGATATCAACTCGTGCTTATCTTAGCAAGTGGTAAGATCAACAAATAGTAAAATCAACGTGTGCTGATTTAAACAAATGAGAAGATCAACACGTGATGAGAACAAGACGTGCGATAAGAACGACCTGTGAATATACCAACAAGTGATCACATGAATAAATGGCGAAATCAACATCAGATTAGACCGACGTGTGGTGAAATGACAGTGTGATGATATCAAAAAGTGGCGCAGCAAACGTACGGTGAGATCAACTTGCGATATAAATAAGTGATCAGATTAATAAAAGGTAAAAACAACATTGGATGAGACCAACGTGTGGAGAAATAGTGTGACGCTATCAAAAAGTGGCGCAGCAAACGTGCGGTGAGAACAAACTTTGATTATATCAACAAGTGATCGTAGGAATAAATGATGGTCAACATGTGATAAGAAAAAAACAAATGGTGAAAAAAAAAAAACATAAACAAGTGAAACGGTCACGAAATCTTGAAATCAACATGCCATGGGATAAACACATGATGAGATAAACACATGATGAGATAAACAAATGGTGAGATTAACAAGTGACCAGTTAACCAAACTGTGAAATATACAACCCCGCCTAATATGGACAGTGCTCTCACACAAAGAAATCGCAAACTGCTGTGAGTATTTTGCAAAGCAAAGTCCGGTCTGTAAACTAGTCAAACATTTTTGGGGAAGCTGCAGAGATGTGGTTTTATAAACAAGCAAAATTTAGAATACCCTGGACAGATAAAAAGAGTATTGAAGATGTCTTGTAAGAAACTGACTCACGAAGAGAACCAACTGCACACATCAGAAAGAGACAATATTCATTCATTGGTCATCTGATTAGAAGGAGAAAACTGGAGTACATCGTGACAGTAGGAAAGTTGAAGGGAAGAAGATGCAGAGGGAGACCGAGAGAACAGATAATGGACAGACTGACATCATGGCATGGAGGATCATCAGCGTCAGCGTTGACTGAAAGTATACGAGACAGAAAGTTCTGTTCAGACATGACTACCAACGTGTCACACGACCTGAACTTTAGGAAGAAGAGATGAACAAATGACAATATGAACAACTGTCTGACCATATCACAAATTTTTAAACAGACAGCTAACGATATTAAAAGCAACTTCCTGCCGTGTGTCTGGGGAAAAGCGTCGGTTCCTAAGTCTTAAGTAACATTAGGCCTTCCTCCGTTGAATTAATCTTAGCAGCCCGCCTACATAGATCTCTTGAACAAATAAGTGTTGGACAGATTCTCGTTTCTGTTGTATTCCCTTCTCGACATAATTTACAGTAGATTAAGTACTGACGCTAAACTAGACACAGCACTGTTCCTGGACTAACATCACTATTTGTAATCGATCTCTAACATTTTATATATTTCGTCTTGATGTGTAAACCACTGACAGATTACTTCCGGCCTACCTATTGATATCGATACTGATCCGGTGTTAGCATACCAGAAATTCTGTCTCGCTGAAATCGATTCCACCTTTTGTTAATATACCTAAACATCGCTTCTCCTTTAAAACCAACTAAAAGTCGTTACTTTTGTCGATCAAGAAATATACTCTAATGAGCTGAAGGCTCGACACTTTGCACGCACTTGCCTAGATGGCTTCTAAAAATATCCACACACAGACAATCTGTGACGAGACATCCTCAGCGACGTCTACAGGAACTGGAATAAAAAACAATTATAAAAGCGAATCTTATTCAGAGGTGACAACACTGCGCCGTCGTGAATTTATATTTTCGCAACTTAATTTCAAAATAAAGCATCTGAGCAATATTTTATCGGTGATTATTCTAAGGGTGTACAGCAAGGCTGTTCAACTGACGGCCAGCGGGCCGATTCTGGTCCACAGAGGCCTTGTAAACGGCCCGCGGATCACTGTTAAAAAAGTGAGTGATTTTTCCACACTGGGACTCAGGCCTCTAGAGGTCCTCGTTAGCCCCTGAGTAAACTTAAAAAAGCTCTGGTGTATAGTGAAGCTCATACTTTCCCCGTGCTTGGGGTATACTAAAAATAAAGAACCAAAAGACGAATGCGGGAATTTGAGAATAGTGCTGACGACGAGAGTAACATTCATAAACTCGTGCAGGTACACAGGACTGATTTTTCTCATTACAATATTTAATGTTATGTTATTATCGACTTTGGGAGCTGAGTGCTCTCGAGATATGCCATCCTCAAGTGGTAGAGGTCCCGCGTTCAAATCCAGGTAAAGGCTGGGATTTCTTCACATGAACTTCTAGTAATTTTCCCTGGTCTCTGGGTAGTAAAAACGGACGCCCGTGTGTATTGTTGCGCACGTATAAAATACCCTTGCAGTTAAAAATAAGAAATCGCCGTTGTAGGGGTTTAAACTCAAGACTTTCGGGTCGATGGATAGGAAAGCGTCTAAGGACTGCGCCACCGCGGCACGCATGTATAAGGACAGACACAAAATAATCATCCCTACACACGCAATGGACAAGCCGCTATGGCCTAGCGTCTGGATGCTCGCCTGCGAATCGGAAGGTCTTGGATTCGGGTCCTGGCGGGGGCCAGACTTTTCAAAAATGACTTTGGCTCCCAGGTCGACCCAGCCTTGAGTGGGTACCAGGAACAGTCATGGGGAAGTAAGGGCGGCCGGCGTGATGCTGACCACATAGCCCCCTCCCCCCACCCCCCCCCCACCCAAGTGCCGACTGATCTATGAAATATAGGTGTAGCCCTATATACCCAGCACGCTTGAAGGCGTGGAAAAGGGTCCTTTACTTTTTACACACGAAATGGGTTTTCCCCCTTTACAAGATAATAACATAACACATTACACATTGTTGTCAATGCTTTGCTTTTTTCAACACCAACTAACGTGCACTTTGAATTTCCCTATGTAAACGGCATATTGAATTTCAATCCAACTTTCTAGTTATACTGTAGCAGTAGGTGTCTGAGCATCAACTACAGCTACGGATCAACAGGGTTGTTTTCCGATTACATCACTCACGACTGCTCATGAAGTGTGATATGGATGTCGCACGTTTTTAGGGTGTCTAGTTCCCCGTGTGGCTGTTTCGTTGATTAGTCAGTTACTCTGTTGACTAGTTCGTTAGTTAGTTGGCTGGTTGGTTGGTTAGCTGCTTGGTTGGTTAGTTGATTAGTCACGGTTTTAAAACCAATACAGACGGGTCGCCTCATTACTGCCCCTTGTATGTGCCAGTTGTATTGACACTGTGCAGGCCGCTAAAGATGGGGAGGGGCGGGGGTGGAGGGGGGACGCTGCGCTTAAGGGAATGCCCCAAGTGCTGTAATGACAATTCGTGACATAATACATCTCCTGTGCCAGTTGCAATCCCCAGCAAACAGTGGTCATTCACTGTTTCCTTTGAAGACTAGTGAAAAACGTGTCAGTCCCATCAAATTCTGAACCCTGCGCACGCAGCGTAAAAATGTATAAAGCAGCTGTTAGGTGTGCCCGCCCTAACGGCCCCACATAAAAATTGCTTCTCACTGATGTCGCAAACTACCAGTCACGAAAGCCGGCACTGGACCAGTACAAGTACACACCATGCCGAATGTAATCGGCAATCGGACATTAATGAGCATTCAGCAACACACATCAGGCACAACTGAAAAGAAAAAAAAAAAACTCCAAAAAATATTCCGTTCGAATTCGAACCCTCGACCTTCGATACCGCGGACAAGCGTCTATCCGATAATCATAGGTGAGTCCCTGTTCATTTGGTACGCATGTGATATTATGCTCACAAATGATACGCCTAACGATATCATAGGAAAAATGTAATTATTGCCACTCATAGTGCTGCTCCGCTGCAACAACAGTTACTGCTGCTGCTACTACTACTGCTGTTACTGCTCTTACAACTGGTACTGCCACGACGATTACTACTACTACAACTACCACTACTGCTGCTGCTGCTATTACCACAACAACTACTGCTGCTGCTACTACTACTACTGCTGCTGCTGCCTCTGCCACCAGTACACAAGTATAACTACTCACACTAACACTGCCAAAACTACTGTTTCTAACTTGTAGTACCGCAACTATCGCTACTAAAAGTACTACTACTAAACCAAGACAACCACTGACTTTAATAAGAACATCAATGCACAGATTACGGACATGAGAAGAAGAGGATTCACAAACTTCCAAAACCAAGGTGATTCCAAGAGTATCTAAAGCATATTTTCAATAGCAATGATCAATAAAGGCAATGCATTCAGTCTAAAGAAGGCTATTAAATTCAAAAAGAAAATATTCAAAAATAAAAAAAAATAAAAAATTCGCTGAAAAGCGATGCAGAAAGAAATGTACCTTTAGCGGTTCTCTTATTGAGAAGGAAATGGTTAGTGAAGAGGCAAAACGAATGGAAAATAAATTCCATTGCTTAGTCAATTGAAAGAAAGTCAAATTAAAATCATAAATAACTACTGCTCGGGTAACTGCAATGCAGACTGAATAATTTATAAATGCCTTATTTCTGGACTGTTGAGTAGCCAGCCATGTGAGCTGATCGTTTGTGTGGGTACTTTAGCGTTCCCATTGTGGTGAGTGCAGCTTGTACGGTTTGAAGAGAGGATGAACATGTTCTCTACAGGTTCTCTTGTAAAGGGTCCGCTACTTTCTTTTGTATCTTCTCATTTATTTATGTTTTTTTTTTTTTTTGTTTGTTTTTTTTTGTTTTGTTAATTTAATTTAAAATATTTGTTGCAAATTTCTCACTGTCAGAGTTAAACAGAATGACTGTATATTAATAACTGCGCCAGCGCAACAGTGCTAGAATAACCTCTCTCTCTCTCTCTCTCTCTCTCTCTCTCTCTCTCTCTCTCTCTTTCTGCATATATATATGCACTGTCCAAGTGATCAAGCTATACTGTGCTAAAGTAGTGGTTCTCAACCTGTAGGTCGCCACCTTTTTCAGGGTCAACGACCCCTTCACAGTTGTCGTCTAAGGCCACCAGAAAACAAATATTCGCACAAGTTATGAAGTAGCCAAATAAACGTGACAGCGGGAAGAAAGAAGGAGGGAAAACAAGAAGAAATGGAGAGAAAATTGTTATTAGAACAAAAGTCATAGTAGTTCCCCGCTAAAAAAAAAAAAAAAACAACAACAAAAAAACAACAACAGAAAAGTAAAGAAAAGACAGGGGTTCTTCTCCTCAGAGATCCCAGATATTTCACCGAGACCCTAACTATGGATATCTGCATAATAACGTTACATGACGTCGACCTAACTACATGGGTACACACACCTAGACAACCACGGGCTACAGATCCTAAATTAAGTCAAGCAAATTAATTATGATCACATTAAACAGTATATTTTACTCAACATTACATCAGCGTGGTCAACAAATAACGACATTAACGACAACTACGTGCTCGACCAGAATCTCAAATATATAGCGATCTACCATCCAACTATCTCCTAGCAAGAATACAAATGAAAATTAATTTTAAAACTAACCAACTGAACCGAAATCAGTCAGACCACGAACTTTCCCTACGCCCGCCATGCCTGTAAACTTGCCCATTCTGCAAAGCGCAGTCGCTAGGTAGGCTGGCGCAGAGTCCGTCCGGAGGTCGAATAGGTCGCTGCAAGACTAAACAAAATCTTTTATACCCAGCGAGCCAGATTTTCCCCCATCTTCCGTCTAACTCTAATTCTGCCAATGTTTCTCCTTTGGCCTGTTGGCCATTTTAAAACCAGAATAAATCCCAAGATCTTCAGGCTGCTGAACCGTATGCTTCCAGCCTGTTACATAAAAAAAAAAAAAAAACTGCCAATTACTGCATTTATTATACCACTTTTGCGGTGTAGTCAGGGGGGTCGTTCAGCGTGAGGATTTACGGCCGCATGGCTAGTGCTGTCGCCACACCTGTGCAGGTGAGGATTTTTGTGTGTGCCCCGGACAAAGGGTTACAAACTGGTTACGAAAAGCCGTCTTACATGCGGCCCTTTCAAGCACACATCTTTCATATGAAAAATACAATATATATATATATATATAATGTTCATACATCAAAGTTCATAGAATGAATGTAAAATAAACGGAATAAGAAGGAAGAGGGGGATGAAGAAGATGAGAAGAAGAAAAAAGAAGAACAACAACACAAGCAGCTACATAAAAAAGAAGAAGAAAAAAGAAGAAAAACAACACAGGCAGCTACATAAACAACAAGAAGAACTCGCATTAAGCAGCAAAAAAAAAAAAAAATTTATGGTTGAGGGTCGCTACAACACGAGGAAGTGTATTAAAGTGTCGCGTCATTAGCAAGGTTGAGAACTACTGTACTGAAGAACTGCTTGAGAATCAAAGTCCATGGCGATAGCGAGTGTGACTACTGTCTAGACCAGTTATGATATATGCCATATATATAACTCCACCTCACCATTTTCTCCTCATTCTTCTAGCCTTCTTTTATTTGGTGTCTTTATTATTCTCTAGCTCCTTTCTGTTTTCTCATTTCTGCTACATGGCCCAATCGATTAGGCCCTAACTCATCGACAGTATGTGAATATATGAGGCAGAGTGCACTCTCAGCATAAAGAAGACAAAGATTATGGTGCAAAGTGTCATGAAAGACCTGCAGTCTACCTTGAGGATGAAGAGCTGGCGACAGTTGATCGTTTTACCTATCTGGAATCCACAATAAATAACAAAATATCGCTGGACCAAGAAATCATTATCAGGATAGGCAAGGCAGCAATCAATAAGCTGGCTAACAGAAAAAGTATGGGAAAACACACACACAAGTGTCTATCAGGTCTGTGTTCTCATCACTCTACTTTATGGCAGTGAAACCCTGTCCACTTATTTACACCAGGAGAAATGGCTAAATAGCTATTTTACATGAGATGACCAAGATTGACTGACTCTCTACTCCACCAGGACATCACACGAGCGATAAACACCCGATGACACAGTGCCACCGTGTGGATGAGGATCTTCGTGGAGAGGTCCCAGAAACCGCGTTCAGTTAAGTGGCCTTATTTATGGCCTGCCTATATTGCGGCCCCTGGCAAAAGCCAGGGTGGGGCTTCACATAACAAAAAGTTTCGCCCTAAAAAGTGACGGAAGGATAATGAACATGAAGGTTTTATGCCATTAAGTAGCAGGACAAGATCACAAACACTGAGTTGTTGGGCAGAGCAGGTAAATACAATTCTCAATACTCCGTATCCGAAAGCTCATGTGGCTGAGTCATAACTAAAGAATGGAAGATGGTGGAGTCCATCCTCTGTGGTGAATCACAGATGGGTTAAAAAAGTCGAAGTCGGCATCTTCTATGATATAAAGATATGTGCAAGCTGGACATGAATGACACAGGTATTGAGGTAGATTTATGGGATATCAATACCATAGACGGCGCTGCAGAGGGGAGAAAAAAAAGGGGGGGGGGGCAAATCAGGAAGGGAATGTCAATAAAGAAAACATAACTGCAGAGAGAAAGAGAGAGAGAGAGAGAGAGAGAGAGAGAGAGAGAGAGAGAGAGAGAGAGAGAGAGAGAGAGAGAGAGAGAGAGAGAGAGAGAGAGCTGAGCGTATGGGAAGAAACACAATAGAAACATGATGACAACAACGGTCCTGAGGTCCTACTCTCTAAGTGTAAAAGAAAGTTCTTAACGCTAGTCACACTCGCCATTACCACATTTAATTGTTTCTTCTTCATTGAATGTGTGAGATTACATTATAATTCATCATGTAAAGATATCAAATCAAACGAAAGAAAAGCAGAAACAGTCGGCTTCACACTATCACAAACAAAAACGACAAATAAACGTTGCGACCAAAGAGCCTTCATCAGCACATTACAGTATTATTTAAAAATGCTTTCGATCAATGAAACTTGTTGGCTTACAGTGTAGCAAATGTTCTTCATACGATCTCAATTCACGACGCTCCAGTGCTCTCTTACCGGGGTGGGTGGTTTGCACGCACACACGCACACACACACACACACACACACACACACACACACAAACATGTAGGTATAAACATGCATAGATTCTAATTAGGTGTTTTACCGACGAACGTAGGCCATCATGCCTCCCCACAATCTGCGATCTGCAACTGCGTGTATCAGTTTATATATATATATATATATATATATATATATATATATATATATATATATATAGTATTAATTATATATTTATGTATACATATATATATATATATTACATCAGTGATATTTAGATATATTTAAGCACATTCTAATGGCATGCCACTGGCAGCACGAGAATCGCACCGTGAAAGAGATTAGGTTCTCATCGTGTAATCAAATAAAGCAAAGTCCCATAATATACCCTAAGACAGCAGTAAGCCAACCGTTACTGTGCTGGCGCACAGCATTGAAATCTATTAATTTCCCTGGTTAAGCAGACACGCAAAGACATCCCCTCACCCCCCCCCCAATCCACACACACACACGCACACATACGCACGCATGCAGACAGTCCGAGCGGCCGACCGACCGACCGACCGACCGACAGACAGACAGACAGACAGACAGACAGACAGACAGACAGACAGACACACACACACACACACACATACATTAAAGGAATTCAGTCATCCTGCCAGGTGTATAGACCTAATTATATTTAATGTTTTTCATTATTCATTATACAGTCGTTTGGTTAATTCGGTTCGCTGTTCATTGCAGATCTTGAACGCTGGCTTATAGGGGTATCAGCTCAACAGAGACCAGCAGGTTCGCCTGAATTCCAATGATTGACACCAAGGCATACAACATCTGTTGAAGGGCCGGTGAAATGATTCAGCCGTAGTTGGAATTTGCAGGTTAGGCTGTCTGCTTAGCTAAGACTGCTTTGTTTATTCATGGACTATTCAATTGTGGTTTAGGCTTACGAACGCGCTTTGTAATGCCGGGGTGCCGGGTTCGATTCTAGCTGCGAACGGTTAGACTTTTATTAGTTTTGACAGTGGTACCGAGAGCTGACTGTTCAGGGGGCAATGGCAAATTACTGAGAGTAAAATGTGCCTAGGAAAACCTAAACCCCTAAAAAAGGCTGGAGTTGGTTCAGCAACGTCCCGTAAAGGATATGCAACTAACCTAATTTAACTGGCTCCCGTGAGATGAATCCGGCACACAAAGTCCTAGCAGGAGGTCCGCAGATCACCGTCAATTGTAGTTAGGTTAGTGACCAGTGAACAAGATGGAAACTTGAGAAATAGGTGGACTCATCATGTGACACACTTTTGGAGGAAAAGGGGCGGGGGCATTATGGTATGGTTATAAGATAAAGAAAAGAAGTTGGGGCGGGGGTGCTAGGAGAAAAGGAAGAAGAGGACGAGAAGGATACGGGGATGTGGGGAAGTAGAAGGAGGAAGAAAGAAGAAGAAAAAGAAGGATAAGGAGATGATGGCGCGGGGGAGATAAAGAAGCAGCACGACGAGGAGAAGAGCCTAGCTAGGAAGGTGAGGAGAAGTCGGATAGAAGAGGAGGAGGAGGGGAAGGAGAAGAAGAAGAAAAAGTAGAAGAAGAAAAAGAAGAAGAAGAACAACAAGAACAACAACAATAACAAATTCAATTTTCAAAGGGTTACAAACTGGTTTCGAAAAGCCGTCTTACATGCGGTCCTTTCAAGCTCACATCTTTCATATGACAAATACAATATATATATATATATATATATATATATATATATATATATATATATATATATATATATATATATATATATATATATATATATATAGTATCAAGTATATTATGTTCATACATCAAAGTTCATAGAATGAATGTAAAATAAACGGAATAAGAAGGAAGAGGAGGACGGGGAAGATCAGAAAAAGAAAAAAAGAAGAAAAACAACACAAGCAGTTACATAAACAACAAGAAGAAGATAAACAGAAAGATTAACCAGAAAATAGCCACGCAGCAGCACCCAAATGTGACGGTGGTTGCGTTAACAAAATAGCATATGCTGTAAAATTATCATAATATACTGTTCCCGCAGTACATAAATTCACATAAACTAAAACGTTAGACGAGACTTAAAAACAGTCACTCAGGCGTTAACTGAAGACTTGTGATGTCCCAGGGGGGAATACCAGAAGGATCAGGCTTATGGGATCGCCAGCACCATCTGTCACAACGGACTGATCTAGCATCAGCCGGTCCTCACAATAATTTTCCTATTCCAGTTGTCGCTGTTGACTCCTGCTATCCCACTGAATTACTCTGCGGGGTTGTTGCAAATTAAAATATACAGAGCGTGGAGAAAAATTGGTTACCTGTGAAAATAAAGGTGTTTTCCACGCTTTGGATATATTATGTATGCATGTGCCCCTGTCTGCCTAATTGCGCGTCCGTCCGACCAACCGCCCGTCAGTTAGTCCATCCATCGATCCATCCATCGATCCATCCATCGATCCATCCATCCATCCATCCATCCATCCATCCATCCATCCATCCATCCATCCATCCATCCATCCATCCATCCATCCATCCATCCATCCATCCATCCATCCATCCATTCATCCATCCATCCATCCATTCATCCATCCATACACATAATCTAGTTTAGTGCCTTGTGGGAGAGCGTGTACAATGCGGAGGAGCAGATGGATCACCACAGTCTGGTGAGATTGATGCAGTTGGGGGTGACGAGAGGTTCTGGCAGAAGCTCAAGGCTCAGAGGAAGGCAAGACGGACGTTTAATCAGAAAGCTACTGGCACCATTAGTATCGGAACTCTTCGCTGGCTGCTAAAGATGGGGACGGAGCACTTATGGGAATGCCCCGAGTGCTGTGATGTCAGTTCTTGAATCAAATCAAATCAAATCTAGTCTAATCATATACTCTAAATTTATTTACCTATCCATGCAACCACAAACACACCCATCGATGCAGCTATCCTTCCGTTTGTCTGTCTGTCTGGCAAAGAAAAAGAAATGGCCAAAAGCCTAGGCCGCCAATGTGACTGTTAAATAAACAAACAAAAAATGTAGTTATATAACAGCAAAGGAGAGTTTAGCCCGTGTAATGATCACAGTTTTGGAGTTTACTATTTATTTATAATGAACACACGAAATACAGAAAGGATTGGATTTATTGGCCATCTTCCGAATAATGGTCCCAAATGATCCAGGCCGAAAATATACCCCAATAGGGCCTTAGTCACATGTAAATATCGGACCTCCAGCGACTTAAATTGCGCACTTCCGGCGACTACCGCCACCGCCGAGAGTATCTCCCATGACGCTACGCGCGGCGATTGGGGTAAACTAGATGGCTGGGACTAACGCATCTCCTGCAGCTTCTTTCATTTGATTTGCTCGAAGCTGGTGTAGCGCCTGTACTACGTCGCAGGGGTTTTAGCCGTGGTTAGTCTTAGTTTACTCATATTTGTCAGCGGCCGGTGATATCGCGTCTTTTATGCTGTGAGCACTTGTAACGGTCCCAATACATGTACAGCCTAACTTCTCCCCCCGCCCTGCTCCACAGCCTCAGCCTATGTCTCACAACTGTATGTACTTCTATTATACGATGCTAACAGTCGTGAGACCTTGGATGCATCCCTGCGACATAGTACAGGTCTAGCACCAGATCGAGGCATCAATGTGAAGGGAGGTCACTCTCGTCGTTGGGTCTCTCAACGTGATTAGAACCTTTGATTTGAATGACATCCTTTAGTAATGCCACTACAACCCACTGGATTGCACCCCCACTCTCCCACACACACATCCTAGATGATTTCACCACTGCGGAAAAACTACTCTAGCCCGAGTAAACACAGTTGTAATGCAGGCTATTGGGGCGTGACAAAGCCAGGTCGATGACCCTGGAAAATGTTATCAAACAGGTTGGCTCGTGACGTGAACAGGTGCTGTGTGCGTAAGTACGGCTGGGTCCAAGCAGGTAAAGAGGGCGATGCAGGTATATTGTGAGTGGGGGTAGGATGTAGGTAAACTGTGAACCGTGACATGTGAGGACATAAAAGTGAACTGTGACATGGGACGACACAAAGGCAAACCATGACATGGGAGGACTCAAGGGTGAATTGTGTACTGTGACAAATGAGGACAATAGGTAAATTGTGTGCTGTGCCATTGAAGGGCATAAAAGCAAACTGTAAACTGTGGCATGGGAGGACATACGTGAGCTGTGATATGAGAGGACATAAAGGTAAACTGTGAACTGTGATCTGGGAGAAAATAAAGGTAAACTGCGAACTGTGACACGGGAAGACACAGGTAAAATGGGAACTTTGACATCTGAGGACATAAATGTAAATTGCGAACTGTGACAGGGGAAGACAAAGGTAAAATGCCAGCTTTGACATTTGAGTACATAAAGGTAAACCGTGAACTTTGATATGGGAGGACAAGTGAACTGTGAAGTGGAAGAACATAAAGGGAAATTGTAAACTGTGACAAGGGAGGACATAAGGGTAAAACAGTGAGCTGTAACATGGAAAGTCATAAAAGTAAAATGTGAACTGTGTCATTCGAGGACGACAGGTAAACTGTGAACTGTAATATGGAAGGACATAAAGGTAAACTGTGAACTGTGACAATGGAAGACAAAAAGTTAAACTGTGAACTATGAAATAAAAGGACATAAAGGTAAACTGTGAACTATGAAATGCGAGGACATAAAGGTAGAATGTGAGTTGTATTATAGGAGTACACAAAAGTAAATTGTGAACTGTGATATCAGAGGACATAAAGGTAAATTGTGAACTTTTTTATGGAGAACATAAAGGAAAACTTTGGACTGTGACACGGGAAGACGTACAGGTAAACTATGAACTATGAAATGATAGGATATACAGGTAAATTGTGAGGTATGAAATAGGCGGATACAAATGTAAACTATAAACGGTGACATTGGAGTTCATAAAAGCAAATTGTGAACCGTGTCATGGGAGGACATACAAGTGAACCGTGAACTACGACACAGGAAGATATTTAGGTGAATTGTGAACTGTGGCATGGAAGGACATAGTCAATTTAAAATCTGTGAATTATTACAAGGATAACAACGATGGTGATGATGATGCTATAGATGATGATACCATGCTGATGGCAAAGAAGATTATGACAATGAACGCTAGTAACGTTCTGAGAAGTAAAGGTGCGTATCTGCAGCAACAAAGCGTTTTAGGAGCCACCGCATAATGATAAGAAGTGTGAAACGACGGGGCATAGTAGAATGCACCCTCTCGTGGAACTTAGGTTAAGTGATTAGGGTGGGGGAGGGATTGTTAGGGCCGGTTGTACATGTTATGAGGTCGTTTAAAGCGCTCACATTCTATAATATAAAGCACGTGTGGTCGCCGGTTAAGAGCGTCAGCGGAACAGAACGTCGCAGCAAGCTGACACCCCTGCTCCTTAAACTTGCGCGCCTTAAAGGTTAAAACGCACGAATGAACGTCCAATCAAAGTGTCGTGGCCCGACTTCGTCACTCATAAATGTGTAGCTGGGCCCGAGTTCGTTACATGTTCCCACAGATCTCTCTCCTTACAACACCGAACAACAAGGCAACATGTCGTCACAAGCTGTGGCTTCTCCTAAGCCTCGCTGTCAAATCCGGGCTCCCTCGATAACATATTTTTTTTTTTTAAATAAAAAAGTTCCTTGACCTGGTAAAGATAAAGGTTGAAATATGCTTTACATTAGTCTTGTTTTCTCTGTGACAGCACGTTTCAAGCCAGCACAGGGCTGCCACAATTTAACGGGAAAGAGTACAAATTTTTAGTAACGATAACAAAACACCGAAAGGTATCACAATTTTATAATTTTTTATTTTGAAAATGTCAATACTCTTTAATCACATACTGACTGACTGACTGGCTGATTTTCTACCCAACCAGGACATCACACAAGCGATAAACACCCGATGACACAATGTGCCACCACGACGGTGAGGATCAACCTGGAGAGGTTCCAGAAACCGCGTTCAGCCTTAAGGCCATATTTATGGCCAGGCTATATTGCGACCCCTGGCAAAAGCCAGAGCAGGGCTTCAAATAACGAAAAATGTCATCCTCAAAAGGACGAGAAGTGCGAATCACATACAGATTATGTATATATATATATATATATATATATATATATATATATATATATATATATATATATATATATATACAATATATATATATGCACGCCTTTAGGCGCATAAGGCATATGGGAAGAGCACCCATATTTTTACAGACCAATAGGCACTCGGTGAGTAATGTGGTCAGCATTTCACCGGCCGTCTCTACTTCCCCAAGACAAACATCCTGGTCCCCATTTTAGGCTGGTCGACCTGCGACGCCCCATACCATGATACAAATCCACGCAGCCTGCAGTGGGTTTCGATCGCGGTACTTTGGAATTAGGAGTCGGACTCACAACGCCTAAGCTACGGACGCCGCATATATATATATATATATATATATATATATATATATATATATATATATATATTATATATATATATATATATATATATATATATATATATATATATATATATATATATATATATATATATATACATATATATAAGTGTGTGTGTTTTTGTGTTTTACGCCTTATACCCCCCCCCCCCCTCCCACCCGCTTGTTTTTCTCCCGTAGTTTGTTTCGAAGCTGTGGTGGCGGTTTCCAACTGGTAGAAATAATGTCCTGTAGAAATAACTTTAACCACATCAATGGAATGAGATAATACCACCAGACCACGGCCAGCCACAGCAGTAAGGTGAACAGGTCCACATAAATTCCCGTTTTGTTTGGCCGGTCTGCGCTCACCGTTGTTAACAAGTAAATGTATACACAAATTAAATTGCAGCTTAATCAACTTGCAACATATTTTATTGAATGAATTATCATTATGATGATAAATCAGTGAGCCATTAGAAAACAGAATAATAATAATAATAATAATAATAATAATAATAATAATAATAATAATTATAATAATAAACATGTTGCAAGTCAATTAAACTGTATTTAAATTTATGTATAAATTTACTTGATAACAAAGGTAAGCACCGACGGGCCGTGGACCAGCCTAACAAAACGGAAATTTCCGTAGACCTGTTTGCCCTTAACTGGTGGAGCTGGCCGTGCAACAGACTAAGCAGAAGTGTTGATACTAATGGAAAGTGATTTTCGTCTCCCCCTTTTACTTCTGAAATCGTTTTTCAGCATTCAATGGTTTATCTTGCGCCATTAGTTCCCTCCATTCTTTCTTTTATTTGTTCATAAAACTCTTCTTTAACAAGCTGGGAAAAGTCATGATCAGTGACTCTATGGACATTGGTCTTTATTTAGTAACACTCAGATGTTCCAGTGTACAATGCCATAATTTATAATATTGAGGAAATATTTTTAAAACTTAACAAAACATAATGGGAAGTAAAGACAGCCGACGTGATGCTGACCACATTACCCACCGTGTGCCGATTGCTTAATACGATACAGGTCTAGTCCTATATGCCTCAAACGCATAAAGGCATGAAAAGTGGTCCTTTTCACTTACCAAAATATCGCCAGCACAAGACGATTACCATTCAATGGACAGACCAGAGCTGAGATTATCCTACGCCTAAGAACATGACACAACCGGCTTAGCAGCCACATGTGCAGACAATTTAATATGGGCAAATCAGCCATGTGTACATATGGATTAGCACCTGTGACATCACCTCAGTCCTCCAGGACTATCCCAAATACAAGAGACGCCACTCCACGTTTGGGTTCCGGGGCCCCATTGTGGGGAAAACAAGAATAGACCCTCTGCCTACCCAAAAGCATGTCGTAAGAGTCGACTAATTGGGGAGCTTCCTTTGAAGTCGGAGTGCATATGCCTGAGAGGCAAGGAACCAACAGTCTGCGTTAAAGTGAATCAGATCTGTAAAACTGATGCACACGCAACACTCAGGTTCTTGGGTAGGACTGCAGTTCAGAAGTGGACGAACAACCAGAACTTTCCACCAGAGTGTACAGCTGGTGAACGCGAAGAAGAAGAAGACAAGAGACAACGGTACAAGCCACACTTTACGGGTCGTTGATTGAATTACAACAAAAAGTGATGTTCATACTAGAGACAACACTGCAGATAAAGACTATTTCAAGCAAACGAAAAAAGAATAAGAATCGCCGTGGTACAAAAAAGGAGTTATGCTCGGCAAGGGTCAAATAGTACCAATTACGACAGCCCTGCGCCAGCAACAGGTTGACCCACATTTTTTTTGTTTCTGATCCTTGAGATCAATAGAATTATGTGAACGTTTCAGAGAGCCGTGAAACAATTAGCAATATTTTTTTTATCAAACGTTTCGAAAAGCGATACAAGAATAACAACTTGTCCGATATCTACACTACACTGTTCTTTTCTGATAATGGTTTTCAACCTAAAGTACACATTGTAGCTTCAGTTTAAAAAAAAAAAAATTGTTGCAGGGTTCTAAGATCGTTAACTATGGTTCATATTGGTACTTACTACAGGATTAAGCCGTCGTGGTGTAGCGGCTATACGCTTACCTGAGTGAGCCAGATTTTGTTTTTAAATGACCTCGGCCGCCAGGTCGACACAGCCTTAAATGGGTACCAGGTAAAGACAAAAATTCAAGGCGACTGAGGTGATGTTACCCACATCACAGACAGAGTACCGACTGATCTATGCAAATTTAGATGTAGCCCTATATGCCCAATACGTCTGAAGGTGTGGAAACGGGCCCTTTTTCAAACTTGTGTATAATACATAAAGCTCTTGACGAAAGTGGAGAAGTGCCCACTTGGGAAGTTAAGGCGGCCGGCATGATGCTGACCACATCACCCACCAAGTGCCGTTTGGTCTATACAATAGAGGTCTAGCCCTATATACCCAATACGCCCGAAAGGCCTGGAAAAAGGCTTTACTTTTTGGGGGGACCAGATTCTGTACTCGTCCAGAGCTTTAGTTTGAGGTAACCGTATGACGATATTACACTGGGAAGCATGAGCATTTTAGAAAAGCTTAGGTGCGGCATGACCAACTAAAACGTAAGGAAGAACTGCTGGAAGCCAAATAAAGCCCCGGTGTGTTGGGAAATAAACAGGCGGACAGACTGGCTGGCTCTGCACAACGTGGTGGAATACTGCTACATGATAGGGCAGACGTGGTTAGTGCCTTGTGGGAGAGCGTGTACAATTCGGGGGAGCAGATGGATCACCACAGTCTGGTGAGAATGATGCAGTTGGGGGCGACGAGAGGTTCTGGCAGAAGCTCGAGGCTCAGAGGAAAGGCAAGACGGACGTTTAATCAGAAAGCTACTGGCACCATTAGTATAGGAACTCTTCGCTGGCTGCTGAAGATGGGGACGGAGCGCTTATGGGAATGTCCCGATTGCTGAGATGTCGGTTCTTGAATCAAACCAAATCAAATCATCAGATTCTGTATGTCAAAAGTATTATCGCATGTCTCACGGCTCAAAGAAATGGACAACTCCAACACAGACTAGAAAACTCTACTATACAACTTGCAAATATACACTTTTGTTCCTGGAATATTATTTTAAAACCTATTGATACATTTGCAGGCTCGATCGCAGCTGCGGCCCATGCGCCTTGCGTTGGTTTCGACAGTCGTATCAAGAAAGCCGATCGTCCAGAAAGCAGTGGCAAACTACTGGACGTAAATTTGCCTAGAAAAACCACACGACGGCCAGGTTGGTTCTGCAACGTCCTGTGAAGGATACGCAACTAACCTTATGGACAAATATCCCAATACTGGTTTCTATTTAACCAGTGTAGGTTAACCACTGAAAGCAAGCCTAGACCCACTGCCTCTCAAACAAGCATGACGTAAGATTCAAGTAAGGCGGGGCTTTACTCAGAGTGCATCTTTCCGAGAGGCGAAGTACCAATAGCCTGCAAATAAATATATCAGATTTGTAAACCTCACGTGCATACAACACTGAGGTGGCGTAACAAGACTATAAAGTCAAGAAGTGGATAAGCAAACAGAATTTTCCGTGGATTTTACAGCCGGTGAACGTGCGAAGAAGAAGAAGAAGATTTATATTAAAAGCAATGTTTAGACGAGTTAGGATACGTCCTAATGGTATCGGCAGACGAAAAATGACGAGCAGGAGAAGGAGAAGAAAGTCAAAAAGAAGAAAACGATAAAGCAAAACGGCGATAAAATGGAGGAGAAAATGATGAAATAGGAGGAGAGACTACAGAGAAATACACAGATACTACCGTACTTACCCTCAAAGGCGAAACAATATTCTAGTGATGGGTAAAGAAACACTGTGTCACCAAACACTGCCCAGTGATGTGACTGCAGTCAACATCGGATGCGGAGATAAGCAATTGGTTGTAGTGTGTCTTTGAGATGCAAATATTCATATATACCAAGTGTACAAGAATGTACAAGTCACAGCCTTCTAAAGGCGCTTTATAGTTTGAATATATGACTATACAGTCTGAGTCTTCAGCTAACGGAACTGCGGAATTGTGTATGCATATATATGTAAATATATACACACACATTACACACACACACACACACACACACATATATATATATATATATATATATATATATATATATATATATATATTGATGAATTTGTACAGGTATTACCGCTCCACTGATCAAAAGACGGACAGGAGGACGTGGTTCCTCTTTAGTACATGTCAAAAGTGTGGCGGCCATCTTTAAACTGTCATTATGACGTCACCGTTCTCATCTGGACCGTGAAATCATTGCTTAACACTCCTGACATTTTTAACAATACCCCAAAGTGGTCGGGACCCATAGGCTGAGAACCACTACTCTAATGAGTGCCGATTAGTCTAAAGAAGGGCCATTTGTTGACCGGGTTAGGGTTCCCGGTTATTCATTTCATACATTAATGTATGTATATATATATATATACGTACATACACATACACACACACACATAAGGGCGGCGCGAAGAATGACAGTCAGCCCCTGTCAGCTTAATGGTCGTCAAAGCAGTTTCACAACAGCAACGTTTGCAGGTTTCGAAGTCAGCTGCAAGAGATGTGGAAGCAGCCCGCTTTGCGGTGACTTTGGCAGCGGGATGAGCTGTGTAAAGATTTTTTTTTACAGTCAAACTACGGCATAGTAAAACCACACAACAACCAATAAATGTTAGGGTTAGCTTGCAAAATCCTGAAAATGGCTTGCAACTAACTTAATTCCCTAAATGACGTGCAACTAGCTTAATTCACTAAACTGAGTGCAGCTAACCTAATTCACTAAAAGACGTGCAACTAACCTAATTCACTAAAAGACGTGCAACTAACTTAATTCACTAAATGACATGCAAACTAACTTATTGCACTAAACGACGTGCACCTAACTTATTGCACTAAACCACATGCAACTAACTTATCACACTAAATGACGTGCGACTAACTGATTGCACTAAATGACGTGCAACTAACTTTTTGCACTAACAAACGTGCAATTAACCTATTGCACTAAACGACGTGCAACTAACATAATTCACTAAAAGACGTGCAATTAACTTATTGCACTTAACGACGTGCAATTTACTTAATTCGATAAACTCAATGCACTCACTTTCGCACAATTCCACTGAGAGTTTGTTTTTTTCCCGCCGCGAACGACAAACAGAAATCTATGTCGCACACAATATGCACCAACAGTAACCAAGTAACTGAGACCGTGAAACGGTAACTTCGCTTCTTTACTGATCGACTAAACTAAACTTACACGCACGCACATGCGCGCGCGCACATACAGTAACAATGCCTCCCCGCACCACTGCTCATCTGCAGATGTGGTCACATCTGCCTAACAGTTGCCGATGTTGTATGTGGCCGGGTTTAAGTGAGAGGAAGGAGGACGGGGTGGGGGGGGGGGGGGGGGGGGGGGGGGGGATGCATTGCTCAACATGAATAACTCTATATCATAAGCCTCTTGTTTCAGAATTGAACTGTCAACGCATACACAGGCGTGCCGCAACAATGAAACCATTGGGTGTCTCCAGGGGCGAATCAAAGGCATTAGGTGTTGTATAAGCTTAGGTGAATAATAATAATAATAATAATAATAATAATAATAATAATAATAATAATAATAATAATAATAATAATAATAATAATAATAAATAATAATAATAATAATAATAATAATAATAATAATAATAATAAAATAATAATAATAATAATAATAGCTATTATTATGCATAGTATAATCATTACTATTATCTGCAGGATAACAAATAATTATTACAATATATATTCTTCTTGTTAACATTCACCAGCTGTATATTTTGGGGGGAAGTACTGGTTGTTCGTCCACTTCTGAAATTTTGCCTTGTTCCAGAACTCCGGTTTTGTGTTCACATCCGTTTGACAGATCTGGCTTATATCAATGCAGACTGTTGGCTTCTCATCTCTTGCGGCAGCAGCGCTCTGACTTAACAACTTTAATTTTGACGCCCATTTCGACATTCTTCCATATAAAACGGGGGTGTATGTATATATATATATATATATATATATATATATATATATATATATATATATATATATATATATATATATATATATATATATACATACGTACATACATACATACATATATATATATATATATATATATATATATATATATATATATATATATATATATATATATATATATTTAAACAAATGCTTAAAAAGAGAATGTCTGTAGATAAGAAGGGGGGGGGGGCGGTGGATATGTAGGTGCTTTGTAGGAAAAGGGGGGGGGGGAGGAACTCACGTTCAATCAGCATTCTTGACGGGGAAGCGTTCGGTTATAATTGTGTCTATAACTGAAAAGAAATCTTGCAATGCTGATGCGCTCAAAGTAGACAGACCCAAGTACTGTCCCGACTGGCGAAGTAGTCGTCTACCGGCCAGCCGATGGCTGACCCGGTCGCTGATGTAATCGGGCAAGGAGAAGGTGGGGGTCACTCAAAACGCTTATACCCCTAGGTTTAAGCGCCTATGCGCATACGAACACAAATTGTTATGATTGTGGGAGAGAAGGAAGAGAGAGAGGACACAGTGCTTGTGGAGAGTAGGGGGAGGGGGGTCGGCATATTTCTACCTGCAAAACTGACTTATTACTGTAACGCAACAACAATAATAGTGAATAATTGATTCTCTGTTTGTTTTCTAGTGAGCAGCCATCAGGTTTGATGCCACAAATCGTGTCAATGATAGTTGAAAGTGGTGCGTGAAACACATCAGGTCTCAGCGGAAGGGATCGCTGGCGTGTGACTGATGTGAAATGGAAGTCTGTGGTGTTTTTTTTTTTTTTAAATTGTTTTTCAAAGTGACAGACTGTATAACTGTAGGCTAGTGTACGTATGATTCATTAAGTTGGTGCACATGCCCGTTGTGGCTCAAGGCGTTGCGAGCGCGCTTCGTAATGCCAGGATGCCTGGTTCGATCTCAGCTGCGGACGGTTCGTCTAGTGTTGGTTTCGACCGTGGTACCGAGAGCCGACCGTTCAACAGGCAATGGTAAATTAGTGAGGGTGAAATTTGAGTAGAAAAACCAGAAGAGCCAACAACAACAAAATGCTGGGGTTGGTTCCGCAACGTCCTGTAAAGGATACGCAACTCCTTTTTTTTAAAACATTCCCATCAATGATACTTCCCCCTACCCCCATACACACAAGCTGCTTTCCCATCCACCTCCCTTTCCCCGTCAAAAAGATCCGACCAACAGTAGTCGCGACAAAGTCAACAACAGGCACATGCAGCAGATGCATAAGGCAATAGAAACAAAAAGAACTATATTGCTCTACTCCATTCAACTTCATTTTATTTATTAGTTTTTGTGTATTGTACTACCCAATTTAGCGCCCCTGCATTTAGCGTGTAACGCATTGTACATATTATGCATTAATCCATTCAGCTTCATTCATTTATGTACAGATACGTTCTCTGTGTGGGTTCAGGGACCCTATAATGGGGAAAACAAGAAACGACACACTGCCTATCCATCAAGCATGTCGACTGTTTGGGAGCCTCTTTTGAAAACGTAAGGCGTCTGAAACTTCATCATTATAACAATTAAAAAAAAAAATTCATTTGCAGGACACGCAAAACTATAAAGAAAAAGTTGTAGTAAGATATGTGATGTGAGAAAAAGGAATTGAGGAAGGTAAGAAATGCAAGAAAAGGAATTAAATTATGTGAATAACCTTCACTGACCAAGACTTTCTTAATTATTCCCTTATAGTAGTCATCATCATGTGCCCTGCCAAATGGCGTAGGCGCTCATGCATCTCCTCAGATCACGATCCCTGGTTGCCTGGAACTGCTCTCTTGATGATATCCCTCCATGCCATCGTTTTAGCCCATCCAGCATCGTTGCTCATAATCTGCCTCTACCCCCTTTTTCCACTGATCTTTCCATTTGTCACGATGTTCTCCAATGTCTCTCTTTACGTGGCCAAAAAACAATGTTTGTCTTTTTCTTATTGTTGTATATAGAGATCTACTTTCATTAGCTTCTTTCAAACAATCGTTGTTATTTACTCTGGCCGTCCGAGGTATTCTTAACATTTGTTTCAGAAACGACACCCCTGTTGCTTCAAAACTCTTCCTTATTTGTTCACTGACATTCCAAGATTACAGTAGAGGATATTGAGAAAGTGTCAAATATACAAACTAAAGATCCAAAGTAGTGACTAAAGTGCATATAATACGAAATAGGCAAAACTATAAGACATATCATATACAACACTAGTACCTATTTGGGGCTGGGTCGACCAAAAAACGGGGGGTGTAATTAAAAAGTCCGCCTCCGTAGGGATCTGAACCCATGTCCTTCCGATTCACAGGCGAGCGTCTGGCCGCTACGCCACGGCGGCTCTCTTGAGTGTATATACACATGCATGTGTGTGTGTGTGTGTGTGTGTGTGTGTGTTAACACGTATACAAGTATTCCCACGTGGACGTGCAGGCGTGTATGTTATGTGTGTATATGTCAGTGTACATGTTGTATGTGTGTGGGTGTGTATAGTGCATATCAGAAGCCTCCTCAACAAAACTCACTGGGTACTAAAGTATCGTTTAAAGCCACTATATTTTGTGCAATTAACAATTTCTCAGCCAACATAACTGGCACAAAGAAACAAGACCACGAATATAATCGAAACTGCTCGTAGAACGTAGTCGATTTTTTTCCACAAATGGAGGAAATATTATAAGTCTTCTTGTTGCACCAGCAGCTTCGCAAAGACATCCCATTTCTGCTGCCATCATTTTCCGATCTTTAGTTTAGTGAGGTCCATGTTTGGCACCAATAACGCAACGGAAACAAAAATCATCAAAACATTTTTTTTTTTTACATTTGCCTCTTAAAAGAAGAAGAAGAAGAAGAAGAAGAAGAAGAAGAAGAAGAAGAAGAAGAAGAAGAAGAAGAAGAAGAAGAAGAAGAAGAAGAAAAAGAAGAAGAAGAAGAAGGAGAAGGAGAAGAAGAAGAAGAAGAAGAAGAAGAAGAAGAAGAAGAAGAAGAAGAAGAAGAAGAAGAAGAAGAAGAAGAAGAAGAAGAAGAAGAAGAAGAAGAAAAAGAGTCACTATTGATACTGATGATAAGAAGGAGGATAATGAGGAGGAGGAGGAAGAGAAGAAAGAGGGGGAGGAGGAGGAAGAGGAGGAGAAGAAGAAGAAGAAGAAGAAGAAGAAGAAGAAGAAGAAGAAGAAGAAGAAGAAGAAGAAGAAGAAGAAGAAGAAGAAGAAGAGAAGAAGAAGAAGAAGAAGAAGAGAAGAAGAAGAAGAAGAAGAAGAAGAAGAAGAAGAAGAAGAAGAAGAAGAAGAAGAAGAAGAAGAAGAAGAAGAAGAAGAAGAAGAAGAAGAAGAAAAAGAAGAAGAAGAAGAAGAAAAGAAGAAGAAGGGGGAAAAGGAGAAGAAGAAGAAGAGGAAGAAGAAAAAGAAGAAGAAGAAAAAGAAGAAGAAGAAGAAGAAGAAGAAGAAGAAGAAGAAGAAGAAGAAGAAGAAGAAGAAGAAGAAGAAGAAGAAGAAGAAGAAGAAGAAGAAGAAGAAGAAGAAGAAGAAGAAGAAGAAGAAGAAGAAGAAGAAGAAGAAGAAGAAGAAGAAGAAGATAAGGAAGAAAAAAGAAGAAGAAGAAGGGGGAGGAGGAGGAGAAGAAGAAAAAGAAGAAGGAGAAGAAGAAGAGGAAGAAGAAGAAGAAGAAGAAGAAGAAGAAGAAGAAGAAGAAGAAGAAGAAGAAGAAGAAGAAGAAGAAGAAGAAGGGTCACTATTGATGCTGATGATGAGAAGGAGGATAATGAGGAGGAGGAGGAAGAGAAGGAAGAGGGGGAGGAGGAGAAGGAAGAGGAGAAGAAGAAGAAGAAGAAGAAGAAGCAGAAGCAGAAGAAGAAGAAGAAGAAGAAGAAGAAGAAGAAGAAGAAGAAGAAGAAGAAGAAGAAGAAGAAGAAGAAGAAGAAGAAGAAGAAGAAGCAGAAGCAGAAGAAGAAGAAGTAGAAGAAGAAGAAGAAGAAGAAGAAGAAGAAGAAGAAGAAGAAGAAAAGGGGAGGAGGGACATGTATTCCCCCCCCCCCCCCCCCCCCCCCCCCCCCCCCCCCCCCCCCCCCCCCCAGCCTCATGGTGGCACTGAGTGTTTACTAAATCACGAGACAAAAACAAACAGCAATTACAAATGCCACAGACATAATCGCACAGAACACTTCAAACACTTCCAAAGATTCAATTAAGCCAAAAGAAACAGCTTGTCCTGTATTCCCCATTATTGACCCAAACACTGCAACAATTTGGTAATTCAAGAAAAATGTCTGGTTTGTAAAAGGGAAAATGTGGGTCGGGGGTGGAGAAGGGGGGGGGGGGGAGGAGAAGGGACTGTGGCAAAACAAAACTAGGTCACTGCATAGGCATACTTAATGCAAGGGGAGAACTGCACGTCATGTGTGACCTCGACATTTGTCCTTTCAACCCGTTCGTAAATAAGTAGTAGTACTGTAAACCCTAGCATATGTTGTTATATGACAAGCGTTTACTTACTAGTTTGGGATTTACTGGGACTTCTTCTTCTTTTACTACTTCTTTTTCTTCATCTTTCTCTTCCTCCTCGCCCTTTTCTACTACTACTTCTTCATCTGCTTTTGTTTCTTAATCTCCTTTTCTTTCTTCTGCTTCTTCTTTTTCTTCTTCTTTTTCTTTTTCTTCTTCTTTTTCTTTTTCTTCTGCTTCTGCTTCTGCTTCTTCTTATTCTTCTTCTGCTTCTTATTTTTCTTCTTCTTCTTCTTCTTCTTCTTCTTCTTCTTCTTCTTCTTCTTCTTTTTGATTTCTCTTCTTCTTCTTCTTCTTCTTCTTCTTCTTCTTCTTCTTCTTTTTGATTTCTCTTCTTCTTCTTCTTCTTCTTCTTCTTCTTCTTCTTCTTCTTCTTCTTCTTCTTCTTCTTCTTCTTCTTCTTCTTCTTGTTCTTCTTCTTCTTGTTCTTCTTCTTCTTCTTCTTCTTCTTCTTCTTCTTCTTCTTCTTCTTCTTCTTCTTCTTCTTCTTCTTCTTCTTCTTCTTCTTCTGTCTACAAATGAAATGCCCTGCAGCAACAGAGCAGGAAACCTATGGAAGAAGTCCCTATGTCATGTTTGTATATGTTACTTTTTTCCAAGGGTACATGTCGTCATGATTTTCCATAAAGGTTATACCCGCTCTTATGAACATTGGCTATTGAATCTGTTGGCAGTGAGTTAATAAGCCATAAAAAAAAATCCATCTGCACTGTGCAACGACCACACGGAGAACTTAACCCCCCCCCCCCCCCCCCCCCCCACCCACCCACCCCTCAATATCCCCCTGTGCCGCCATGTAACTACGTGTTTTGTTCTATGAACACACAACCTGCCGCTTACAGAACAACTCCAGCACTATAATGGTATTCAATTCATTATTGATTGTACCAAACCCCCTAATCTTTCTTTTTCCATTTCTCTTTTCCCCATACACTTTCTACATTTCCTCCCACACAATTCCTCGACCGTGCAGGTTGGCTTTGAGCAGAGTTGTTGTTTGATAATAAAAGCCGTGAAAATATTATGTTACTGCGATGGTTGTGCGCTTACTCGCACACACCCACACAGACCCCCCCCCCCACACACACACAATCATACAAACAATATATACGCACGCTCACACATTGGTGATCGATAGCACTTCCATGTTATGTTTTGTCTGTTATTGTTTAGCACATCGCGCGTTGTGTCACATGGCTTTTCTGTTAACATACATGATTTAACATACCACAAGCGGCACTGCAGTATATGGATTGCAATTGATTGTGCATATTTTTATTAAATTTATATGGGGAATGTACGGCCCAGAGACCGTATCCGGCAAGCGAAATGATTTGGTCTGGCCCTGCCAGAATGTTTCATTACATTTAAAAGGCTAATTTTTTTCCGGTGATAATTTGGCATGGCCTGCCAATGATCTTATAAATATTTCTATTTAAAAAAAATTTACCATGAATACAGAATACAAATTAACCGACCCTGGATGTCAGTCCAACATCACAAATCTCAGATACGCCGTTTCCTCCGAGTGGGTTTTGATGGGTAATTTTTTTGAGGTGGGGGACAATGCCTCTCTAACAAGGTGATCAGCTGGGAGGGGTGAGGGAAGGGATGGGTGAGGGAAGGGAGGGGGAGGGGTGAGGGAAAGGAGGGGGGGGGGTGCTTCGAATTCAGAGAGTATCTACCTGAAAGGCAGGGAAAAAAATATCTACAAAAAAAAAAAAAAACTCATTGTTGCTGTATGTGGGAACCTTTAACTATGTATAACAATTAAAAAATGTATTATTAACAAAACGCAAGCTATGGTGTCAGCCCGCAGCAAGGAACATGGTTCGGTGGGGGAGGAGAGGTGAGTATAGAGTAGTTCACCAAAGTGAGTGAGTGGTACCGCCACGTGGATGTGGGGACAGTGGAGTGATCCGTGTGGGTGGCGGTATTAACCACGGGTGCGATCTGGGAGAGAGGGCGGTATGTAACCTAGTGGCAACTTTTTTAAGGTGGGTGAGAGGCGGATGTTGGGGAAAGGTGTAGGGAGGGTGGTCTTGGAACTATCCACGGTGAGCGGCAGCAACCTCTGATGTAAATTTGTGAGTTACGATGGGCGGGGGTGCAAGGATGGAAAAGGGAGAGGAAAAGGAGGGGGGGGGGGGTTATACAGAGATGATACATTGTTACAAATAATGCAACTGCTGAAAAAAAAACGGGGTGGGGCATCTGAATTATTAGATGGGGTGCCAGTTCCAGACTTGGTGCGGTTAGAATTGAGATGGTAGTTTAAATAACAAAGGGGGCGTTTAAAACATACAAAGTAAAGCATAGAAAGTGCTAACAGCCTTTGTTAAAGCTTAATCTGATGTTTAAACACGTATGACTACAGTTTTCCATAATTATCAAGGAAGCTGCGTGGTCTCGAGGCATAGGTTCAACCTCGAGTGCTAGAGGTTCCGGGTTCAATCCATAGTAAGGGCTGGGATTTTCAAACGTGGAGTTGGACTTTTAGTAATTTCCCCCTGGTCTCTGTGTAGTGAGATCGGACGCCCGTGTGCATTGTTGCGAACGTATTAAAATCCCTTGGCAGTTGGATATCGAAAAGAATAGCTTAACGGCGCTGCCCGGGCACAATTTTAAGTTAAACATTTACCTAAAGTATTTTAGGATCCTCGCCGGTGCTACAGAGCCTGTGCACTGTGCTGAGCTTCTTCGGACTCAGACCTGAGTTAGAAGAAGAACGGAGCACTTATGGGTGTTTCAAAATCTCAAAAACCATAAGTATCACTACGTCTTTCAGTTTCTACTATTAAAGACTTTCAAATACTAGGAGAAAAAAAAAAGGGGGGGGGGGAGGGCTGGGGGGGGGGGGGATAAGGTACACACTTGTTTTTATTTATATCCAACCGGAGTTGATAGGCCGAACAAGTTTGGTAATCAAAGAGGTAGAGAATGCAATGGTAAATTGAATACAATTATAGTGCTGGAACTATCTTGTGATAGCGCATTCACCACACGCTGTGTAATGGAGTGAAAAGTGCAAGCTATTATGTACGCCGCCATTGGGTATAGAATATTGGAAATTATACAGTATCTCAAGAAGGTGGAATATAGTAGTTATATACAGTCGTACGATGGGAAGTTTCTAAGATAGCAGAGTGCTATTGATTTCGACATTATGTTGTGGCATATATTTTTATACATACATATCATCCTGTGTGTGCAATCAGAAGCCACATAAGGCTTGCATTGGATTCCTACGCTTTGCTCTATTGCATACAACTCTCTCGATTTCTGACATGGAGTTCAGTCAAAATTTTTTTTGGCCTTTCGTGGTAATGTTCTTCTTAATGTTTTCCTTAGGTGTCTTCTTTTTCTCAGTCCGTGTGTTTCCCATTTCAGCACCTGTTTTGCAATTTTTCCTAATTTCCCAGAGTTTGTCCACTATATCTCCACCTTCTTTGTCTTACTGCAGTCGATAAAGGTTTCGTCCAGATACTTCTCTGATCTTTTTACTCTTTTTTAATTCATCTTATTTTATGTTCCAGATATTTTACTAAGACATAAATTTTCAAATGCATTTAACTTTCGTTCCATATCTTCGGTGGTTCAAACTTTTGCTGGTATAAGTTATGATTGAAATAACGTTAGAATTGAAGAAGCGTAGTTTGATCTTTACGAATGTGAGTCGTGGACTATCTCTCAGTCCTTAAGAAAGAGAATAGGGGCTTTTGAGCTGAAATGCTATAGAAAATTTCTCAGAATATCTTGGACAAAGAAGAGGAGAAATACTGACATCTTGAAAGATCTGAACATCAATGAAGATTGGCTAATAAACAGCACCCTTTCTCGGAAGCTGAAATGTTTTGGTCATATCAAGCGCCACAACGGATAGGAAAAAAACTATAGTAGAAGGCATGGTACCGGGAAGGAGGGGCAGGGGCCGACCGACACGAAGATGGGCACAGGATATAAGTGACTCCTTGAGTTTGAAAGTACACGAGGCAAGAGAACTGGCGAGAGACCGAGTTTCTTTCAGGCAGACTGTGAGGAAAACGACGTTCCGCAAAGGACCTGCTACATGATGATGGTTTGTCTTTTCTAGTCTGTAACATCAACACCTCTACGACGTTCTATCTGCGTGAACAGACTCTCTGGGGCATGCAAGTAATAAAAACCAAAGGAAGAAATCCAGTGTATCGTCTGCTGAAAATTTCGTCCACTACCTTTACTTGAAAACGAAACTCACAGAAAGAAACAGCAACACAACCAATATAGGTTTTACCGTATGATTCATACTATGAAACACGACCTTTGCATTCTGGGGCGCTCTGTTTTTATCCCACAAACTATGAATTACGCGTGGGGCGCTAGTTTTTATCTGGTTGTCAGATCTCGTACCAGGAAGGTAAAGGAAGCATAAGTGTATACACACAAGTCACGGCGGAGAGGTAGCGCCCGAACATGTAGCCAGCTCATGCTCAACGGCTCACGTATACCGACCACAGGGAATGTCTTCAGGCAGAGAACACAGACTTGGCTAGAATAAACTTTACAATCAGGTTGGAGGAGGGGTGGGGGGGGGGGGGAAGGGGCCACACACACAAAAGATGTTGTAGTGTATGTACGTGAGAGAGTTTAAGATGGAGGCGGGAGGAAAGGGGGGGGGGGGGGAGAGAGAGAAAGTATATGTACATGTGTAATAAGGAGGGAATAATATTCGATATCCTTGGATATATTGCGGACTGCTTCTGTTGAAGTAACAGCAGCAGTGACTGATTACTACTACTACTTCTACTACTACTACTACTACTACTACTACTACTACTACTACTACTACTACTACTACTACTACTACTACTACTACTACAACTACAACTATTACTACTACTACTACTATTACTGCTACTACTACTACTACTACTACTACTACTACTACTACTACTACTACTACTACTACTACTACTACTTCTATTATTACTACTACTAATGCTATTACTACTACTACTACTACTACTATTATTACTACTTCTACTATTATTACTACTATTACTACTACCACTACTACTATTATTAATACTACTACTACTGTTGTTGTTAGTGATAGCGGTTTTAGTAGTAGTGATTATATTACTATTATTACTGATGGCAGCAGTAGTAGCAGCAGCAGCAGAAGTAGTAGTGGCAGTATCAGCAGCAGAAGTAGTAGTGGCAGTATCAGCAGCATAAAAGTAACATTCAAAATTGATAAGATAGCAAAAAATTCCATTCTAAGGTAACACGGCTGTAAACTTCCAGTAATAGTAACCGTTACCCCCAGCATAATATCTCCTTTAACACTGCAAAAACAACAGTAATATAGAAGAATCACAAGTAACGATCAGCAATGTTTCCAGGAAAACAGAAGTATCCCAAGTAACATTCAGCAATATTTTCAGGAAAACAGAAGTATCCCAAGGATCATTCAGCAATATTTCCAGGAAAACATAAGTATCCCAAATAACATTCAACAATTTTTCTAGGAAAAAAAAAGAAGTATCCCAAGTACTAGAGCAATATCCCCAGTGACATAGCTGTATTCCTAGTAACACTTCAATATTTCCAGCAACATATCGATACCCTCAATGACGAAACAACACTCCTAGTAACACGGCAATTTTCCTAGTTATATATCGATACCCTCATTGACATAACAACACTCTAAGTAACACAGCAATACGCCCAGTGACAAAGTCAGTAAAACAACAATATCCCCGGTTACATATTCAGTAATATAGCAATACCCCCCCCCCTCCCCCCTCCGCCCCCAGCAACACATAAGTAGCCCAAGTAATACAGGAATATTTCTAGTGGCATAGCTATATCCCCAGTAACACGGCAAATACCTTCATAACAAAAGTCATAATTACAGTAGCAATATGCATGCCTTTTGTGTCCCTAGCTATAGCTTCATACTTACAACCAGGGCTGTCTAAGTTGGTACTTTTGTATAAATTTGGTACTGGCCGAGCCAACCTGTACTTTTGGTAACATGTCCTATGATTCCCCCCCCCCCCCTCCAAATCTTGCATTACTGTTTAAAGTTAAGGCATTTTACGCTGGAACCAATTCGTTTTACTGAAGGAATACCGACATCAATCATCTCAATGGTCATTAAAATGTCCATCCTTGTTATAAAAGAACATTATGAAATAATTTTAAAAATTGATTGAGGGAACTAATAATGTAAGATCAACTACCTAAAGCTGGAAAACATGTTGTTTTACATTCAGAATAAAAATGTAGAGGTGAAAATCGCTACCATTAGCATCAAAATTTATGCTTAGTCTTTTGGCATTAACTCATTCCACAGCAGCTGCAAAATGGTTTTTTATTTTTTATTTTATTATTTCCTCTGCTTAACACTATAAGAAACTTTGTTTAAAAATCTATCTTCTTTTACTTCATCATTAAATGCATTGATGATATCAACGTGATTGCTTCAGGACTTCAGCTGCATCAGCCGGAAACCGACCTAACAGCTTTCAAACGAAACAGCGAAAAATTGATAAAGCAATGATGTAAGTGTTTAAGAATTTTAATTCTGATTATTAATGAGGTATCTAGTTTTGTGTGTTTAAGTGTGTGTGTGTGTGTATGTGTGTGTGTGTGTGTGTGTGTGTGTGTGTGTGTGTGTGTGTGTTTAGAGATGCTGAAAAGTTTATTTGTTAACTGAAATATTAAATATCTGGTGTGCTTTGGTATCTTTTCAATTGTTGCTACTAATTAGTTACGTATCATTTACACCACGTCGCAGAACCAACCCCTGCATTGTTTGGCTGCTGTGTTTTTCTAGCAAAACTTACGTTCAATAGTTTACCGATGCTACTGAATGGTCAGCACTCGGTAACAATGTCAAAACCAACGCAAGACAAATTGTTGGCAGCTGGAATAGAACTCGACACCTCGGCGTTCAAAACTATTTGGTTCTATTCTCGAAAAATTTAGACAGCCCTGGTTAAAACAGTTATAGCCACCGCTCATGCAGAAATTAACGTAACGCCAGTAACAATAGGCACAGCTACTGAACGTTATAACAGCATTAGCGGGGGTGTAGAAATGTGCATTGATCCGGCCTTCGGCCTTACAGCTGTGGCAGCTTGTGTGTGGTGTAGATGGTGAAGATAATGATTGTGTTGAATACATGCGATAGCGGCTGTTTATATACAGAGGCATTTTTAATGCACACATTATGATTTATTCATTCTTTCTATAATGAATTCATAAGTTAATTCTTCTTCGTCTTTAGTTCGCTTGAAATGAATTATCCATATCTGCAATTTTGTCTCTAGTATGAACTTCACTGTCTTTTGTAATTCACTCAGCGACCCGTAAAGTTTCTCTTGGCCAAAAGTTTTTCCTTTAAATGTTATATTTGGGACAGTCTTCTAAATGTCAGTTATTTTCACATGCTTAAAATTTGTGTTTGCTAGTGTGAATTTATATCCTCTTCGTGATGTCTTTTTCACTTCTACAATAATCCATTGTTACCTGCCCAAGAGAGGAGAAACTTTGTAAATTCTTCTCCGTTAACTTTCAACATGGGAGTATCCACACGGAGCCGTTTATTTTCAACATGGAAGTATTCATACGGAGCCGTTTACTGTCAACATGAGAGTATTCACACGGAGCCTTTTACTTTCAACATGGGAGTATTCACACAGAGCCGTTTACTTTCAACATGGGAGTATCCACACGGAGCCGTTAAATTTCTGAAGGTCGTGGGTCCACTCCAGTTGACGAGAACGAGTTTTACCGAGATCCTAGGGGGACAGTTGCGAAGTTAGTACTTTGTGTGACGTTTTTTTTTTTTTTTGCAGACAGCTCATTGCTCTGAGCTGAGCCGGAGCTGTATATGGACAACCTTGACAATGAAGTCGATAATCGGCGATCGGATTGCCCATTGGCTGGCCGGTAGACGACTTCGTGGCTGGGCGGTACAGTATTTTTGAATCAACACTGCAAGAGTCGTTTTCAGTGCTACTTGGCGGCCAGCAATACTAAGCCATTTTATACTTACCTAAATATATATATATATATATATATATATATATATATATATATATATATATATATATATATATATATATATATATATATATATATATATATATATATATATATATACATCGCTCACACAACCAAGTCACAATTATAACCTAAAGCTCCTGCTTTGGGGGATGCTAGCTGAACGTGTCGATTTTTCATCTGTCGTTGCTGTTGAGCAGAACAAACGAAAGAAGTCGATCTTTCTGACTTTGACATTACTTGTAACCAGAGTGCCAAGTTTTGTTTTTTTTTTTTGTTTTCTCCAGCTGCTGAGTTTCATACTCCCATTTTCTGCTGCTTCACTACAATTAAACGCGGAATGCCCGGCCCAGAGATTGAAGGTCAGGCTCGATACTAGCAGAGCGTGCAAATAAATACCTGAGCTTGTTGGTGGGGGAGAAGAGGGGACGATGTTTGGTGTAGCACTGCTGAAATTAGGTCACCAGGGTGCAGGCATTAAGATCTACTGGATGTAAGATGGCATGTATGCAGAGGTGCCGGAATCAGAAAGGGTAGAGCAAGGGGCATAACCTCTTAAGACCCTCTCTTATTAAAAGATAGAGAGAGAGAGAGAGAGAGAGAGAGAGAGAGAGAGAGAGAGAGAGAGAGCGAGATAGAGAGACAGAGAGTGAGTGAGAGAGAGAGAGAGAGAGAGAGACATACACACACACGAGTACAAACTGACACAAAGGCGTAGACAGACAGACAGACAGACAGACAGACAGACAGACAGACAGACAGACAATCAAACAGACAGACAAACGGACGGACGGACAGACAGACTGACAGAGACGAGCAGACAGGCGGACGGACAGGCAGATAGGCATGCAGACTGACAGACAGACATACAGACCAACAGACCGACCGACCGACCGATCGACCGACGGACGGACGGACGGACGGACGGACAGACGGACGGACGGACGGACGGACGGACGGACGGACGGACAGCCAGCCGCCAGACAGACAGACAGACAGACAGACAGACAGACAGACAGACAGACAGACAGACAGACAGACAGACAGACAGACAGACAGACAGACAGACAGACAGACAGACAGACAGACAGACAGACAGACAGACAGACAGACAGACAGACAGACAGACAGACAGACAGACAGGCAGGCAGGCAGGCAGGCAGGCAGGCAGGCAGGCAGGCAGGCAGGCAGGCAGGCAGGCAGGCAGGCAGGCAGGCAGGCAGGCAGGCAGGCAGGCAGGCAGGCAGGCAGACAGACAGACAGACAGACAGACAGACAGACAGACAGACAGACAGACAGACAGACAGACAGACAGACAGACAGACAGACAGACAGACAGACAGACAGACAGACAGACAGACAGACAGACAGACAGACAGACAGACAGAAAGATAGATAGATAGATAGATAGATAGATAGATAGATAGATAGATAGATAGATAGATAGATAGATAGATAGATAGATAGATAGATAGATAGATAGATAGATAGATAGATAGATAGATAGATAGATAGATAGATAGATAGATAGATAGATAGATAGATAGATAGATAGATAGATAGATAGATAGATAGATAGATAGATAGATAGATAGATAGATAGATAGATAGATAGATAGATAGATAGATAGATAGATAGATAGATAGATAGATAGATAGATAGATAGATAGATAGATAGATAGATAGATAGATAGATAGATAGATAGATAGATAGATAGATAGATAGATAGATAGATAGATAGATAGATAGATAGATAGATAGATAGATAGATAGATAGATAGATAGATAGATAGATAGATAGATAGATAGATAGATAGATAGATAGATAGATAGATAGATAGATAGATAGATAGATAGATAGATAGATAGATAGATAGATAGATAGATAGATAGATAGATAGATAGATAGATAGGCGGATGCTAGGTATATTACACGATTTTAAAACCAATACTGAAATGTTGAAGACACACAAGCAAGAAGTAGACGGCGATACAAGCGGGGGGATAACACAGGGAGTGATCTGCAGATACTTTCCTCCGCGTAGACGCGTACGACATAATTAGCTGACTGGTCGACTGATCTTCTCAATGATCACTATTTCCACAAAAGTCACCCCCCCCCCCCCCCCCCCATCTTTTTTTCTTCAAAGTTGAATCCAAAAGGAAACATCGCACCCATGTGAACTTGGCAAGTCATCAAATCTCTGCTTGGAATCTCGGGTTCTGTTTGTTATATGGTAAACTTCACCAGGTTTTTCCGTTTCTTTTGCGTAGAGGTTCTCAAACTATGTAGTCACGTAAACACAGTTAGGCTAGTTTCTCCAGACTCAAGACAAGAAGCTGTGGCACACCTTGTCCCGACTCATAATAAATCACTGAGTTGTAAAGGTTGTAGATGCATAAACGGTACTGAAAGATGCCTTCTATCTTCGGACAAAACAAAATGTTTTATAACTTCGTCAGACTCAGACAGTGAATCATATTTTCTTCAAATTTAGAACAAGACACTGAAGGATGTCACCTTTGTTTGACACCGAACAAGACACTGAAGTATATCTTCTTTTTAACACAGAACAAGACACTAAAGGATGACGTCTTCTTTTGACACAGAACAAGACACTGAAGGATGTCACCTTTGTTTGACACCGAACAAGACACTGAAGTATATCTTCTTTTTAACACAGAACAAGACACTAAAGGATGACGTCTTCTTTTGACACAGAACAAGACACTGAAGGATACCGGTCTCTTTTGACACATAACAAGACACTAAAGGATACCGCCTTTTTTTGACACAGAACAAGACACTAAAGGATACCGCCTTTTTTTGACACAGAACAAGACACTAAAGGATGCCGCCTTCTTTTGACACAGAACAAGACACTAAAGGATGCCGTCTTTCTTTTGACACAGAACAAGACACTGAAGGATGCCGCCTTCTTTTCACACCGAACAAGACACTAAAGGATGCCGCCTTTCTTTTGACACAAAACAGGACACTAAAGGATGCCGCCTGAGGTGTATCTTCTTCAAATACACAACAAGACACTTATATATACTGTTTTCCGACTCAGAACAAGTCAAACTAGAAACACTGTCTTTAGACTTAGAACACGACACTGTGGCATACCCTATAGGCTTTTTCAGATGCAGTACAATATACATACGTGGTAAACCAAGTAGTTATTTGTTCCCCTTCAAACAGAAGAAAGCACTGAGATTTACCATTCTGTGTTGAGAATTAGTGATTATTGAGAAGATCAGACGACCAGTCAGCTAATTAATTCGGTGGCGTCTACCAAGTAGAAAGTATCTGCAGATCACGCCTTGTGATATCCTCCCGCTTGTATCGCCATCTACTTCTTGCTTGTTTGTTTTCAACAACATTTATGGCAGACTTAGAGCAAGACTGGCTGTAAACACTAAGAGGAAATTTCTGGTTGTTCGTCCATTCCTGGTCTTGTTACAAAACTTGAGTGCTGCGTGCACATCCATTTTATAGATTTGACTTATTTGTTGTCAAAATGTTGGTTCCTCGCCTCTAAGGCAAATGACGCCGACTTCAAATGAAACATTCATAAAAAGTTGCCTTTCACGACATGCTTGTTAGGGGGCAGTGCACTAGGGCACTGACACACTATATGATGTTCTTCACAGTGCACTAGGGCACTGACACACTATATGATGTTCTTCACAGTGCACTAGGGCACTGACACACTATATGATGTTCTTCACAGTGCACTAGGGCACTGACACACTATATGATGTTCTTCACAGTGCACTAGGGCACTGACACACTATATGATGTTCTTCAGACTTTTAACAAGACATTGAAGAGAGAAAAGTTACAGGCAAAAAAATAAGGGCAGAGGGCGATAACAAGCGAAAAAGTCATATTGAAAGATGGAAGAACTAGGCTCAGAACGAACGCACAACCATAGAAAGAGACAATGAAGATACATAACAAGCAACCTTGCATGTGGATAGACATCTAAGCGTGACCGGCTTATGAGTTGAGCGATAACAAGCGAAAAATAATATTAAAAGATGGAAGAACAAGGCTTAGAAAAATCGCACAACCACAGAAAGAGACACTGAAGATCCATAACAAGCAACATTCCATGTGGATGGACATCCAAGCCTGACTGGCTTAAGAGTTGAGCAAAAAGGGCATTGTAGACCCAGGCTAAGAACCGCTGATCCTGCCAACGAAGAACCCTTGCTGCATTTGTCTTAAGTGGCACATACAGACAGTTTGTACCTCGGTACAGTAAACTACAGCCCACTGCTATGACCTGGTTTCGTATCCACCAAACCGGCCCCTGTAGACCTGGTTACGTACATTCCGCTTACGTTAAAGGTAGATCTAGAAAGGGGGCGGGGGTTGGAAAAGATAGTGAGGGTGCCTGGCCTGGCTTTGGGGGGGAAAAAAATAGCGTTGCTAGATCGTGTCGGATGTGGCAGAAGAATATGTGAATTATTTATAGTGTGCGGAGAGGTGTCAGCTGGGCGGGACGAAGGGGCGCGTGTGGTAAGCGAGAAGGAGGGAGATAAAAATAGAGTTTGATAGATGTGTTAAGGCATAGGCGTAGGAGCCTGGGGCGGGGCACCTTGAGGCACCCTCTCTCCCCTTTTGTCAATGCATTTTTAGAGTGGGATGACCCCCCTCCCGCTCTCCATTACGTTTTAGGGAGCAACGTCCCTCCCTGTGCGCGCGCGCGCGTGTGTGTGTATGTGTGTGTGTGTATTTATACGTTCTCTTTTTTAAACAGTTGATTGTACACTAAAAAAAAAAAAAAATTCAAAGGACGACTGGCACTTTGTGTTTTAATTTAGTTAGGCTGTGATATAAGCGCAATTCGGCCTAACATATCCGATCTTAGCACACTCTTTAATTAGTGGCCTTTTACGATATGCTTTTGGGGATCTATTTCCCCCTCCTCCTCCCCTCCCCTCCCAATGCAGCTCAATAACTACAAGCTGATGACAACCATTAAAAAAGCATCCCTACTATAACTTTTCTGTAGATCTGAAGGAAAGTTTCATAATTCAAACATGCCGGCTATGAATTAACTTCATTCGACAGCATTTCGCTGTGTTAATCTCGATAATTAGCGTCGACTGAAACAGCAGTGGCAAACTTCTTTTTCTGCTTTTCTAGTCCCATAATGGAGCATAGGCCCTCAACCAACTCACGCCAAGTCGTTCTTTCCTTTGTTATCGCATGCAGCTCTCCCCATGTCTTCCCCATCTTTCTGACTTCATTATCCAGCTCCCTTCTCTGTGTTGTTGCTTTTTTTCTTCTTCATAATTTCTATGCCACTGTGAATTCCAGTGCAAATACATTCCAGTTATATTGTTCTCCGGTTTTCTCAATGTGTGTCCTATCCAAAGCCAGCGTCTTTTCTTCACCTCTTGGTCCACTGGAGCTTGCTTAACTCTCTCCCCAAGCTCTACATTAGTGATTCTATCATACCATTTAATCCCTTCTGTTCTGCGCAGGCACCCGTTAATAAATGTAGTTTATTAGTAAACGCCTCAGTTGTTCTCCATGCTTCCGCCCCATACAAAATGCAGTGGCAAACTAATGCATGTAAAATAACTCAGGAAGCTTTTAAAAACAAAAAGAGGGATCAGCAAGTGCTGAGGATTAGATGTCGGTGACTTGTAAAGTATTGGCAACTAACATATTTACTACCGCAAGACAACACAATACCATACGGGACCCAACTGTTACCACATTTTTAATAAATACATCGCTTATCGACGGGCATTTAAAACACGAAGTGTGCACTAGGCTGCAGAGTTCTGACCTCGGGTTTAATTCTCGCAGTACTAGGTGAGTGGTTGTGTTTTTGTTTAACTCTTTCAACTTTAACCGTGTGTTGCTCGTTGTTTATTACAGGATGATTCTTCATTTTATACCTAGAAGTGTTCCGATCTTTTCCAAAGCATGTGATGGAGCCCCGTGGGGTGGGGTGGGGGGCATTGATTTTACCCCTCTTTAAAAAAAATGGCGCAAAAGTCGACTAATTTTTTTTTTTTTTTCCATCAGCAGCCGGAGTGCATATGTCTGAGAGGCAGCGAAACAACGGTCTTCATGCAGACAAGCCAGATCCGTAAAACCACAAAACTCAAATTCTAGAAGAATATAAAGAAGAAGAAGAAGAAGAAGAAGAAGAAGAAGAAGAAGAAGAAGAAGAAGAAGAAGAAGAAGAAGAAGAAGAAGAAGAAGAAGAAGAGGAAGAGGAAGAAGAAGAAGAAGAAGAAGAAGAAGAAGAAGAAGAAGAAGAAGAAGAAGAAGAAGAAGAAGAAGAAGAAGAAGAAGAAGAAGAAGAAAAAAGAAGAAGAAGAAGAAGAAGAAGAAGAAGAAGAAGAAGAAGAAGAAGAAGAAGAAGAAGAAGAAGAAGAAGAAGAAGAAGAAGAAGAAGAAGAAAAAGCAGCAGCAGCAGCAGCAGAAGAAGAAGAAGAAGAAGAAGAAGAACTACAACAACAACAACAACAAGATGGAGAGGAGACACTAGAAGAAGCTGACGACTCCTGTTGTGTGTTGGTCGATTTAGCCATTTCTTCCACGTAGCTTCGACGGACACTGATATAATTCGCATCCGGGTCAAGAAGAAACTGGTATCCTTTTGTGTGGGATCTTCAACACGTGATGTCTCTGGTACAGCATTTCTGTGGGATCTTCAGCACGTGATGTCTCTGGTACAGCATTTCTGTGGGATCTTCAGCACGTGATGTCTCTGGTACAGCATTTGTGTGGGATCTTCAGCACGCGATGTCTCTGGTACAGCATTTGTGTGGGATCTTCAGCACGTGATGTCTCTGGTACAGCATTTGTGTGGGATCTTCAGCACGTGATGTCTCTGGTACAGCATTTCTGTGGGATCTTCAGCACGTGATGTCTCTGGTACAGCATTTGTGTGGGATCTTCAGCACGTGATGTCTCTGGTACAGCATTTGAGTGCGTTTCAAGACTCATGTCATTACACTATAACAAATATATTAAAAACTCCTGTGTGGATCAGCACGACATTTTTCTTTTTTTGCATGTGGCCTTAAATTGTCCATGTCTTTATGATTTCACAATTTACAGTTGCATAGGTGCTGCTGTTTTCTGAGAGCGGCGAACTTCTTTGACTCATAATTTTTTTTTTACCATTCAAAAATATACAGTGTGGTAGTGGACACATGCATGGACATTGTTAAGGAATCAGTTCACATGTGCAGATATGCGTGAGGATTACTTTGATAGCCTATAGGGCATACAGCGAAACGTTTCGTTCATCTATCTCACGGAAGGCAACTGCTGTGGGAGTGAAATGCACACAAAACGTTTATAAAAGTTGCTGAAACTACTGTAAGTATGTTGACTGCTTCCTTTGAATGGGAGTCTGTTATTTCATAAACCGGATCCGCGTTAGCGCAGTCGATAGGAGACTCGCTTTCAAATCCAGCTGCGACTAGCTCCAGCAACGGATGGTGTTTGAATCGGGCGGTTCAGAGGGTTCCCCCAGCCTCTAGAAAATGAGTACCAGAGTTAACACTCTGGGGTGAATGGAGGAACGTCGCTGTAGCTACGGAGTTACGTGCAGACGGCGACACAGGCAGACAGTTTCTTATTAGCTGTCTGTACTGGTGGCAGAGCACTTATGATTTATAACCGTGTGCAATGACGCTGGCTCACATCTCCTGGCTTTACCTTTTTAATTTTTTTTCATAAAGCGAAATTAGGTCAAAATAAAAACTAAATGTTTGCTTACAATAAAACAAATAAAGCAATCAAATCGTTCTCCCGTCGATCCCGACTCACAGCGGCATACCAGAAATGAGTTAGCAGACAGAATTGCAAAAATAGAACATAGGAGAAACAATGCACACATCCACTGTTATTACCAGAAATCAGAACACTTATCAAGGGAAAATAAAACGAAATGTGAAGAGAACAAACCAACAGTAAACATCCACAAGACCCGTCAGCAGACTCAACAGAAAGCAACATACAACAATTTTCCGTCTACCAACAGGTCGCTGCAGGCTCAACTACCACATGCATTAAATAAAGATTGTACAGTACCCACATTAAGCCTGTCAAACAGGACCTCAAATACCTGAGCTCATTCTGCAGACCTGCCCACTCTACCTACAACTTCGAAAAGATACCTGGCCTCAAGAGCTAAGTGTGCAGAGCAAGCTATTTGGGAACCATGAAGGACCTGCTACTGACATGCGAGTTCATAGAGGCAAGCCACCTGATGGTCTGATCTGAGCATACGAAACTGGACACAAAGAAGAAGGAGGAGGAGGAGAAGAGGAAGAAGAAGAAGAAGAAGAAGAAGAAGAAGAAGAAGAAGAAGAAGAAGAAGAAGAAGAAGAAGAAGAAGAAGAAGAAGAAGAAGAAGAAGAAGAAGAAGAAGAAGAAGAAGAAGAAGAAGAAGAAGAAGAAGAAGAAGAAGAAGAAGAAGAAGAAGAAGAAGAAGAAGAATTAAAACAAATTACTTACAAGGACATTATTATCAACAGGCTACATTCCAATTTCAATAACCTGAACGGTTACTTAGTTACAGATGTTTAAAATTCACAACAGCCGCACAACTCCGTGGTCTCCAGCGACTGATAGTTCCCTACTGACTAACTATATAAGGACACTGTTGTTAATAATTCATTATTATTATTGCACACTTTAACCATTATTTAACCCATCTGGGCGTATGTAATGCTGTCTTTGTGTCGGTAACCCCTGCCAAGATATCTCTATAAATTTCTTTTTACAATTTACATAAAGGTATTTCTTCAGCGATGAGTATAGACATTTTATAGTGGTAGATTTCTCTCTGCAATTTTAAAGATGATGTTATAATAATAATAATAATAATAATAATAATAGTAATAATAATAATAATAATAATAATAATAATAATTAATAATAATTTAGTTATTATAATAATAATAACTGGTGACGGTGGGTCTGAAAGTAAAGTAATTCTATGAAACAGACAGGATAATGTAGCGCCCAAATGTCACCACCTGCATGGTCTTTTCTTTTATATCTTTTTCGTCTGCAGCGGTATAAAAGCATATTGGAATGTGCCCTGGCTAAGCGTTTCCTGACCACGGTTTGACCTCCCACCCCCCGCATGGATTAACCCTTTTGGTAGCTGTTTGCGGTGACAAAGCGTGCATGTAACACATGGAATCGTTGCTTAAACTTTCCAATGCCGAAGAAAAATGCATACAATACACTCGGTTTACATAGCAAAAAAAAAAAAAAACGATCGCTGCATGTTCACGCCACTTATGCAGAACCGGTAAAGCACGACAGTGGAAGCTACCAGTTATTATTACTGTACTACGATGCTATCTGCCAACGCATACTCTCAACAGCGAAGCCATGAGGAAATTATCACGGAATACCCTCTCCGCTACAAACTTCACGTGCTAACGCTTACTCATGCAAACTAATCATGTCTCGACACTGCTGTGATTGATTACTTTGTGTCTTAGCACTGGAAGCAGACTCTGGATACCCAGGAAAGGGACAGAACACACGCGGGAATGCCCCCCAGACGAATCATGTCACATCTTGATTCATTTAAAACTGAAGCGGCCATTTTTGAACTGTCATTCTGACGTCACCGTGTAAGCCTGATTCGTGATTGTATATGCTTAGCACTCTTGACATCTTTAATAACAATACTGAAGGTTGCATGATAACGGCATGCTTTTTTAAAATTTTTTTTATTTCTGTCACATTCTCAACGTTTTTATTTGAAGCCCCTCTTTTTTTTTTTTAAAGGGGCTGGGTGACGAGGTGAGGGTGTGGGGAGGGGGGGGGGGGGGGGGGGACTTCTGACCACGTGGCCAGCGATTCATTCGACTTATATAGTAAAGCCAGAGAACCTTTCCGTGTAGGTTCCACTGGCACATTTTGAGCAGAACAAAACGAAATAGATCATTGCCCCCCCCCCCCCCACATCAAGCATGTCATAAAAGACTACAAATTTGGGGTCTGCGGAAAACGGATGCATTAGGCCAAAAGCCGCAGACATCTCAGCGTAGCTGTAAACTACAATGCAACGTGCCGACTGAAATTTAAATGGCCAAGGCAGAAAAAAAAAGGAACCGGAGAAAAACAAAACCAAACGGCGTGATAAAGAATTGATGACAACTGAAAACAAAACAACCAAAATGGTTCAGACTAGGTCTAGAACCCCCCCCCCCCCCCCCCCCCCCCCCCCCATTTTCCTACCCCCACCCCCACCTTTCTATGGAAAGCAACAAAGAGGTCAGACATAGCATAACGATGACATGACAGAAAAACACATCAAAAACACACCATTTCCTCCATAATGATAGATGTTTATAAGCGACATTGTGATGAGTTTATGGTGAAGTAAATACGTCCGGGGAAATAAACGGAAAAATAAATTGTGTCTGCCGCATGAATAAAGCAATCAATGGAATCAAACACACACAAAAAGTAGAATAACCGGCAAGAATAAAAAGCCATGCATAAAGACACTTAAAGAAAGTCAACATCCAGCAGGGAATTTGGATGTAGCCAGAAATGGCAGGAATAAATTGGCCTCAGTGTGAGCGCGAACAAAGGGATGTAGACAAGTCCGGAATATAGATTAGTCATAAATGGTTAGTACTGCGTTTTAAATGCGACCGACTGCGAGTCGCGGTAGTGGAGTGCGTTTCCAGTGGCGAGGGTTCGTATCCTCAGCAAGGACAAAAAGTAAAGGACCTTTTTCCACCTTTCAGACGTACTGGGTAAATAGGGCTAGACCTAAATTTTATAGACCGAACGGCACTTCTTGGGTGAGGTGGTCAGCAAAACTGTGGCCGCCTTTACTTCCCAGGACTGTACCTAGTGCGAATTTAAGGCTGAGTCGACCTGGGAGCCAAGGTCATTTTTAAAGAGAAAAAATCCGGCCTTTGTCAGGAACCGAACCTACGACATTCCGATCCACAGGCGAGCGTCTAGCCGCAAAACCACAGTGCTCCAATCCCCACCAAGGAGCGAGAGACGCATCTCAAATACAGAGCCACAGTTCTTTGCAGTCGTTCAGGGTAGAATGGTCAAAATAGCTTCTCGTCGAGCGTTCTTCTTCAGGTATCATGGACGTCTTCACGCAGTCTTTAATTATACTTTAAAACAGTCACAACTGTTCAGTCAATCACGGAATTCCGTGTTATTTTCACTTTGGGAAACCCAATCGTTACAATCCACCTACTTATCCAATTATCTTACCACCTACCCATTTATCCATCCATCAATACATCCATCTACTGATTCACCTCATCCATCCATCTATCCCTCCATGCCGATATCCACTTCCCGAACATACCCCATCTCCAGACACCATATGCCCTTATCAGGGGTTCACGCACACAGCCACGTCGATAAGTTATCTGCTCACTAAATGAATTTCCGTTTCGATCACTCTTTTCGTTTGCAATTTAATTATTGGAGAGAAGCTATACCGAGGAGTGGTCCTGGATAAAGGTACCATGGACTGTTGTAGTCGATCGCGACAGCTCACGGGCTATTCCGTTCAACCCAGGGTGTCCCATAAAGTGTCCATGCATACAAAACATACACATACCACCAGCCCCGGTTCTTTTTAATATCCTATCCCAGATTACGTCACATGACAGTCCAACATTTTAGAGGGTGGTAAGACTGAGTTTCCATGCTTTATGATGATTTTAACGACCCTAAAACTTCTAGAACGGGCCCTAATCCTTACCAACCTTCGTCCCACGACAGCGTGAACTCTAGATCCCCCGACTGCACACAGCCTAGATCCCACGACTACATGCTGCCTAGGCCCCACGACTGCACACAGCCTAGATCACGCGACTGCATGCAGCCTAGGTCCCCCGACTGCAAACAGCCTAGATCCCACGACTACATGCTGCCTAGGCCCCACGACTGTACACAGCCTAGATCACGCGACTACATGCAGCCTAGGCCCCACGACTGCACACAGCCTAGGTCCCACGACTGCACACAGCCTAGATCCCACGACTGCACACAGCCTAGATCCCACGACTACATGCAGCCTAGGTCCCACGACTATATGCAGCCTATCTACCACCCCCTGAAATATTAGTCGGTAGCTTCACCTGTTGATTTTCCTTGTTTGGGGTAGGTTTTTAATAAAGCACCCCAGCGCCATTATCAGCATAACTTTAACTGTGCTTACACATGTTCTTCAGTCGTGGAAGCCTCACGTCTAAATGAGTTTTCAAAATAAAGTTAGTCGTGTAGAGCATATTATATCAATACAAATTGTTTTCAGTAACGAATATATTTCTCCTGTGTACGGAAACTTATGGAACACCCTGAAAAGGAATATCGGTTACATGCAAGGCGTTGAGGTGGCATTAAAGTCATCGGTGCCCCAGCCGACCATTGGGCTCGCTAATGATAATTTTGATGATGGTCGTGTTGGTGGTAGTGGTGATGGTGGTGGCGTCAGTAATGATAATAATAATGATTGTATATATATATATCGCGGCGTTCGTGGCTTAGGCGTTGCGAGTCCGACTCGTAATTCCAAAGTGCCGCGATTAAAACAAACTGCTGGATGCGTGGATTTTTATCATGGTATGGGGCGTCGTAGGTCGACCCAGCCTAAAATGGGTACCAGGATGGCTGTACTGTGGAAGTAAAAATGGCTGGCGTAATGCGTTAAAATATATATATATATATACACACACACACACACACACATTTATACATATAATGGTGAAACACTAATGATGGTGATATTTGTTTGCCCATTTAGGGACAATACCTTGTGACGCCAGACCATACAGGGCATCCGTCAAAAGAGGAGAAGGACCTTAGAGCAGAAGGCTGGCAGGCCAAGAACAACATAGAAAAACAACATCAGAGAAACTCAACAACAGTTGACTATGTGTTTATGGTCGAGGCGGACAGAAAGGCAAAAAAGCGGAACCTTATATCTCCCCGAACACCCGAAGTTGCCAAAGAGGAAATGCAGAAAACGAAGAAGAAGAAATCATTTATGATGTTTCCCCAAGTGATTCTAGGAGCTCCATGTCAAAGGAAAAAGGGAAGACCTATTGTTTTAAATAAGCATGACGAAAATATCAACTTCGAGGTTCTCTACGATCACATCTGCTGGCCCGAAAGGTGTAGATACCGCTGTCTAGCCGCAAACTGCAACTTAACGTGCCAGCTGCGCTTTCAATGACTATGTCAAAAGTTATGGATGGTGATGAAAGTAGTAGGGGGAGAACGGAGATTAAAACGTGTTAATAATGTATGTATGTAAGTTGTACCCCACCAGGGCGTCACACAAAGCGATAAACACCCGGTGACACAAAGTGACACCATGCGGATGAGGATCACCCGTGGAGAGGTCCCAGAAACCCCGTTCAGCCGTTAGGTTATATTCGTGGTCTGGCTATATTTATCGCCCCAGTCAAAAGCTAGGATGGGGCTTCACATAATGAAAAATTGCATCCCACATATTACTTGATAATAACTATGGTGATAATTATGATCGTCGAGAAACAAGAAAAGTGTCCCATTGTGAAAAGCATCAACGCAGAAATTACGTTGTCAACAAAAGGGCCGGTTTGCATGCGTCAAACCCCGACCTCATTGGCAACACAACCAGGCTAGAGCACCAGTGGAAATACCTTCGCCAACACGGCCCATAACTGTGCAATCAAATCACAACCCTGGACCAGACTGGCAAAATCAATTCAGCTATCAGAACAGATAAAAATGATTGAGAGATAGGGAAGGCGGGGTGGAAGTGGGGGGGGGGGTGGGGGTAGGGTGGGGTACCGCAAAAATAGAGAGAGAGAAAGAGAGAGAGAGAGAGAGAGAGAGAGAGAGAGAGAGAGAGAGAGAGAGAGAGAGACTGACAAAGGTCAGACAGACAAAACTAGACAGACAGACTGATGGATGGACAAACAGATAGACGGACGGACGGACAGAAAGATAGACGGACTGACGAACTGACGAACTGACGGACTGACAGATAGAGCAATAAACAGACACCGCGGTGGAACGACAGACGAACGGATGGACAAACATACGGACAGACAAACAATTAAAAAAATAAAACACAGGACGGAGGGAAGGAGGAATGGATAGACAGACAAAAACATTAACAGACGGTCGGCCGGATGGACTGACGGATGGATTTACAAAACAGACAAATAAATAGACAAAACACGCGGAAAAACAGATGGGCGGACAGACATAGGGAGAGACAGACAAATAAATAAACAGACGGACGGACGGATGGATGGACAGACAGGCATACAGAAAAGGGACGGACAGATAGACAAAAAGACAGACTAACATATAAATAAACAGAAAGACAGATAGACAGACCAACCGACCGACCGACCGACCGACCGACCGACCGACCGACCGACCGACCGACAGACAGACAGATAGACAGACAGACAGACAGACAGACAGACAGACAGACAGACAGACAGACAGACAGACAGAATAAACGAGCAAAGGAACTTTATTCTCAGAGAGGCAGGCAGAGATTCACAAGCAAGCAATGACAATATAAACGCAAGCAAACAGGTCAGACAAAAGAAGCAATATCTGCTACTGGCCTGCTGGTCTGGTGCCCTCAACTTGGGCAGACGCTGGGACAAAAAGGCGTCTCTACATTATTGTCACGGCTGTTTGTGCCGTTAACCAGCAATCGGGAATAAAACATACACAACGATTATTAGGCGCGGCGGGAATAAACCTAGAAACATGGGAACAAAATAAAACTCCGAAGAGAAACGCCGGCTGGTATTAGTAAAAAAAAAAAAAAAATAATAATAATAATAATTAAATTGTACATATAAATACAAAGCAGAAGATAGGGAACAGTTTGAGGTTTGAAGTATGAACAACGGATCAAAACACCATAGCACACGGGTAGTAACACATAAGTGCTCCTTTTGTCTTCTAACTCAAGTCTAAGACCGAATAAGCTTAGCACAGTGCACAGGCTCTGTAGCTTGGCGAGGATCCTGAAATATTTTGGGGTAGATTTGTATGCACTTTTTCGTTATCTGTAGCCCCACCCTGGCTTTTGCCGGGGGCCCTAAATAAAGCCGGGCTATAAATATGGACTAACGGCTGATCGGGGTTTCTGGGACCTCTTCAGGTGTGATCCTCATCCGTATGATGGTACTTTATGTCACCAGGTGTTAATCGTACAACCTGGACAAGATACAGAGCATGCTGGGGATTCATCGCCGCCAACCTTCACTGTGGAGACGGCACCTGACTGAAGCAGCAGTCAAGAGCTGCTTTTAGAAAGAAATGGGAGCAGCAGTGGTGTGGTGGATAGACTTTCGCCTGTCAACCCAAAAATCTTCGGTTCAAACCTGTATAGAGTCGGATCTGTTTCAAAAAGCACCTTGCTTTCCCTGTGCCCACAACTTAAATAAGACCCAGGTAAAGTCTTGGGAAACAAAGGCGACAAGCGTGATGTTGATCAATAGTTACAGACTAATTGGCACTCGATGGGTGACGTAGTCAACAGCATGCTTTCGCCGGCCTCCTTTATTTCCAAGGAATTAGCCAGGAACCCATTTTAGGCCGGGTCGACCTGCAGGCGAGGGTACTAACATAAATTCGATTGACTACGGATTCAAATTCACGACGTTCGCGCCGCCTAAAATATATTATTTCTATACGAAAGACATATAACCCTGCCTAGCCGGTACTAATTACGGACAAAGTATTTCTATACGAAAGACATATAACCTGAACTAGCCGGAACTAATTACGGACAAAGTATTTCTATACGAAAGACATATAACCCTGCCTAGCCGGTACTAATTACGGACAAAGTAATTCTATACGAAAAACATACAACCCCGCCTAACCGGTACTAATTACGGACAAAGTAATTCTATACGAAAAACATACAACCCCGCCTAACCGGTACCAATTACGGACAAAGTATTTCTATTCGAAAGACATACAACCAAAAACCAGCCGGTACTAATTACGGACACGGTATTTCCTTATGAAAGACGAATAACCCCAAAACTAGCCAGTACTAATAATGGACAAAGCATTTCTTTATGAAATACACACAACCCCGCCTAGCCGGTACTAATTAAGGACACACTATTTCTAAACGAAATACATATAAATCAAAACTAGCCGGTATTAATTATGGACAAAGTATCTCTTCACGAATGACGTATAACCCAATATTAGCCGGTGCTAATTACGTACAAAGCATTTCTATATGAAAGATATATAACCCAAATCAGCCAGTACTAATAACGGACAAAGCATTTCTATATGAAAGATATCTAACCCAAACCAGCCAGTACTTATAACGGACAAAGCATCTCTATATGAAAGATATATAACCCAAACCAGCCAGTACTTATAACGGACAAAGCATTTCTATATGAAAGATATATAACCTAAACCAGCCAGAACTTATAACGGACAAAGCATTTCTATATGAAAGATATATAACCCAAACCAGCCAGTACTTATAACGGACAAAGCATTTCTATATGAAAGATATATAACCCAAACCAGCCAGTACTTATAACGGACAAAGCATTTCTATATGAAAGATGTATAACCCAAACCAGCCAGTACTTATAACGGACAAAGCATTTCTATATGAAAGATATATAACCTAAACCAGCCAGAACTTATAACGGACAAAGCATTTCTATATGAAAGATGTATAACCCAAACCAGCCAGTACTTATAACGGACAAAGCATTTCTATATGAAAGATATATAACCTAAACCAGCCAGAACTTATAACGGACAAAGCATTTCTATATGAAAGATATATAACCCAAATTAGCCAGTACTTATAACGGACAAAGCATTTCTATATGAAAGATGTATAACCTAAATTAGCCAGTACTAATAACAGACAAAGCATTTCTATGTGAAAGATATATAACCCAAACCAGCCAGTACTTATAACGGACAAAGCATTTCTATATGAAAGATATATAACCCAAACCAGCCAGTACTTATAACGGACAAAGCATTTCTTTATGAAGGACATGTCGACCCACCTAGCCAGTAGTAATAAAGGAATGCATTTCTATATGAAGGACGTTTTATAGAAGAATGTTTAAAATATCTTGGACAGCCCCCCCCCCCCCTCCCCCCCCCCCCCCCCAGAAAAAACCAAGAGGTTTTGAAAGAGGCGGGAGCCCGAAGACAACTTATCACAGACATCAGAAGGAGACAGTCGTCATTTTTCGGCCAAGTAATGAGAAGAGGAAAAATAGAACATGTTGTGACCATTGGAAAGATCTGTGGAAAGAAGGATAGAGGAAGACAACGAGAGAAGATTCTTGACAGTCTTGTTGCATGGCATAGAGGTGTGTCAGCACACGAACTAATACATACTGCAGGAGATCGCGAATTTTGGAGAGGCATGATCGCCCATGCCAGTCGGCATAGCACCTGATGATGACGATGCTGATAAAGAACATACAAATCTACCTAGCTGGGGGTAAATTAGAAACCTACTGACTACGTCAGACAAGAAAGCACCAGGAAACTGAGATCACAGACCGCAGCATCTTATAAGTGAAGAGAAAGAGATGTAGATCGTTTGAAGTCCCAAGTAGGGGATAATAAGAAAGAGTTGATTTGAAAGAGTCGAGAGTATATTCAACAAGGCTCTGACCATATTTGCAAGGTAGGGCGCGGTAACATCATCATCATTATCATCACCATCATCATAATCATCATCACCGCCATCACCCAGCTGTACCACTAAATGTCAAAAAAAAAAAAAAAAAAAAAAAAAAAAAGGTCTAACAGTCTATTCCTCTTCTTGGTTCTTTTCTGCGCAAATCAATTCAATATCCCCCCGTGTGGGTTCCGGGGCCCCATTGTGGGGAAAACAAGAATGGACCCACTGCCTCCCTAAAAGCATGTCGTAAGAGTCGACTAACTGGGGAGCTTCCTTTGAGGTCGGAGTGCACCTGCCGGAGAGGCAAGGAACCAACAGTCTGTATTCAAGAGAATGAGATCTGTAAAACTGATGCACATGCAACACTCAGGTTCTGGAGCAGGACTGCAGTTCAGTACTGGACGAGCAACCAGAACTTTCCGCCAGAGTATACAGCTGGTGAACGCGAAGAAGAAGAAGAAAAATTCAATATCAGGGATTGAATTCTCCACCTTCTACGTTCATCATTAGAAGGGCTGCTGGCAAGTTGTGTTGTGGTTTACAGTTGGGCAGCGATATGTACGAATTCAGCCTATGACATTATCTCGATTTGAACCTTTAACGTTAAGACTCGCCATACAGTCAACATGTCATTATTTACATCTAGTAATTCGTCAGAGTATGTGGCTTAGATGATGCGAACGTTCTTCGTAATTACCGAGAAGCTGGATTCGATCCCAGTGGATCGAGAAATGAAAGTTATGGAATGAATGGCAAACTATTGAACGTAAAATGTGCCTAGTGAGATCACCCCCCCCCCCCACCCCCCATAAAAAAAACCCCACATTGCTGGGGTTATTTCTACAACGTCGTTTAAACTTTAAAAAAACAAACAACTAACATTTGTATTCATGTATCACAGTATCAGCATCTAGTATACTATGTAACCTTTAAGATATAGTATTCCTGGTATTAGTTAACAACTAGTATTCCATGTAGCAGTTAACAGCTAGTATTCCATGTAGCAGTTAACATCTAGTATTCCATGTACCAGTTATAATCTAGTATTCCATGTACCAGTTAACATCTAGTATTCCATGTACAAGTTAACATCTAGTATTCCATATACAAGTTAACATCTAGTATTCTATGTACAAGTTAACATCTAGTGTTCAATGTACAAGTTAACATCTAGTATTCCATGTACCAGGTAACATCAAGTATTCCATGTACCAGTTAACATCTAGTATTCCATGTACCAGTTAACATCTAGTATTCCATGTACCAGTTACCGTCTAATATTCCATGTACCAGTTATCATCTAGTATTCCATGTACCAGTTAACATCTAATATTACATGTACAAGTTAACATCTAGTATTCCATGTACAAGTTAACATCTAGTATTCCATGTACCAGTTATCATCTAGTATTCCATGTACCAGTTAACATCTAGTATTAAATGTACCAGTTAACATCTAGTATTCCATGTACCAGTTAACATCTAGTATTAAATGTACCAGTTATCATCTAGTATTCCATGTACCAGTTAACATCTAGTATTAAATGTACCAGTTATCATCTAGTATTCCATGTACCAGTTAACATCTAATATTACATGTACAAGTTAACATCTAGTATTCCATGTACAAGTTAACATCTAATATTCCATGTACCAGTTAACATCTAGTATTCCATGTACCAGTTTTCATCTAGTATTAAATGTACCAGTTATCATCTAGTATTCCATGTACCAGTTAACATCTAGTATTCCATGTACAAGTTACTATACAGTAATTCATGTGAGAGCTATAATCTAGAATTTTATATAATAGTTAACATCTAGTATTTCATGTAACAGTTCGCATCTAGAATTGCATGTAGCAGTTAACATTTAGTAATTCGTATGGTAGCTAACATCTATTTTTTCACTTTATAGTTCCTATAATTTTTCATCTAAAAATAAACCTCTAGAATTTCATATAATAGTTGATTTCTCATAAGCCTGAGAGCGGTTAACATCAAATATTTCATCTATCAAATAGTTAAAATCTCGTATTTCGTTTGCAATTAACATCTAGAATTTGAAGTTATTGTTAACATCTAGAATTATGTGAAACAGTTAACATGTTGTAGTCCATTATTCACACAGTTCACATATAGTATTTAATTTACTGTTAATATCTAGAAGCATCACGAAAAAAAAAAAAAAAACTGAATATGGCCGGTGGCATGAATGAAAGAGTTAGTTAGGTAAGGACTTTTCCACGCATTTAGGCATACTGGACACATAGGGCTAGTCCTATATTTTATAGATCAATCGGCACCTGGTGGGTAAAGTTGTCAGTGCCATGCCGGCAGCCCTTTACTTCCCGGGAGTGCACAAGATACCCACTGGTACTGGGAAGCAAGCTCGTTTATGAAAAAAGACCGACTCCGTCAGAACCCGAACTCACGACCTTCCGATTCGCAGGCGAGCGTCTAGCCGCTATACCACGGCAACTCCCAATGAAAGAAACATCAAGAGATATTAAAACCTCAAAATAAAGATTGTTTCTTTGGCATTATTCGACCTCCCCTTTCTTAACAGTCTCCCCATTCCTGTTTTCACAAACACATCGCGCGAGGACCCCACAAATTGCTTCCGAGGACACAATAAGTCGCGAAAAGTCACGAGGACGGATCCCAGAAGCGGTCTGAAATTGAACACGACACAGCTGGTGTTTGACCAACTTCTCATAGAGGCCCCATTAGCCAGAGATCACTGTAGAAACTCTAGCGGGCTGTAAGTAGTTACCTTCAGATGCCAGCCCGCCAGCCCTGGGCTGTTAGTCAACCCGGGCAGAAATATGACTAACAGACAGTGGCTTGCTAAGCAAACTATAAAAAGGGACACATCCGGGAAATTACAACTATCTGTACAGATTAGGCTATCCATGACAATTTCTGCTGCTTTAAAAAATGTATTAAGATAGGAACTTTTGGGTGTTCATCACTGGTGGGGATCTCGGTAAAGGGTGGATAGAGAGATCACAAGACGTCTTAACATCAGCATCATCAGCATTAATGCCATTAGCATTTAATTTTATAGGTATTATTGTCATCAGCATTAATATCGTCAGCATTATTGTCATTGGCATTTATGTCATCAGCATTAATACCATCAGCCTTAATGTCATTAGCATTAATATAATCAGCATTAATGTCACTAGCATTATTATTATCAGAATTAATGTCATCAGCATTAATTTCGATATCATTTAGTTGCGTACCTTTTACAGTAAAAGCGTCTAGTTGCAAATCAAAAGCCATATTGAGAGTATGTGTCCTATAGAAATCCCTCCTCTCTGCGTTACTCCCTGTCCAGTATCTTACTCCTGCACGACATGTGAACGCAGAACTTCTGCTGTCCAATCCAGGGTGGAAATTGTGCCCAAGCCTGGATGAAGATTCTGGCTGTGATTTTATGAATTCTTCTCTGTAATTATATAATTGTCTTCCGGCCAAATTGGAGGATCAACTAGGCAGAATGTTAAGCTTCGAGGTTATTTTTGCTTCCGGCAGCGCTTTGCTAATGCAGTTTCCGCATAAGGACGGTAGTCTATGGTTTCCCTGCCTGGGCAACTGAGTTTAGTGCTTGGTCGCAGCCCTGTGAGCTGTGTTGTTCGTGTTGAATGTCTTTCATTTGTGCAGCGGCTGTGTCGTGGCATTGAATATGGCCGGTGGCCGGTTTACGCATGATCAGGTGAAACACCTTATGTAAATATTCTACGTGTGTACAGTAACCAACTTATTGTGCCCGACTACTTCCATCAACGACAAACTGAATTTCTGATAGGTGATTGTTGGATTTGGCGTCTCTAACAACTGAAATACGCATTTACTGCGTGTATATATTTCTCAATTGTTTCGGGACTAAAAGTTTGTTCACAAGTTTTTCAACAGTGAGGGATATTTCATTTGATTTTCACTGGCACAGGAACAGAACAAATATGTAGAAATCCTGTTACAGTGAAGTGGAAACCCCGACAAAGACTAAGACTTTATCACTGTCTGCTAGTGTCGTATGCTGAGGAAGGTTTTCTAACCGCAATGTACAACTTGTGGTTTTTGATTGTGGCGTTGTGAAGCTGGCTGACCTATTTACTCGTTTGGATATTAAAATAAAATTAACCATAAGAATACGGTGTTATCGAACAAACGCGCCAACCCCAAGGCGGCACATTCCAGGGATATCTGATCACTACTCCTTCAAACACCGTTTACATCCATACATCTCTGAGGATTCAGCTAATCAGGCTGGGTCGAGAGATCCCCAGGCACTGTTAGAATAAAAGAGATTCAACTCAGCCTCCCTCAGGAGCTTGAATAGTACGAACTCTGTGACAGTTTCCACGAGAACCAACAACAACACTATTACTTTCCCCCTCCCCCATCCTCCCCCATTGTAACCTTGCAAGATAAAGAAATAGCCCAACAAGTTAATTTACTAATTAATTCAATACATTATTATCTAGATGGCTCGCAGGAGATCGAGTGTTTAGACTGCTATAAAGCAAACAACAGGTTTCTAATTGAACGAAATATTTAGTCTGCTCGGAAGTTACAATGAATACATAAATGTAGTATTAAGAGAAATGTAACTTTGAAGCCACAAAAAATTATAACAGTTTAAATATTTGTCCCCCCCCCCCCCCCCACCTATTATCATGAGAAGATATCAAAACAAGCAAAAAGTAAATCCAGTAACATTAGATTGTCACACAAATGACAAGCGAACGTTGCCGCTAAAGAGTCTTCATCCGCACATTATGATCAAACATCTACAGCACTACAACTAAACTCTGTATACAAAGCATGCCTTAGGATAGTTCTCCTCTATGGAGCAGAAACTTGGAAAACAGACAGAAAGATCGAGAGCATGCTCAGAAGTTTTAAGGGAAGACTTCTCAGAAGATTGTTGGGGTTCCTATGGGAAGATAAATTCTACAATACTGTATTACAATAAATGACAGACTTAGAAGATGTAAATTTAAAAAAAAAAAAAAAAAAAAAACGAAGAGGGAGGTGGATTGGACACGTCCTCAAAATGAAGAAAAAGAGACGTACGAAACAGGCAATGTAATGATTGCTACACGGACAGAGAGGAAGAAGCAGGCACAAAGGCACTTGGAGGCGAACCATTGAGGCTGAACTCAGGCTACGCGAAGGACACAACTGGAGATAGAGAGGAAGGCTCAGGATCGAATTGACTGGCAACAGTTTGTCTCTGCCTTATTTGCCTCTGGGCTTGATAAGGACTTCTGGAATGATTGTGTTAGGTGTAAAGTCCGCTAGACTATTAGGATCATTGCGTCTTGGCCTTGCTTTATGTTGTGATGCCGAAATGGAGTATATATATAAACTGCGAGAGAGTGCCCGTTTGTGTCCTTTGTATATAGTTTCCATGGACTCTGCTTGTTCCTCTGTCCATCACTTGTATGACAGGCCACAGTTTGGACTCCAACTTGGTCTGTACGCTATTGCTCGTTGTGGTATACTGTCTGGTGACAGTCGAATTAAATAGCCGAACCATTTACTCGTAGTTTTCTGCTACCCCCTAAACTTCTTTCTGATGTCCATGTGCATGATCTTTTATCTCTTTTCCGTATGTTCTTCTAAAAGAGATCAAATGAAAACAGTTTTTTTTCCCACTATATATAGCTTTCGCCTCATTTTCTGTCCCGCAAGTCCTGTAGCGTTGCATACATAATAAATGAACAGATAATGCACTGAACGGTACTTATAGAAGGAAGTAGAAAAATATAATAACGGTTTATTTTGTGTATTTCTTTTTTGTGTGTGTGTGGAAAGAATACAGTGCAGTTAAAACGCTACCAACTAAAAACATATACATCACCGTTTCGAAATCAATGAAAACGCGATCTGTTAGTTTTCATCGAACTGTTACAATTTGTTAATTTAGAAGTTACTTTTTTCACTAACAGACATCGCATTTTACCTAACAGATATCACAACTTAACAATAACAAGAACATATAGGAAAAAACTACTCACATGAGAGCTGAACAGTAATTACTATCACCATTGACAGCACTGGGGATTCCCCTTGTACAATGAAGTATCACTGGTGTAATTTCAGCGGATGTAAGGACTTGGTGACTTGAGAATAACAAAGATGAATTTTGCCCGGCTTGATTCCCCAAGGATCTCTTCTACAGTTAGTTGTTTTTACTCCTTATAAAGCTTAAATCAACTTGCAGAATATTAGTTTGCACTGCAGTATGATTGGTATTTATGTAGACCCGCGATTTTAAACCTTTTTAAACTACAACGTACTTTTAAATGTGCAGTGTTTATGGCTGCAGGTTTGAAAATTACTGTGGCATCTATATCAGCGTTACACTCTAACTGTTTACGAATGCAGGTTTGAAGAACACTGTGGCATCTATATCAACGTTACACTCTAACTGTTCACGGCTGCAGGTTTGAAGAACACCGTGGCATCTATATCAACGTTACACTCTAACTGTTCACGGCTGCAGGTTTGAAGAACACCGTGGCATCTATATCAACGTTACACTCTAACTGTTTATTACGGCAGGTTTGAAGAACATTGTGGCATCTATAGCAATGTTACACTCTTAACACAATTAACTGTGAATAAATGGAATTCACGAGTTTGTAGTTTTTAAATAGTAGTTATTAACAGTAGTTTATTTTCTGTACTAAAACTTTATATATATATATATATATATATATATATATATATATATATATATATAGATATATATATATATATATAATATATATATATATATATACAATGTTAAAAAATACACGAACATCCTACAAGCTCTAAGCATCGAAGAGACAAATTCGTAAACGGCATCCTGTTCCGAAAGCTTTGCCTCGCCGGTAGACGACTTCGTCGCCAGTGGGGACAGTGTTTGGGTCTGTCTCCTTTGATCGCATCAACACTGCAGGAGTACTTTATGGGGCTACTTGGTGACGAGCAATGATAGGCCATTTTATATGGCGCACATAACCTAGCCACAAATATAAGCTAAAGCTCCTCCTTTTGGAAAGAAAGGGGATGGAGGACACAGTTTCCGGAAAATGAGACAGAGGGAGACCTCTATGAAAGTGGATAGAGAACACGGAAGATATGTTAGCTTTGCAAGCACACGCGGCTTGAAAATTGGTCTAAAAATACAAGACTTTCATAGGTGCCGTAAAGTGAACGGCGTTCTGTAGAGGTCATGCTGATGGATTGTTTCATTGATAGTTTCATTGATAACTACATACAACATAAATCCCGATGTGGCTTCTGGGGCTCATTGTGGGGACAACAAGAATAGACCAACCGTCTCCCGAACAAGCATGTCGTAAGAGTCGACTAAATGGGAGCTTCCTTCGAAGTCAGGGTGCCTCTGCCGGAGAAGAAGGGAACTATCAGTCTGCACACATAAGTCATATCTGTAAAACAGATGTGCACGTTTACTCTGCTTGTGGAACAAGACTAAAGTACAAAGGTGGAAGAACAACTACAACTTTCCGGCATGTGAAGACGAAGACATACAACATAAAAACTGTCAAAACTATGAGAACGCAAAAGAGTAGACCAAACCGTTTCTTAAGTGTCTCGGAAAGGAGGCATACAACAGAACAACAAGCTATACCTTTGTGAAGCCTCTGTTAGGTTCTGGAAGACGAACGGGCATGGAAAGCAAACACAGCAGCAGCTTAACAATTACAGAAATGTGGCAGAAAATCCAGAGGTCAAAGGAAGAAATGGGGAAGGCAGAAAAAGTTTTTTTTTTTTTTTTTTTAAAGGGGGCGGGGGGGGGGGGCGACAAAAGACCACAAGCGACAGGTAGCAGATTGGGGGGAAAAAGGGGGGGGGGGGACTACACAGGGTTATTGTATGACGACACTGGAGGGGATGTCATCGAGAAGGTTCTGGAAACTATGGAGACAGAATGCCCACGACAAAAAGGAAGAAAATATATACACATATACATAAAAAACTTGAGTTATGATCAAGACAACAAACAAAATTAAATGGGAAGAATTTCTGTATATATTTATAACGTAAACAAAAAATTGTGGCACGGAAGACCTTCAGTCCGAGATTATCTATCGAGTATTACAACTGATTTTTACTGTGTCGATTTCATTCAGTGGAAGAATTAAAATATTTCTTGCAAGAAGCAAAAGACACTGTCGGGACTGGATGGGAGGGGGGGGGGGGGGGGGGGGGGGGGGGGGGGGGGGGGGGGGGGGGGGGGGGTTCTAGTATATCCACACGAAGGTGAAGATTTGAAGGTGGTGGCTGTTCTCTTCAACCAAAACATAAGAACAGCGTCAGTACCCCACCAACAGGGTGCACAACTATTTAATCCCACTTCCAAAAACAGAAATCATTGCAGACTCAGTGGCTTCAGGATTACCACTCCACACAATACTTTTGGCAAGGTGCCCGAGAATTTTACTACTCACAAATTTTTTTGATAAAAAGCGTTCCCCCTATATCAAATTAAGCGGTTACAGGCCAGGCAAAGATCACCATCACCAAATGCCTTGCCAGCTGGCGTTCCTGTATCTCCACAGATCTCGGTCTTTGGTTTTCTGGACCAATGCTGCTGATGATATTCCTCTATGCCACTGTCTTAAGCCATACATCGTCATTCCTCTTGGTCTGCCTCTGCATCTTCTACCAATGATCTTTCCAGTTGCCACGATATTTTCCAGTGCTCATTTTATCATCGCATGACCAAAAAACTTTGTCTCCTCTTCATTGTTGTATATAATGCTCTACTTTCATTCGCCATTCCCAGGAAATCCTTAGTAGTTATTCTGGCAGCACAAAGTGTTTCGAGAATCACATTGCAGTTGCTTCTAATCTCTTCTTAATTTGTATGCCTACATATTAAGATTCGCTGCCGGCAGAAGAGGCTCAATAAAACATTTCAGCACTCATTTTCTGGTGTTTAATTAGAGGGAAAGATACCTAGTCGAATTCGGTCACATTTTGGATGCTTATGAGGGTTAAAGAACAGACAAGAGATGATAGTGGCAGCATTTGATCTCGAAGATACTTGGAATAATGACATGATAATTTTATGCCTGCGCTTTCAAAGAAGGCGGCATGAACTTGGATGATGAACTGGATAGGAACTATCCTGCTTTCGCGTATGGTTGCCCTCAGGCTGGACACATGGACCAGAAAGTCATGCAATGTCGCCAAGGGACAATCACAGGGCTCGACAATTTCATCAGTGCGCTTCATTGTTTATACACACCAGACTGCAGAATTCGAAGCACCCGGTACTGGAAGCATGCTGCCATTTGCAGATGATGTTCGTGCATATAGGTAGGAGAACGACAGGCAATTGACAACTCAAAATCTACAGGAAACATGAGACAAAGGTACTGGGTGGTATCAGCAAATGATTCTTGTTATCGACATAGAAAAGGCGGCTGTTTTACGATGGTCTCTAGAGAAAATGATTGTTGGATTCTATGTCTTACAGGTAATTACAAAAACATAAAAACAGAAAGCGAACGGGTGTACCTGCATATCACTTTCAGGGAAAGCCTATAGAAATTAAAATGTGCCTTAAAAAACCACAACAGACGAAAACTGCTGGGTTGGTTCTGCAAACTCCTGTAAGGAATTTTTTTTTTTAAATGCCATAGTGACATCATGCCATCCACTATCAAAATTCACCGCGAAGAAGTCAGATTGTGAATATTAGGTTCAGTAACTAATTAACAACAAAGGCGCCTGAGTAAAAGTAATCAAAAAAGGAATTGCTTTGGCAATGCCGCCGATAAACAGCATTGAGAACCTACAAGCAAGTCGACAATAAGTCGATGCAGAGATAATATAATATCAGGCAGACTGAATGGCAAACATTTGGAGTCACCGACCGGCAAACATTTGGAGTCACCGACCGGCAAACATTTGGAGTCACCGACCGGCAAACATTTGGAGTCACCGACCGGCAAACATTTGGAGTCACCGACCGGCAAACATTTGGAGTCACCGGCCGGCAAACATTTGGAGTCACCGACCGGCAAACATTTGGAGTCACCGACCGGCAAACATTTGGAGTCACTGACCGGCAAACATTTGGAGTCACCGACCGGCAAACATTTGGTGTCACCGACCAGCAAACATTTGGAGTCACCGACCGGCAAACATTTGGAGTCACCGACCGGCAAACATTTGAAGTCACCGACCGGCAAACATTTGGTGTCACCGACCGACAAACATTTGGAGTCACTGACCGGCAAACATTTGGAGTCAACGACCGGCAAACATTTGGAGTCACCGACCGGCAAGCATTTTTAGTCACCGACCGGCAAACATTTAGAGTCACCGACCGGCAAACATTTGGAGTCACCGACCGGGAAGCATTTTTAGTCACCGACCGGCAAACATTTGGAGTCACCGACCGGCAAATATTTGAAGTCACCGACCGGCAAGCATTTTTAGTCACCCACCGGCACACATTTGGAGTCACCGACCGGCAAACATTTGGAGTCACCGACCGGCAAACTTACAGTTGGAGTCAGTGACTGGCAAAAATTTGGAGTCACCGACCGGCAAACATTTGGAGTCACCGACCGGCAATCATTTGGAGTAACCGACCGGCAAACATTTGGAGTCACAGACCAGCAAACATTTGAAGTCACCGACCGGCAAACATTTGGAGTCACCGACCGGCAAACATTTGGAGTCACCGACCGGCAAACAAACATTTGGAGTCACTGACTGGCAAACATTTGGAGTCACCGACCGGCAAACATTTGGAGTCACCGACCGGCAAACATTTGAAGTCACCGACCGGCAAACATTTGGAGTCACTGACTGGCAAACATTTGGAGTCACCGACCGGCAAACATTTGGAGTCACCGACTGGCAAACATTTGGAGTCACCGACCGGCAAATATTTGGAGTCACCGACCGGCAAACATTTGGAGTAACCGACCGGCAAACTTTTGGAGTCACCACCTGGAAACAGGGGACTAACTACAGAGATTATTGTATGCGGGTGATATCTGCAGCAACGAACAAGGGGTCGGAATTCTGAAGAAGAGGAAGACGATAAAGTTCTTTAGAAAATATGGATATAGCGCGTTAGAATAGAGGGACCTTAACTTTTTTACTTAAGGTAGTTTGCCCGGCTCTCTAGCGAAGTTGGTTAAACCTAACTTTCGCGGCGGCCGGGTGACGAACTCCTTGTGGTCCGGGTTCACTCCCGGGGGTAGGCAGAAAAGCCACATTTCTCCCAGATTAACGGTACCTATAATGGAATCAAGGCCGAAGGGTTGCGATATCCATAGTACCGAGCCAAAGGGTTTACAACTCATGGTTTCTGGATACGTTTAAAAAAAAAAAAAAAAACTTAAGGTAGTTTTGGAAAAAAAAAAATGTTTTTTTTTTCTTTTCTTTTTTTACTTTCCTTCTTCACTTCCCTTTTATTTTCTTCAGATTTTGGTGTCGAGGAAGATGTCTCTGCTCTTCGCTCTTCTGGCCACCTCGTTCCTAGACGTATGGAGCTGTTGTAGAATTTATCCCGTGTTATCGTTCCATCTGGTTCTAGGTCTACATCTGTCTCGCCTCTTGGTCTACGCCTTGTGTGGTATAGCGTCTCATGAATTTCTCTTTAACTGGGCAAGCCATTTGATTTGCTGTCTTTATATGTAATTTACAATTCGTTCTATGTCGATTTTTTTTTTTTTTTTACTTTTATGACCTCATTACTGATTTTATCTCTTTTGGACACACACCTGCAGCACGTCTCAAACATCTCATTTCTATGGTTACTAATTGTAGAGAGAGAAAAAATATCTGCTATAACTTGACTGTTTTGTTCGGAGGGGGAAACAGTCAAGTGATTAAATAAAGTCAATAACACAACAAACCTAGGTGTTATTTTTTTAAAGGTGCGGTGGAAAAAAGGGGGGGGGGGGGGGGGGGGGGGGCTTTTTTGAAAGAAACAATAAACTACTTTACATTACAATACTACATACTAGTTCTGTCTGTAAGACGTTTGCTTGTTATATCTCACAAAAGTACATTACACACCAGTTCTCTTCAAAATGCTGGTTCTTTCAAACATGCGATTGAATAATAATTTTTCCCTTTATAAAATGCTCACAGACTAGTTATCCATAAAGAAAGGAGCTTACAGATTAGTTCTAAGTAAAACACGCTTACATACCAGTTCTCTTAAAACGGAGATAAATTATAGTTCCTTAAAGAGGAGATCAGACTAGTTCACTGTAAAGCAAGCTCACATACTAGTTTTCTTAAACATATGGCATATACCCCCCCCCCCCTTCTCTGCCTCCCCTCCCCCCCCCCTCCCCCCCCCCCCCCCCCCCCCCCCCCCCCCCCCCCCCCCCCCCCCAAAAAAAAAATTACACTGAGATTACATACTAGTTATCTTTAACCGAAGATTTTGTAGGAGTTTCTCTCCCCCCCCCCCCCCTCTCTCTCTCTCTCTCTTCATATCTCTCTCTCTCTCTCTCTCTCTCTCTCTCTCTCTCTCTCTCTCTCTCTCTCTCTCTCTCTCTCTCATTCTCTCTCTCTCTCTCTTTCTCTCAAAACAAAAAGACCATACTTGTTTTCTCAAGACCAAAATTATATTCTATTTTTTTAAAGGACATTACATAATCCTTCTCTCAAAAGAGGGAGATTACGTCCTACATTTGTGAAAAGAATGATTATTAACTGATTGTCTCCATACAAAAGAGAGAGAGATTACGTCCTGCATTTGTGAAAAGAATGATTAACTGATTGTCTCCATACACGAGAGAGAGAGAGATTACGTCCTACATTTGTGAAAATAATGATTGTTAACTGATTGTCTCCATACACAAGAGAGAGATTACGTCCTACATTTGTGAAAAGAATGATTATTAACTGATTGTCTCCATACACGAGAGAGAGATTACGTCCTACATTTGTGAAAAGAATGATTATTAACTGATTGTCTCCATACACAAGAGAGAGATTACGTCCTATATTTGTGAAAAGAATGATTATTAACTGATTGTCTCCATACAAGAGAGAGAGAGAGAGAGAGAGAGAGAGAGAGAGAGAGAGAGAGAGAGAGAGAGAGAGAGAGAGAGAGAGAGAGATTACGTCCTACATTTGTGAAAAGAATGATTATTAACTGATTGTCTCCATACACAAGAGAGAGATTACGTCCTACATTTGTGAAAAGAATGATTATTAACTGATTGTCTCCATACAAAAGAGAGAGATTACGTCCTACATTTGTGAAAAGAATGATTATTAACTGATTGTCTCCATACAAAAGAGAGAGATTACGTCCTACATTTGTGAAAAAAATGATTATTAACTGATTGTCTCCATACACAAGAGAGAGATTACGTCCTACATTTGTGAAAAGAATGATTATTAACTGATTGTTTCCACACAAAAGAGACAGATTACGTCCTACATTTGTGAAAAGAATGATTATTAACTGATTGTCTCCTTAGACAAGAGAGAGATTACGTCCTACATTTGTGAAAAGAATGATTATTAACTGATTGTCTCTATACACAAGAGAGAGATCACGTCCTATATTTGTGAAAAGAATGATTATTAACTGATTGTCTCCATACACAAGAGAGAGATTACGTCCTATATTTGTGAAAAGAATGATTATTAACTGATTGTCGCCATACACAAGAGAGAGATTAAGTCCTACATTTGTGAAAAGAATGATTATTAACTGATTGTCTCTATACACAAGAGAGAGAGAGAGAGAGAGAGAGAGAGAGAGAGAGAGAGAGAGAGAGAGAGAGAATAATATAAACTAGCTCTGTGACCTATGCAAGGCGATTACACAGTATATCATTAGATCTCTCTCTCTCTCTCTCTCTCTCTCTCTCTCTCTCTCTCTCTCTCTCTCTCTCTCTCTCTCAGAAAGAAAAATTACACAACTAATCTCTGAACTGCTCTTTCAAACTAAACAAAGATTTTAGAAGAAATCCCTGAAACTAGAGATTTCAGGCTAGTGCTCTCAAAAGGTAGATTACATTCTAGTTATCCGAAAACCGAGATATACATTCTAAAACTTTCTAAGGAGAAAAAGAGACTTTACCAGTATGTATGACTTTTATTTAACAGTTCCCTTAACAATGACAATATCAACTGTTTTTCTGCGAAGTCACCAGCTAAGACGAGACAATACCTTATACATTACAATACATCCTAAGTCAAACCAAACTAGACATTTTATCCTTTCCGGTAATTCGAAATGACTAACTGAATGTAAATGACTCGAGAACAATTTGCTCGCACACAGCTGCCAGGGGACAAAGAAACAAACCACACGAAGACAAACCAAGTGTTTATTATAATCACTAGTTAATAAAACTTTCCTAAAACTGTGCGTGCGCTGTGTCACATTGGGATAAATAAACTAAACGCAGCGATTATACTATTCCTTTGTTTTTAATTCTAATTTTCGCCTAATTTTCTTCGTTGTTGCTCTTGGCTCCCGTTATTATCGTCGGGACAGTAAGATCATGTATACGTCAGAAATTATGTTGTACTATTTTCAAAATATTAAGTATACAACTTTCTATTTGTCTTTTCGATTCCGAAATTCCAATGAGATTTCGTAAACGAAAACGATAAATTCCAACAAAATAACTCTCATTTACGTTCGTCTCAGGGTGACTGCTTGATCTTCATCGGCAAATTGAGCGCAATTTTTAATGACGTTTTGCGTTGCCGATTTTTGAGGTTAACAATGAAAGCGAATACGTGAGCAATTTAATTCAAGATCACAGGCAATTCAATTCACCTCGTTTGCGGCGATTTGATTGTCTGAATGTTAGACACAGAAATTATGAAACAAAACTTTGCGAGGGAATTTGAGCTTAATCACAAAATCGTCGACCACGCCAGCGGTAATCAAAGAGTGCATCACGTGACACCAGAAACCCTTGCGATTGGTTGGAGTACGGTGATATCGACTGAAAGAGAGACCCACCGAGGGATATATGAAACCTGGAAATACTGCAAGTTGGTGCTACTTTTTGTAGCATCTCGAGATAGCAGCGTAAGAAATAATATTTCAGAATAACTAATAACAGTAACAGTCTCCTTTAGCATAAAATGTTATTAGCCAAGAAGTAGTTTTATAGTCTCGTCTGGTAGCTTAGATAGCGATACAGTTTTACGAAAATGTGTAAAGGGAGCAGAATATATAATCATGTCTGTACATACACACAAAAAGACGCACACAATAAAGATCAAATACTGCACCTGAATTTAAAGAAAAACAAAAATAATGTCTTCACACAAAACTGCAAATTAACCAAAAATAACTTTACATGATTTAAAAAACAGAAAATTTAGGCTTACAGCTATGGAGACTGATAGAAGTCAAAAGGAAAATGAACATAACAGAGCATAGGTTAAACAGCATAAAGAGTCTATGGCTGGCTAAGCACTAGCCAAGAAATCAAACCCAGAATTCAGAGAGCATGCATTTGCCCTGCAACAACATACGGTTTGGGGCCTGTGCCTCCACACAATCATTAATTAAAGAAAATAGGGCTTTTGAGCTCAAATGCTACAGGCGGATTCTCAAAATACCACGGACCAAGGATACAAGAAACACTGATATCCTAAACGATAAGAACATCAAGGAAGTTTGGCTAGTAAACAGTTTTTCGTCTCAGAAACTGAAATATTTTAGTCATATCAAGCACCACAGCGAATTGAAATAGCAGAAGGCAGGACAGAGGGGCAGAGGCGGGATAGCAGGAAGATGGGCACAGGATATACATGACACCTTAGGCAGAAAAGTGTACCAGGCTGAAGACCTGACGAGAGACCAAGTTTCTTTCAGGCATGCCGTGACGAGAGCGACGTTCTGCAAAAGACATGTTACATTGTGATGCATAGGAATACCGTGACATTTATGAGGAGTTTAAGTGAGCTGCACAGGCGCTGCAGGCCAATACCAGACACTGAGTGCTGTGTGGTTTTACAACTCCACAACTGACCGCGCCGCTGACATCACCGGGTCGGGCTAACGATACGTTAACGCAGCGGTTCTCAGACTGAGGCTGAGGCACCCTGGAGTGCCGTGAGCGTATGGCAGGGGTGCAACGGCAATAATCAATAAAAGTCAGCTAAAAATTGTGAAATTATTACAGATGGCATGTAGATTTTAAAAGGTTAACATTTAAGTTGTCTTCCCTTTTTTGTGTTGTTTGTGAACCGCTGCGTTAACGCATCGTTAGCCCGAGCCGGTGACGTCAGCAGCACGGCTCCTCGGCTGGAGCCGGTCGTTACCCGGCAGTTGTCCATGCAATAGTTTGCTTTCTGCTCTGCGCGACACTCATAACATTGACTTTGGATCCAGCTTTTTTTCTTTCTATCATATTGTTACAGCTTCACCGCAGTTCACTAATTCATCTACCTCGTGTGCTCCACTCTCTCAGAACTGCTACTATCTGCTTGTGCTCGTCATACTCGTCTGTACTGTGCTCTATTGTCCAACGCTGTCGTCATCTCTCTCTCTCTCTCTCTCTCTCTCTCTCTCTCTCTTTCTCTCTCTCTCTCTCTCTATATATATATATATATATATATATATATATATATATATATAATATATACATGTTTTCCTTTTTACTGCGTTGTGATATGTCAATTAAGTGACTTTTGTGTATTCCTGTGGTTTTGTTTGATTTATTATGTGCTGGTAAAGGCTCTATAGCCGCAACGCTCACTTATCGTTTGTGTTTGTTATACTGTGAAGCTCGCTGATCTACTGTCTGTTAGGTTTTATATCTTTTCATAACATTATATAAATATCACACAGCGGCCTGATACTGAATCACCTGCAGGTGACACTGAACACCGGTATGCGTGCTCTGCGAAAATGCGTTCACAGCTCCAATGCACACATGCTGTAATGAACACAAGAATCATCGTCATGTAGCAGGTCCTTTGCAGAACGTCGCTCTCATCACAGTCTGCCTGTAAGAAACTCGGTCTCTCGCAGGTTCTCCCGCCTTATGCACTTTCACACTCAAGGAGTCACTTATATCCTGTGCCCATCTTCGTGTCGGTCGGCCCCTGTCCCTCCTTCCTGGGTACCATGCCTTCTGCTATAAAATTTTCCAATCCGTTGTGGCGCTTGATATGACCAAAATATTTCAGTTTTCGAGAAAGAATGCTGTTTATTAGCCAATCTTCCTTGATGTTCACAGAACACAAGAATACAAATCGCAGATACAGAAAATAAGAAATACACTGATATTTCAGAAGACCTGAACATCGCGAGGCACTTACTTTCAAACAGCAGAACCAGACATCAGAACCACATTTCATGTGATGGGAAGGAAAAAGTGAAGTACACAGTAACAGTGGGAAAGTTGGAGGGGAGGAGAGGCAGGGGGAGACTGAGATGCTGGACAGTTTGGCAGCATCTGTGCCAAAGCTGAATGAAAATACACGAGACAAAAAGGTTGTGGATAGAGATGACTACCCATGCAACACGACATTGACGACGAAGAAAAAGAAGGAGAAGGAAAAGAAGAAGTAGAAGAAGAAGAAGAAGAAGAAGAAGAAGAAGAAGAAGAAGAAGAAGAAGAAGAAGAAGAAGAAGAAGAAGAAGAAGAAGAAGAAGAAGAAGAAGAAGAAGAAGAAGAAGAAAAAGAAGGAGGAGAAAAAGAAGAAGGAGGAGGAGGAGAAGAAGAAGAAGAAGAAGAAGAAGAAGAAGAACAACAAGAAGAAGAAGAAGAAGAAGAAGAAGAAGAAGAAGAAGAAGAAGAAGAAGAAGAAGAAGAAGAAGAAAAAGAAGAGGCCATACAACCACAGGCTCACGATCAACAGTCTACACTAACATAAACAGTGGTACACACAGATAGTAAGTGAAAAAAAAATGAAGAAAAAAAGTAAAAGACCCTTGTCCATCATTACACCGACCGCCTTTACTTTCCAGGTCTGCACCTGGTACCCACTCAAGACTGGGTCGACTTAGCAGCCGAGGTCGTGTTTAAAAGAAATGTCCGACTCCGCCAAGACCCGAACCCAGGATGTTCCGGGCCGCAGGCGTCTAGCCTCGACACGACGGCGACTCCCAAAGAGACAGTAGTGACAGAATTAACTGTTGCGTATGACCCTCAAGACAACACACGTGTGACCTATATGGTCCACGGGCAACCCTTAGTGTGGCATGCCTGCTGTTTGGGACGTTGTAAAGCAAGGACCGCATTGTTTTTGCTGTTTGTGATTTTACTTGGCAAGTGTACGTTTAGTAATTTGCCACTGCCTACTGCAGGCGTCTGTGGCTTAGGCGTTGCGATCGCGCTTCGTAATTTCAGGATGCCGGGACAATTTGTTTTGTGTTGGTTTCGACAATGGTACTGCGAGCTGATCGTTCAGTTGCAGTGGCAAACTACTGAACGTAAAATTTGCCAAGAAAAACCACAACAGCCAACAAAATGCCGGGGTTGGTTCTGCAACGTTCTGTAAAGGATATGCAACTAACTACCGTACCGTACTCTGGACAGAACTAATGAAACCCAGGCAAGGCGGTCTGCTACCAAATTGCCTGCCGTTAGGATCATAGATTAGTGCTTTTATAAAGAAATAAAAAAACCTTCACATTCAACTAGCATTTTCGGAGGGGCATCTTTAGGTTATAACTGTGACTAGGTTATGTCGCCGTGTAAAAAGGTCTTAGCACTGAACGCTATCAAAAGCCCTGAAATGGACTCCTGTAGTGATGATGTCATCAAAGGAGACAAACCCCAAATATTGTCTGCCAACGAGCCAACAGGCGACCCAGTGGCCGATGCCGACAGGATCGAACCCGGCACCGCGGAGTTACGAAGCCTCGGTGACAGACTCCGACTAAGATAATGTTGAGTTGAGCTGATTCAAGAACCGACATCACAGTACTCAGGGCATTCCCATAAGCCAGTGCATAGTTCTGACACTAATGGTGCCAGTAGCATTCTGATTAAACGTCCGTTTTGCCTTTCCTTGAGCATCTGCCAGAACCCCTAGTCACTTCGCGCTCTATCAATCTCACCCGACTGTGGTGATCCATCTGCTCAATCTCACCCGACTGTGGTGATCCATCTGCTCAATCTCACCCGACTGTGGTGATCCATCTGCTCAATCTCACCCGACTGTGGTGATCCATCTGCTCAATCTCACCCGACTGTGGTGATCCATCTGCTCAATCTCACCCGACTGTGGTGATCCATCTGCTCAATCTCACCCGACTGTGGTGATCCATCTGCTCAATCTCACCCGACTGTGGTGATCCATCTGCTCCTCCGAACTGTACACGCTCTTCCAAAAGGCACTAACCCGATCTGCCTAATTATGCATCAGTATTCCACCAAGTTGTGCAGAGCCAGCCAGTCTGTCCGCCTGTTCATTTCCCGTCACACCGAGGTGTATCAAGATAATATACAAACCTGTAAAATACAGATAAAAGTTACAGTCGAGCGGATCGACTTCACTGCACTGGGTTTTATCTAGATAGCTTGGTCTCTCTCTGTGAAACACCTAGCCGCCCGCCGAAAGCGTCACACGGCCGATGAACAAAGAACAAGGAGATTAGTACAATGTAATTGGCAGTGATCGGCGGGCTATTTGCTAGGCCTCTAAGGGCCAGATTCCGGCCGCGGGCAGCCATTTGTAATAGCCCTGGGTTGGGCCTGAAGTTTTGAAGGTTTGATCACCGGATCAACAGCATGGCACACAGGTGTAACCCATAACTTAAGTCTAAGTCTGAAGAAGCTCTGTAGCACCGGCGAGGATCCTGAAATACTCTGGGTAGATTCTAACTCTAAATTTTGCCCGGGCATCGCCGTTAAGCTACTCTTTTCAATTTCCAACTGCCAAGGGATTTTTTGTTGTTGCTAAACAATGCTCACGGGCGTGCTATCCCACTACCCAGAGACCAGGGGAAATTACTAGAAGTCCAATACCACACAACCAAAAATCCCAGCCCTTACCGGGGATTGAACCTAGAACCTCTAGCACTCGAGGCGGACACCATGTCTCAAAACCACGAACACCCCCCCCCCCCCCCCCTTTTTCCCACCGGGGACACCCTTATGGCAGAAATACTCGCTGCAATTGAATCCAGTAAATTAAAACAACATATCACACAAGGTTAAGATACATCAAGATTGTTACGATTTCCCTGTAGAACATCGGCACAACCTAGTTTAAAAGGGGGAAGACAGTAAAACACAATGAACTATTTTACCGCAGTATAACGGCTTTAAAAGCAACGCAGGGGCGGGGTGGGCGTGGAGGAGGGGGGTGAAGGCAAACAATGTCTAAAGAATATCACATTTATGTGGCTAAGGAAGATGATTACGACTGCACAAGGAATGTTGTTTAGTACGCCCCAGTGCAAATGTGGGAAGACTATCAAATTTTAGAACATCTCAGTGTAATATAAAAAAGATTCAAGATAACCTAAAGAAGACAAAAAGGGACAAAATACGTGACTGTTTGGGTTACTCCACAACGTGGCATATAAAGATGGTTGCGAATTCATAAGGAATACTATTTTATAGCATCCTAGTGTAGGAGTGGACAGGCTATCAAGTACTCAAATATTTAAAGCAATATAAAAGGACTTAAGACATCATCATCATCTGTCGTGCTGGTAAGCATTGGCTGTCACGTTTCGCCATCTCAAACGAGTATCACCTTATCTTGATCCTCTGCTACCTTGCGGTGTCCACGGAAAGAGCCCGTTTGTGAGCGTCGTGAATTTTTATTCCCTGGGACTCTGTAATTCTCTCTGTCCATCCCTTGCTTGGTCAGAATGCTTCGCTTCCCGCCTGTTCTGTAAATCATTGATTGCTGTGGTATACTGTCTGCTGACGTCAGGGTTATATGACCAAACCATTTCACCTGTTGTCTTCTAATGAAATCCAGAGCTGCTGCTACTCCCATTTTCCCTTCGTGTTTCGTAGTTTCTGATGTTATCTCTCAATTCTAACGATCATCAGAGTCACAAATCAATACAGTGTTCTTGTCTTGCTCCATCCATAAGGTCAAACCACCTAGGTAATTATCTCTTTTCCTTCCTCTTGCTCTCTTTCCACTTATCTTGGCAGCTGTTACCAAATGCTCGAGTCCATTCCTTTTCATAACATGTCGGAAATACACCGACTGTCTACGTCTAATTTGTCTAATCAGCTACCGACTTGTATCTGTCTCGCGTGCTGCCTCCTGCTTTTCTATCCTTCCCATACAGGACGGTGAAAGTAAGTCTTATTCTCCCGTCCTCTGCCTCGCCTTGGTCTCCACCGCTGCCCTCTCTGTAGGCCTAGAGGAAATAGGGGTCCAACTAAAACCCTGTATTTCATATCTCGTCTCCACCGCTGTGGCATCTTTAGTCACAGCCACTAAGTGCTCCCGAGGCATCCTTTGTAATACTAACACCACTACGGGAAACACATATAGATACGTGGTTTCAAGGAACCTAACAGCCAAACATAATTTTTATAAATTACCCTTTCAGGAGAAGTAGTTAGGAAAAAAAAACATGCAAATATATTTAACGAAAGTTTACTTTTACTGATTCTTGCAATAAAAAAAGAAATGCACAGAAACCGGGGCCGCCAATGTGTACGTTAATCTTACTAGTGTAGTCATAATGACAACAACAAAAAAAGTTTAGCCCGTGTATTAGTCAAGGTATGGGACGAATAATTATTTAATTAACAATAATTAATAATAATAATAAACAAACGATAGACAGAGGGGGTTTGTGATTTTTAGTATAGATTGTATTCTTTTCAAAAACCACACATCGAGTATATGTTTGTTAGCTTATTTTCCATGTTTTATATACATATAACAATACATGTTATGTGTAGCAGTTAAAAAACCCATGTCTCATTTCAACTGGGAGTCGCCGTGGCGTAGCGGCTAGACGCTCGCGTGCGGATCACAAGGTCGTGGGTTCGCTCCCTGGCGGAGCCGGACTCTTTCAAAAATGACTATCACTTCCAGGTCGACCCAGCCTCGAGTGGGTACCGTGTGCAGTCTCGGGAAGTAAAGGCGGCCGGCGTGATGCCGATCACATTACCCATCTCGTGGCAATTTGTCTATAAAAATATAGGTCTAGCCCTATATGTCCTATACGCATAAAGGCACGGAAAAGGGATCTTTTACTAACTGCAACTGAGATAACTTTGGTGAGTAGCTTTCGCATCTTGCTAAGGCCATATCTGCTAGGATGTTTCTTGTTTTATTTCTGCAAGGCGTTTTGCGCCAGATTTTATGTGAAATCCTGACTATTCTTGCCGCTTAGAAGCAGGTGGCATAATCAACACACGGTTTAGTTTATTTTACGCGGCACGTCATGATAGTTGCCACACCCCGGTGCGGAAAATACCCTTCTATAACAAACCGGCATCGTGCAAGATTAGCCATTCCCAATGCAGACTCCACTACCTCTACCGCCGTTACCACTGCCACGTCTCCAGCTAGTCTATGTTAATAGTCGAGTGTTCAAAACATCAATAACTTCTGCAGCGTCAGGTTTCAGTTGCTCGTGGCCCTGTCCTTGCACGGGAGTTAGACAGGGTGGAAGCGGGCAGAATGTATCACTTGAATCCACGGATTCAAACACAAACCCATTCCGCTGAAGTTAGGCAGTCCTAACTCCATATAAACCAAGAAATATACCCAAACATGTTTGTATACACATACAAACACACAGCTTCAAGTTTTACATCGAAACAAAATACACCAACGGTACTGTGACAAACAACGACGAACTAAACAATAATGAATTCATATACATATATTCACTAACTTAATTAACTAAGTTCCAAAATTTTAACTAACCTCGACTTCAACACACGGAGAACCTACAATTCAGAAACACAATAACCAAACAAATAAACAAAACATCGTAACGAATCAAACAAACAAGCACGCAACAAAGATGGTGAATAATCAACTCACCATTGCTTGTTGAAGCTGTCACTATTGGAACGGCCCCTGGCCCCACCCCCTGGACACCGCCCGCCTCCATGGCCTTACAAATCAGACGTTGCCTTGTCAATTATAATTCTGATTCCGTTGGGTAATCATGGCTGTAGAAGGACAAAAGACAACCAGGTGATATTATAATAAATATAGCCAAAATGATCATAATTACTGGTGGAGTCTGGGCAGATTTCATTTCTGCGACAAAATATACAATTGGATAGGAAGCGGTTGCGTTCCAGACTGGCAGACGAGATATAAAAATCGATGCCTTGGCGAAGCTCACACGATTTGAGACGCGAGTCATCACTATAAATAGGCACATATCTAAGCTGAAAAGTAAACATCAGACGGGTCTTTTTCAAAGGCAACAGTGCGCCGATATATGCTGCCGGAGTGAGGTTTTGAAATTCCAATCAACATTTGATGGCTGATTTGGTTAACATTTGGTTTACAAAAGAATCCTTAAAGAATTCATTGGACACTATTCGCGAACGCCGCTTCAATTAGACAAATATTTTTGGCTGACTTTCCCCACCCCTTTTGCCTTTTTTTTTTTTTCCCTCTTTACATGCTTCCCATGACTTCTTTTTGGGCATAAACTCATTGAAGATACCCCGGGTATGCCTAAGGGTTTGCTTTTTGGGGTTTCCTTTCCAACTTTTTGAATTTCCCCCTGACTTAAGTATAAAATATACGGCTGAAAATGGGCAACTTTAGGGGGGAAAACCCCTGGCCAACCCCGGAAATCCCGAAATGGCCGATTCCAGCCTTTTTACTTAAAGGTCAAAAACAGGTGTTGGGGGGCCGGGGTTTGGAAGAATTTTAGTTTTTCTCCCCCCCCCAAAAAAACCCTAAACAAAACCAATAGTTACATCTAAATCCGGGTGAGCAAAGAAATAAAAATTAAAATCGTGTTTTCATTTTTTCGGGCCGCATTTCGTGTACAATTTAAAAATTGTCCAACGGGAAAAAACCAGGGCGACCCATTTCCCCACAGGAAAAGGGGAAACCATTTTTTTTTATGATCTTTTCCCGTTTCTTTTGTTTTTATTAGGAGGTTACTTCTGTTTGCTGTATTAAGACTCTTGGGAAAAAATTATCATTCTTTTGGCGGGTAGATAAATAAATTCTTGGCTTTTTTTTTAAAAGGTCTTTTGTAAAAAGGGGTAAATTTCAGGGAAAACTTTTATAGGGACTTCCCTCTTCTATGCCTCCTTTTTTAATTTTAATCTTTTGTTTGTTGTAAAAGTGGGGAATTTGTTTTCGGTTTTTGATTTTTTTTCCCTGATTTTTTAATGTTTCTTTTACTTATCCACGGCAGTTTTAAATGCGGGGTGATTTTGGGGGACATCTGCCCAAAAAAAACCCAGGGGAAAATTCGGGAAGACGGGAAAAGGGGCCGCCCTTTTATCTAAAATTCCCAACTTTTATGAAAAATTTTTTATAACATTCGTCTGTTTTTGTGTTGCATTTAACTCCCTTTTGGCGTCTGAGTCTGTGAAAATGATTGGAAATTAAAATATCACCCCTAAAGGAAACAAAAGGGAAAACCCTTCACCCTGGATTTGGACAGTATCAAAAAGTGGAAGCTTTAATAAACCAAGGCTACGCCATTATCACTTCTGAAAATATGAGAGAGGGGGGGAAAAAGTTGGGAATAATTTTTTTTTGGCAAAACAGAGGGAATTTTTTTTTGGGATTTTTTTCCATTCCTGCTGCTGAAAAGCCGGGGGACAGACCCCCGGGTTTCCCTTTTGGGCAGGACGAGTTCCCAAAAACCACTGCAGGGGGTTTGGGTAGAAAATTATTGGGGGCCCAAGGAAGATTTTGGGTTTGTTTGGGAAGATCCAAATTTTTCCAAAATCAGTCTTTAAAAAGGATGACCCTTTCGGGAAATCCGGGTGGTTTTTGTTGTATTTTTTTCCCTGATCCTCTCATGCCGATTTTTTCTGTTACTATCTTTTTTAAATTTTTCCACCCTCTTGTTTGAAAATTTTTTTTAAAAAAGAAAAAAATTTATTAAATTTTTATTTTAATTTTAAAAACATTCATGAATGTTTTAAAAACTCATATTTAAAATTTTATTTCTTTTTCTAGATGTTGTATGGTGTCCGTGCTGTCTACCCAAAAACATAGTCTAGATGGGGTTAATTTTTTTAAAAAAAAAACCCCAAAAGGGAAAGTCCGGGGGGGGTAATTTTTGCTCTGTCTAAGTGTTTTGGCACTAAAATTTCCCCTTATCCCTTTTTTGGGGATATTCACAGCTCACTTTCTTTCGGAGCCAAATTTGAGTCCCTTTCTGGTATCCAGGACACTGTCCCGCTTTTTTGCCCCCAAAAGAACCGTTGTCCGGTTTCCCAACAAAAATAACCCCCCTTTTGGGTGTAAAGGGAAAAACCCTTCCACGAAAAGGGGGCGCTCTTTCCGGGATAAAAATCGGGCCACACAAATTTTGTCGGGGCCTGTTTTTTTAAAAACCCGGGGCCCCTTTGAAAGGGTTTTAAATTTTTTTTCATAAATTTTTTTTTAAAATTTCAAAAACTTTTCATTCCCCAGTTACAGGGCCCCCATTTTTTTTTTAATCGTGACTTTCATAAAATTTGGGTTTGAAGAGTGGCAGTATTAAAAATTTAATTTAAAAGTAAAAAAATATGGGGCCGGTTTTAAATTAAACCCTTAAATTTGTGGGAATATCACAATTTGGAAGTAGTTGGGGAATTTTTTTTTCCCAAACTTGGGCTTTATAATTTTTAATTTGATTTTAAATCATTTTTTTTTGCTTTTAAACAAATTTTACATTTTTGTTTAAATTTTTTTAATGGTCTTTGGGGGGGGTTGCTGGGGCAGTAATGTTTTTATTCTTGGGGAAATTTTTTTAGCCCTTCCCTTACTGCTGTTTGGGCCTTTTCCCTTTTTTTTTATTTTATCACCCAATCCCTTTAACTATAAAAACTCTTCTGGGTTTGTCCTGCATTTTGATTTTAGTTTCTTTCCCGCTTTTTTTAAATGAACAAACTAGGGCTTTGGACCGCCCCCCAAAAATTTTTAGAAAATTCAAAGGAAATTTTTTGGGCCCAAAAGGGGTATGAGGACCAAATTTTAAAAACGTTCAAAAACAACGCGAACAGGGGAATGGGACCAAGGGTTGCTCGTCATGCAGCCCGGGAGGGAAGAAGAAAAAAGAAACGGCAACTTGAAGAAAAGAAGATGCTAGACAACCCCAAAAGGGTGCAGTGTCAAAAAAATGAAGCTTTTTCAAGAAAAGCTGCATAACATCGACTACTTAGGCAAACAAAAAGGAAGGGTACTGCAGTTTGAAACAGGGAACGGTGGGGAAAAACATCCCGGTTTTTGAGGGAAAATGACAACTCCCATACTGACACTTGGTAAAAGGGCAGGGGCCCATCTTTTCAAGGGGGGAAGGGGTTACTATTGCCCAAAAGGGGACCTCATCAATGATGAAGTAAAAGACCCCCCAAAACCTTGCCTCCCCTCTTTTTCCCCTTTTAGGAAAAGACACATCAAGAATTCGACAGGAATCCGATCTACATTGCGGGAAACCCCTTTATTCTCCCTTGCCCTATAAACAAAATGAAAGTCCTGTCCCCCAAGGGAAACGAGGACGGAAAAAAAAAGAATTTTTCAAAAGGGAGCAGGATCCCATTGCTGGGAACCCCCCACCCCCCTTTAAATCAGATGACAAAATGAGGAAAACTTCCCTGAGCCCAAATGGAACATTTTTAAGGGGAAAAATTTACCGGGGGACCCGTAATCGGGCATACCAATTTCAAAGGGCGAACCCCAAAAACCCCATCCGATTCATTTTAAAATTTTTAGTTTCCCTTTTGAAAAAGGGAATCGGGCCGTTCCGAAAGGAAAGTGTTGGGCTAAAAGGCACCCGAAAAAATCAACAGCAAACCCCAACGTGATAACTGCGGAAAACCCTAAAAAAAAGGGGGTTTTAGGGGGGCATAGCCAAAAATGAAAGGGGGTACACCTCAGTGACCCCTTTTTATTCCTTTGGTTTAAAAGTTAAACAAAAAGTGGAATCATGGGAGCATAAATAAGAGAATAACGTAAATTTTTGGGTTTTTTCATTTCCCTTTAGCAGCCCCCATGCAATAGGGGGATGGGGTAAACAGTTTTGATTTTTGGGATCCCAATGGGGGGGGCTGTGATGGCACAGCACTAAAATTATTTTCCCCTCTGGACTTTGGCCCATAAAAACTTGACCAGAGGGAAAAAACCGACACAGAGGAAATTTTCCCCCAGGCTTTGCCCGGGGTAAATTTTGGGGAAAAAACTACAAATTTGGGTGGCAGGGAAATTTCCCTAAGCCTTATTTACTTTTTTAAATGGGCAAAAAGGGCTTTTTTGCCATCAAACCCAAAAAATTTACTTCTTTTTTGGGGGGGAGAGAGCCTTTTCTTGCCTGTGCAGCCGGGAAAACCAAAAGGGGGGTTCAGATGAAACATTTGGGCGAACAAGCCAAAAAAAAGGGAGAACCAAACCAAAAAACCCGGTTTAGAGAAATCTTCACTTCCCCCCAAAAAAAAGCCGGGAAATTTAAAATTCAGGGTGCCGGTAGAAGCTTCGGTTCCAAAATCCCCAATTTGCCTCTTAAAAACGAACCACTTCGACTGATGTGACTGAAATTTTCCCAATACTTTGTGCTCTTTCCGAAAGGGGCTCTTTTTCATAGAAACTCACCCCCCATAAATTAAAGGGGGGAGAAATGCCCCCAGGAGGGGAAAAATTTCCCCCACCAAAAAAGAGTAGTGGTAAAAAACGAACCCCATGGGACCCCGATGGCCCACCCATCCAAAAAGGAAAATGAAGAATTACAAGATTTATAACGGTGGAGGAGAAAAGGGGGAAAAAGTTGCACGGACCTCCCCAAAAACACCCCCAAGCTCACCCTTTTGAAAGGGGAAATTAGAACCCCCGGTGGGCTAAGCCCCCGTTAACCCAAGTTGGCCTTTGGTAAACCCAGGGGAAAACCCGCCCCCACAAATCTTGGTTTTTTTGGGGGATTAATACCTGGGCAAAAGGTCCCGACACCACTGGTTTCATGCATTTTTTAAACACATCACTGGGCAGACATTTGGGATAAAAACTACTGGAAATTTTGAAACCCGTGGAAAACTTGGGGGGCCAAAGGAAGGTTTAGTCCCCGGGGATTTTTGTTCTCTTGACCCGCGACAGCATTTTTACAGAAAAAAAAAGGGGGGGTTTTTGAAAGGGTTTCTTTTGTCGCGAGAAAGCCGCTTCAAGTAGACAAGATTTCTTTTGGCTGGGCGTAAAACCCCCCTTGGGACCCTTTTTATTTTTCTTTTTTAATTGCCCCCCGTGACTTCATTTTTTCAAATAGCCCATTTTAGAGATATCCCGGGTTTTAGCTACGGGCTGTTTGGGATTTCCATTTTTCCACTTTTAATTCCCCGAGCTTTCAGTATAAAAAATACGGCTAGTTAAATCGGAACGTACGGGAAAAAACCTGGCCAAAACCGGTCCCGCCTTTAGACAAGATTGCCAGCCATTTTTCTTCAGGTCAGAAAACGGTGGTTTGAGCGGGGCCCTTTTTGGCAGAACTTTTCTTCTCGCCGCCTAAAAAACCCAAACCCAAAATACCCTAAGTTCTCAAATCCAGGGGACACAGGGAAAATGTTAATAATCGTGATTTCAGTTTGGGGGCATTTCGTGTACAATATTTGAATTGGGAAACCCGAGGAAAAAAACCCCTGACCCATTTCTGCAAAAGGACAGGAAAAAATTTCTTTACAATTTCTGATTTTTTATGTTTTGGTTTTCTAGGGGGTTACTTTTTGTTTTTTATCTAAGACCCCTTTGGGAAAATTTTTATCTTCTATTTCGGGAGAGAATGATCTATGGCTTTGGGTTTTTAGAGTCTGGGATAATGGAACATTTTAAATGGTAAAAATTTCATAGGAGACATTTCTCTTCTCTGCTCATACTTCTTTAATTCATAAAGTTTTCTTGGGTTTTAGAAGTGCTGAATTTTGTTTTCAGGTTTTTTGATTTTTTATTCAGGGTGTTATTAAAGTATCATTTTACTTTTACACGGGAGAAAATTCTGTAAATTTTTTGGGGCATGCGGCCAAAAAAAACACCCAGTGGAATATTCCGGGGAAAACCGGAAAGGCAAGACCCTTTATCTGAATTCCACATTTATGAGAGAACTATAACATTCCGTCTGATTTTTTGTTCATTTTTAACGGCATTTGTGTCTGAGTCTGGAAATGAGTGGGTTTCCTATCATCCTGAAGGGCGAAAAGGAAGACATTCATTTTCGTCCCCACAGAGCAAAAGGGAAGCTATGGGAAAAACCCAAAGGGGACAGACCATTATCCCACTTCTGACAATATTTAAAAAGAAGGGGAAAGTTGGGAAAAATTTTTTTTTGCAAAACCCGCAGGGGGGAAAGCTCAAAGACAACTTATCACAAACATCAGAAAGAGACCGTCATCACTTTTGGGTCATTTTATGAGAAAAGGTAAAAGGGAATATGCTTTAACAACTGTAAAGATTTGTGGAAAGAGAGATAAAGGAAGACAGTGCGAGAAGATTTTTGACAGCCCCACGTATCATGACATTGTCGGGTGTCAACATTCGAACTGAGACACGCAATTGCAGATCGCACATTGTGGACATGCATGATCGCCCACGCCAGTCGACAAAGCACTTGATGATGATACATATGTATTAACAGATTTCTGTTATCTTTCACAGCCCAGGTACGGATAGTGACGGTAAATCGACGTTTTACAGTGCTGGAATGAAAGATCGAGAAGTGTTCAGCGTTACAGCGTCACCAGCCAGGGACAATAACTTAGAATAAAGCCTTTGGCTAGGGACAACCAGTTACAGCTCTTGACTAAGGACAATCAGTTACAGCTCTTGGCTAGGGACAATCAGTTACAGCTCTTGGTTAGGGACAATCAGTTACAGCTCTTGGCTAGGGACAATCAGTTACAGCTCTTAGCTAGGGACAATCAGTTACAGCTCTTGGCTATTGACAATCAGTTACAGCTCTTGGCTAGGGACAATCAGTTACAGCTCTTGGTTAGGGACAATCAGTTACAGCTCTTGGCTAGGGACAATCAGTTACAGCTCTTGGTTAGGGACAATCAGTTACAGCTCTTGGCTAGGGACAATCAGTTACAGCTCTTGGTTAGGGACAATCCGTTGCAGCTCTTGGCTAGGGACAATCAGTTACAGCTCTTGGCTAGGGACAATCAGTTACAGCTGCTGGCACAACAAACAAATTCAAGCCATTGGACTGACGCAAACACCACCAGACCACAAATACAACCAAACATGTTCTCAGGAGGGATGAACGCGCTCAAATTTTTGCTGTATATATTTTCTACAAATGATAACAAATGCAGGCTTGTCTTCCAACCCAATGGTCACGGATTACATTTTGCAATAACGGATAACAGAGCAAGTTTTTATTCTACGCCTTAGAACAGGGCACAATCCGCGTCGCAGCCACAAGTACACAGAATTTAAGACTGGCGAATCAGCCATGTGCACATGTGGAATAGCACCTGAGACAAACAGATCAAGCCCTCCAAGACTGTCCCGGGTACAACATATCAAGGCTAAACGTTTGGTCACGAGAAACAGAGGTGCAAGCCAACCTTTACGGGTCGCTGATTGAATTACAACACACAGAGAAATTCATACGAGAGACAGACTTGCAGATATAGAAAATCTTTATTCATCGAACAAAACAAAACAAAAAAAAAAATAAAAATAAAAAGCAGAAGAAGAAAGATTTGCAATGAAACAGATCAGTCGTTCGGTGATTCCAAGTTGATCAAGCATAGAATCGCTACAATATAAATATGCTTCGCTCGACCAGAATTGGAACCTCAGTTAGAAGACAGATTTCTGGAAGGGAAAGAGCTGTATGGATACAGTATTCTCTTTAAGGCAGATATGCTGGAAAACTATTTAATATGTTAAAAGTCAACTCCTTATATTTATAAATCGAAGAACAGAATTTAGATCACCATACTGTGTCCTTACATTAAGCCTGCACAAAGTATGATATGAAAAGAAAAGAAAAACACAGCAGAAATCTAAAGTAATGAAAATGGGCAGGAAACATAATAACATGTACAGTCAAACAAGTACGAAAATTCCTAGAAAGCAAATTTTTGGAGGATGACAGACTCGAAAGAGCAGGGCTTTTTAACTGGCGGCCCGCGGGCTCAATGTGGCCTGTGGAGACCTAGCAAGTGGCCAGCGGATCACTGCCTGTTGTGTTGTATTACTGATCTTTCTGTGCAGGAGGTCTGGCCTCTGGTTCGTGGCGATAACTATTGTCACAATGTTGACCTCTGATTAAACTTAGTGGAGTAGCCCTGTGACAGAGAAATAGAAGTGAGTAAAAGTAAAAAAGTAAAGGGGCCTTTTCCACGTCTAGGGCATACAGGGCTAGACCTATAGTTTTAAAGACCCATCGGCACTTAATGGGTGATGTGGTCAGCATCCCGCCAGAGTACAGAAGGCAAACTCTGTCACCTACCAGTTAGCTCCATTGCTTAGATACCTAAATGTCCTCCAATCCGGCAAAACAGCAAATGATTATTAGCAGCAAAGTCCCAACTTTATGCTATCAGTGCCAAACAAGGACCACGAATAAGGCAGCAGAACAGAAAATAACTACAAGCGAAATACACTGTCTCCGTAAGGTCACTAAAAACACAAGAAGAGACAGGGTTACGAATACCCGCATTAGTGACAATCTCGGAATAAGACCATGTCTGGATTATAATGACAGACAAAGAATGAAACGGTTCGGCCATCTAGTGAGAATAAAGCCAGACTAAACGACAAATTAGACTTATTAAAACATAACATTTAGGAGGAAGGCGAGAGGAAGACCAAGAAAGATATGGGTAAATGGTTTAGCAGAAACCTGCTTAAAAAAAAAGAAAGAACAATCCATCACTCAAGCCACCCGAGAAATGCAAGACAAATACAGAAAACCACGACACTAGTACCAGACACTAGTACCTGGTACCAGTAAAACGAAAAAAGAAGTAGATAAATATTTTGCTTCTCCTTTCTATCCCCCTACATTCGAATTACTATCACTTCCCGTTCTTTTTAGGATGACATTTTTCGTTATTTGAAGCCCTATTCTGGCTTTTTGCCAGGGGCCGCAATATACCCAAGCCATAAAAATGGCCTAATGGCTGAACCAGGTTTCTGGGACCTCTCCACGGTGATCCTCATCTACTTGGTGGCACATTGTATCATCGAGTGTTTATCGCTTGTGTGATGTCTTAATGGGGTACAATTACCTACCTACCTACATTCCATCCCCCGACGGAGCATAGGCCCTCAACTGACTCGTGCCAGGTAGTCTTGTTATTAGCTATCGTTGGCTTATCCCCACGTCCTCCGCATCTTTTTTAGATTCACTCTCTAGATCCCTTCCACATTTGTTTTTTTTCCGTTTATTTATTTGTTCCTGGAGGTTCCAGTGCAAAGACATTCTAATTATGATGTTTTTTTCAGGTTTTATTAATGTGTGTCTTATCCAAAGTCAGCGTCTTTTCCTCACCTCCAGGTACTCTGCAATATGTTTAGTTCTCTTCCAAAATTTACCATTTGTGACTCATCACACCACTAATTCCCCACATTTTTTCTTCTTAAAAAATCACCTTGGCTCCCAAGTCGACCCGGTGCCAGATATAGTCCTGGGAAGTAAAGGCGACCGTTGTGATACTGACCATATCATCCATCGATTGTTCTATAAAACATATTCTTCTTCGTCTGCCTTTCTATCCCCAAATGGAGCATAGGCCCTCAACCAACTCACGCCAAGTCGTTCTATCCTTCGCCATTGCATGGAGCTCTCCCCATCTTTCTGACTTCATTCTCCAGCTCTCTTCTCCTTGTGTTTTTTGGCCTTCCTTTATTCTAACATTCCAGGTGCCAATTCTGGAGGTTTTCCTAGCTGAGAGGAGGTACGTCAACGATCCGGACTCCTTACGGCTTTCTCCACACCGTGTCATACTTCTTCTATTTGAAGAGCGCCCCCTCATCTTGGTTGTCTGGATTTAACTTGCTTCGCCTTTTACGACATGCTTTGTGGGTAGGGTGGAAGGGGGGGGGGATCTGCCCTCTCCTCCTCACACCCTCTTCCCCCCCCCTCCCTCTTCACCGACGTGAGCCCGAAAACCACACGGGGACCAATTATCAACGAATGAGAGTCAGTCTGTATAAGTTAATAAATTTCACAATCTTACGGATATACTGAAGCAAGTTGTACTTTTCATAAAATGTCGCTGATCTAATTCACTCAGACATACTAAAACTACAAAACTGTATTTCGCAACGATTTCTGGGCGGTTTTTCCAGCTTGAATGTATTTTAGTCATCTTTTGTTGTTTAAGAACTATTGGGTTGTCATGTACAAGATATTTTTCGCATCGGTTATTACAAATGTGTGTTGTTGCTTTTTTTCAAGTCGGTCAACGAACAATCAGAGCAATGATTTCTTAGCTGTAAATCTAAACAAAGACAACTTAAACGACAGAGTGCACATTTTTTTTTCTGCAATATTTCGCTATGATCTCATCAGGTGTGTTTTACAGACTTTTCTGTATAAATGCTATAATTTAAAAAAAAATGTGTTAGAATATCACGGTTCGAGAAGACAAAATAGAAGAGAAGAGGAAGAAGAAGAAGAAGAAGAAGAAGAAGAAGAAGAAGAAGAAGAAGAAGAAAAAGAAGAAGAAGAAGAAGAAGCAGAAGAAGAAGAAAAAGAAAAAGAAGAAGAAGAAGAAGAAGAAGAAGAAGAAGAAGAAGAAGAAGAAGAAGAAGAAGAAGAAGAAGAAGAAGAAGAAGAAGAAGAAGAAGAAGAAGAAGAAGACAACGACGAAAAAAAAAAAGAAAAAAAAAAAGAAAACAAATATAAGAGGAAGTAGTAGTAGTTTCTTTCAATACATCTGCATTGCTCTTTTCATCTTCTTCAAGGATATTCTCATCTTTCACCCGACACTTAACATTTTTTTTTTTTTACAAATCGTCCAACTGCCCGTGATTTACTTCTACATATTAGGATAGGAATTATAGTTTTCGAAAAGTATCTTTCTTATCTTAACTGACACGGAAAGATTGTACAGAAATTCGATTCTAAACTATATTTCCCAATTAAGAGCATATCGCTCTTATTCGCCTAACCAGCCGAGCGTCATAAAATAACAACAGACACGATTTACCATAAAAAACATACACAAAAGCCTTAAAAAAGATGTAGAGACAAGGGACCAGAAAGGTGAGAACAGAGCCCAGGGAAGGATAATGAGAACGCTATAGATTTGGCCCGGACCTAATGGTTTCTGGGGATTTTGGCCAAGCCGCGACCATCGGTTACGACTCAGTGGAAACATTTCGAAATTGCTGAGGAATGGGAAGTTTTATTAGTGACTCCGGAGTGAGAGCTGCAGTACGTGCCAGATTAACATACAATGGAGAAAATGGGTGGTATATTGTAGTGACAGAAATATGGAACAGGTGGAGAAAGAGGAGAAGTAGGGAAAGTAGAAGATGTGGCTCTATGTGGGTGGGTATGCATATTTGCATGATTTGCATGTATGAAATAGAGAGAAAAATTGCTTTTGCTACTCGTGTTTCTTTTTCTCTCCCTCCCCCCCCCCCCATTCCTTTAATTTATGTTTCTCCTCCTCCTCCTTAGAATCCTTTTCCCTCATCTCCTAATCCTCCTTCTTCTTCTTCTTAATCATAATGTCTGTCCAACCTTATGTCTAGTCTACCGATCATGTCTGATATAAAATAATCCTCCATGCAACATTATAGCAAACTCTTTCTCTCTCTCTTCGTCTCCTTTACCTCTCTTTTCCCTCCGATTCCCGAGTGCTGGTGTTGCACTCTAGTTCCCTATTTTCATAACATGCTAACAAAATAACAACAAACAAAATAAAAATAAAAACACTGCCTGTCCTGCATACAAATGAGTCATATCTGTAAAACGGATGCACAGGCAACACTTAGGTTCTGAAAGAGGACTGCAGTCCAGAAGTGGACGAACAACCAGAACTTCCCTCTAGAGTTTACAGCTGGTGAACGTGAAGAAGAATTTTACGTGTAAATCAACCAGCATTTTAATTGCATGGCGAACATATAAATAAACACACAAAAGAAAGATGAAGGTCTACAGTTGGGAAAATTAGCCGACCTGCAGAACCGTAACAAAGCTGCAGTGGACTCAGTTGAGCAAAAGATGCTTCTTGATGTGTGGGATGAGTTCGGCTACCGCTCAAATGTTTGCCGTGCAACGGAGACGACTGACACATTGATCATCTATAACCTCTGTTGTGAGTTTGTAAACTTTATACCGTCCTCTCTCTCTCTCTCTCTCTCTCTCTCTCTCTCTCTCTCTCTCTCTCTCTCTCTTTCTCTCTCTCTCTCTTTCTCTCTCTCTCTCTCTCTCGTTCTCTCTCTCTCTCTCTTGCAAGTATATTATTACTATGTCATATATTTTTAAGGAAATATGCATAAAGGAACGTGTTTCCCTCATTCCGAATAACCAAATAACCATGTATTTATTGGCCAAGTAGCACATTATCATTAACTATTATTATTACTAATCACTTAAACCAAGATTACGTAACTTAAGCCCCTACCCAACCTTCCCCACCATTTTAGAAGTCTGGGAATTGTTGGGTATGTGTCGATTACATGGATGTCAAAACATTCATTCCTACATTTGTTCGTCCATTGTGCACCCTTATTCACAGTTCTCACTGATTCGTCGTACACATTAATTCACAGCCAAACTCTTATCCATTTCACGGGTTGAAAGTACACGATATTTTCCTCAGATAAGTTCTACGTTAGCGGTTCTTAACCTGTGGGTCGCCACTCTTGTGGGGGTCGAGCGACCCTTTCACATGGGTCGCCTGAGACCATCGTAAAACACATATTCACTGAAGTTATACAGCAGTGTCGGCTCTGTGGCTAAGTCGATGCGAACGCTTCGTAATGCCGGGATGCCGGGTTCGATCCCAGCTGCGGGCCATGCGCCTTACGTTGTTTCGACAGTGGTATCAAGAAAACCGACCTTCCAGAAAGCAATGGCAAACTACTGGACGTAAATGTGCCTAGAAAAACCACACACACAACAGCCAGGGGCTGTTGGGGTTGGTTCGGCAAAGTCCTGTAACGAATGCAGTTTTATGGTTGGGGTCACCGCAACACGAGAAACTGTATTAAATGGTCGCGGCATTAGGAAGTTTGAGAATCACTGCTCCACCAGGTAAGAGGCGATAATAAAGTTAAAATGCTTCCATCCGTCCCCTACCCTGGCCAACGCTGACAGTTATTAATGACAATCGTTGTACAAAAACCATGCATCGCCTTGTGCACTTTTTCACCCTTGCAACGCTCGGTTCATCTTATCAGATAAAAACAGGCCATATCTTGTTTTGTGATGTTTGCCGCTAGTTTGAGCGCTGCATTCTTGCGCGCTTCATATCAGTACAGCAGCCTGGTAATTGGAGCCCTATCGCTAGTCAACAGAAAGGGAATTCGGCCTTATTGTTTCAGGGATGTTGGCTTCTGTGGCTTTATTGCTGTAAACCCAGTTTTGCAATAACCATCATACAACCCACACAGTGAGCTTCAGGTGACTTCGTACAGTCTGTTTCAGAAGTTCTGCCGAAATTTTAAAAATCTGTAATTCCGTTACCGTTTTGCGAGATTTGTTGAAATTTAACATTCAGCCTGTTAATGAGTTATGAGAGTTATGAGTTCCCCTCTTGTCACATTCTTCATCGTCGCGCGGTTAATAGTGCCAGTCCTATGTTGGTTAACAAGACTTCGCGAGCGTCCGGTGTGCTTCTCATGCTTTGCAGTGCGAATCTTTACTCCCAATTCTTGCATTCTTAGCAGTGATATGGACACTCTGCTTCCAAAATCCTCAGAACATCCTATCTCTCTAAGGGCAATGACAATGTCTGAGTGATCCATGTGCCGGCCGCTGCCTTCTTGTTCTTCTTGTTCTTGTTCTTTCTCGTCTTCTTTTCTTCTTTCTCTTCTTCTTTGTGCTTATGAGCTGTAAACTCTGGCGGAAAACTCTGGTTGTTCATCCACTTCTGGACTGCAGTCCTGTTCCAGAACCCGAGTGTTGCGTGTGCATCCGTTTTACAGATCTGACTCATTTGTATGCAGACTGCTGGTTCCTTGCTTCTCAGGAAGACGCACTCGGATTTCGAAGGAAGCTCCAAATTAGTCGACTCTTACGACATGCTTTTGGATAGCAGTGGGTCTATACTTGTTTTCCCTATAGCCGCTATTCTAACTTTTAGGAGTATAAACATTATTAATCAAAGAATTAAAAAAAAAAAAAAACCTCGCCTCTTTAAAAAAAAAAAAACAGCATCGCATGTGCAATTTTAAATAACAGAATCATAAGGACGCAAGAAATATAAGGTCACGTGCAAAAGTTCGTGTTGATCTGTACAGAAGTTTTCCAGATTTAATTTGTCAAAATCTGGCGGATAAACATTTCTTTTAAGAAAAATACTGTTCCCAGTAATGAGCTCACATGTAAAACACACACACACACCCACACTCATTCACGCTCACATACACACCCACACACACATAAATACACATACGCACACGCAAACACAAAAATATATATATGTGTGTGTGTGGATGTATATATATATATATATATATATATATATATATATATATATATATATATATATATATATATATATATACCCATCCACACACTCATACATACACACATATACGCACTCACACGCACACACACATACCCTCCCAGTCAGTGTGGTTACACTTTAGGCGTTTGCCCCTGGAAAACGTCGCAGAAAAAAAAAACCGCTTTCATGACCAATCGACAAGAGCTCCGACTGCTGCCATGGCAACGTAGATTGTACACAGAGCAACGTCATATCCCCACACTGAACATGCGTTTGAAATGAGCACTCGCAGACGTCCGAAGGAGGCCATGAAATGAGGGAAATGAGAATCGGAGGAGGAAATGGCAAAAATAAACAAGGCAAAACAAAACAGTTTGTTTAGCAGGAGACAGCCGGACAAAGGTACAAGAGCACCCCACTGATCCGGTTTACATATGGGCTTATCTAACTTTCTACCAACCCCCCTCGCCCCCCCCCCCCCACCCACCCTTTTCCACCCATTTTTGTACGGCTTGCTTTCCTTTCATCTGTCCATGTTTTTGTAGTGTCCAACACTTTGTCAATTGAGACGAGAAAGCTAATTCTTAAAAGTTATATAAATCCTATATTGATATAAGGATGTGAATCATGTTCGTATATTATAGTGAAAACTTACTTGGAAGCTGCAAAGATGTGGTTTTAAAGACAAGTGATGAGAATATCCTAGACATAATTTTTTTAATTTTTAAAGTATCCCCCATGAGTTGTAAACCCTTAGGCTCGGTCAGTACTGGCAATGACCACTGACGCTCCCCTAGTTACCTTATAGTTTAGGGCAGAAGCTATATATATATTAGAAGTTAGAGGATGCGAGTGCTTACACAACTTCGATGAGATTTTCGCGTCGCCTAGCAACCGGCCTTCCCCTAATACTTTCCGCTAAAAACCGGATAGGGCTAGTTACATTTAACTCATGGATTACTAGTTTTGCAACCAATCAAAGTGCCCTGTTCGACCAATCAATAGAACGTACCAGATGGGCGCTTTATCTTTTTGGCGCATGCGCATGGCTGGCGTCACGTGGGTCGTCCATTTTTGAGCGGAAGCCGCCATCTTCCGGTCTTTGCAGTTCCAAACGTGGTCGAGTGATGATCGGTAGTTTTTCAAGTTCAGTATTCAGATTAGCGAGTGTAGTTCTATATTAATTCGTTCTGGATTACGGTAGTGATTTCTGACCGATCTGAGGGGGTAAGTTGGCACTCTTTTTCTAATTGTGAATCTTCTGTAAGTGTACTATTAATGTAGCATTATATTAAAATTGTTATCCCTGAATTTGCTGGCTGGAGTTCTAGAGGTAACCGATATAAAAATATATATGGCCACGTGCGTTTAACCTTACCTTTACTAGTTAGTGCTGAAGCTAATATTTAAATGCGGTGTACTTTGTAAACCATCGTAACTGAATTATATTAATATTTAATTCAGTTAATAAATTCTGAAGAGCCCAGAGAACCAGCAAATTCGGGAAACCACGTGTTCCCTTTTTGCACACGCTTATCAGGGCTTTTACTATCTTCCCCCAGCCCTGCGGCATTTTTCATAACACCAAGGACTCAACGATTAGTACACAATTGTACCCATTGTCATGTCGCCATAGAATCGGCACAGACAAAGAGACAGTTTAAGGGATTTAATCCCAGTATTCATAACCGACTACTAGTCGTAATTGTAACCGACCACGTGTCGAATTTTCTAAACGACCACGTGTCGTATCTGAACTTTAAGAACATCAGCGGTGGATTATCTACAAGAGGATATCACAAGAAATAAGATCTACAAGAAGCCAAGTGTTCCGGTTTCCCCATCAAGTCCAGCCTTTGGGAGTATCCACGGGTGAGCTGTACTCGTGCGGGGAAGGAACTGGACCCAGTAGACATTTCTCTTATGATGATAACCATTTGGTTTAAAATCAAACACCAAACCACTGTCAATTTTTAGCCAGTCAGCTGTCAGTAAAATTAAAGCGACATCATTCTTCATTCACTACTATTCTCGTCTGTCTTTGTTGCTGTGCGTGAGTAATAGTTGAGTGAGCGAGAAAGGGGCATTCTTCGCTTTCTTTCTCTGGGGGCTCTTTCTTTAAAAGTGGCAGAGGAGTTGCCACCAGGATAACTAGTCGGCCTAGCACCACCCATCGGAGCAGGGTAGACTTATCTTCCTGTCCTCTGTCCCAGGAGCAATATCTCGGTCTCTCTACCCTTGTAGACAATGAAGTACCATACTTCTAGTGAGCCACACTTATAGACTGAAGATACCTCCTGTATAGGAACCCTACCCTTCCTAGGGCCCTCCTATAGTTGTGACAACTGGTACGCTCGTCCGGGATTTTACCAGAGACTATTTCCTAGTAGTCTATAGCTTTATAGGTACTGCACAACTGTTTAATAAGACTGAGCTAAAAATTGATGGTTTAAAATGTTTGTGTAAAATGATTCAAAATTTTAAGTAGTTCAGTTCCAGACCTGGTGTTTTGTTACATACTGTTGTTGTTACGTTACGTATCTGTTGTGACGTGTATAATACATACAGTACTATTTGGTGTTCTACTATAACTGTCAATCATAACTGCTAAGTGATTCTGTTGCGTTGATCTGGTTTTTCTGTCTACTCTGCCTACTAAACAACTTACCCTTCAGGTCATTGATAGAAGCCACTACCTATAGTCATGCCTTTCAAAAGACCAACTATGGCTGAGATAAGGGAAATAGGAATAGAGCTGGGGCACGAGGGTGAAGAGTTAAAAAGGTACATGCAAGATGTAGATAGAGAATACCGGGTGGATGAAAGAGAGTATGGTAAGGCTGAAGCAGAGGCTAAGGAAAGAGCCTTAATTCGAGAAGAAGAAAAGGCAGAGAAAGAAAGGGAAAGGGTAGAGAGAGATAAAGAAAGGCAACATGAAATTAGACTTCGTGAACAGGCCCCAATACCCTCCTCACCGATTCCCAACTATTCTTTACCTAGCCCTGAGGGTTCATCTCAGAATAATCTTGTGGGGGCCCTGAACTTCCCCTTGATGCACTTCGATGAAAAAGCAGATAAAATAGACACCTACTTAGAGAAATTCCAAAAGATGGCTGAGAACTACGGGCTGGAAAAAGAGAAATGGAACTTTAAGGTTTCTCAGGGGCTTCGAGGAGTTGCTTATGATGTTTACAACCAGCTACCTCGGGGTCAGGAAAATGATTTTGAGGCATTAAAGCAGGCACTTCTCAAAAGATATGAGCTTACCTCCGGAGCATATAGGCATAAGTTTCGAACAGCCCAACGGCAAGCGGGTGAATCGTTTAGCCAACTGCTGAGTAGACTCCAAAGCTATCTTTCAAAATGGATGACTTTAGGGGGTCATGATCACTCATACGATGGGTTGGAAGAAATGGTGCTGGCTGAGCAACTGAGGGAGTGTATGTCGAAACCTATGCAGACTTTCTTAACAGAGAATGGGGCTGAACGCTTAGACGACATGATTACTCTTGCAGAACGCTATCATGCAGCCCATGGGGAAGTATCTTTTAAGCCCAAACCCCAACCCACCTTTGAAAAACCTCCGGTGAAAACACCCGTACAACCTTATAAAAATGCCGCAAAGGGGCCCAAACCCCAACATAATCAAAATCAAAAACCCCAGCCGCAACTAGCGTCGGGGTGGAGAAATCCATACTGCAAATATTGCAAGGTTAATACCCACTACACGGCCGAATGCCCGAAAAAAACCTGCCCCTCAGTACGCGGCATGTGTGGCAGCTGAAAAGCCTCCTAGTGTACTCTTCCCTACTACGAGGAGACCACCCGTGGTGGAAGTGATCTCAGTCAACCGACAGAGAGTCGATTGTCTCTATGATACCGGCCTCCAGTATGACAGTTTAATTGCATCATATCTGGTAGAACCTGGCCAGCTAACTGGAGACACTATTAAAGTCAGCGGGGCTACCAAGAGTTCCCCCACTATGACTTTGCCTATAGCTTTAGTTGAAGTGGAGTCCAAGTATGTTACTGGGACTGTATCCGCTGCTGTGGTAGATGATCCGATTTATCCTTTTATCCTAGGGTGTCGGTATGTTTATTTAAGTGAACCATCTACTCCCATAGCTCTCGCGGCTGTACAGACCAGGTCTCAGGCTAAAGATAGCCTAGAGCCTGTTCAACCTTTAAACCCCCTTCCGGGTGAAATAAGGGCTGCCCAAAAACAGGACCACACTCTTCAACCTTGCTACGGAAAGTTGCCCAAAGCCCAAACCCCTCCTAGTAAGGGAAACTTTTATGTCAAAAGTAATTTGCTGTACCGTAGGGCAGGAAAAGATGGAGACGAGTTTGGTCAACTTGTTGTACCTTCCCCCTACCGGACGCAAATCTTGCACATGGGACATACTATCCCATTCTCTGGACATATGGGGATTGGGGCTACACAGCAACGTATCGCCTGCCATTATTACTGGCCGGGGATGAATGGGGACATTAAGCGGTATGTAAAGTCATGTCCAGAATGCCAAAGGGTAGCTCCCAGGCATTGGACAGTTCCAGTAACTTTAGGTGACATGCCATTGATGAACACTCCATTTGAGAGAGTGGCAGTCGACATAGTCGGTCCACTCCCTCGCACCAAGAAAAGAAATTCCTTTATTTTAACTTTGGTGGATACCTGTTCGATGTGGGGGGAGGCGATTGCCCTACCCGCTATCGATTCAAAGCGAGTAGCGGAAGCACTCGTGACCATTTTCACAAGATTGGGATTTCCCAATCAAATTTTGACAGACAACGGCTCACAGTTCCGAGGGAAACTGATGGGAGAAGTCTTCCAGATTCTACAAACCCGGCATATCCACACTAGTCCATATCACCCACAGTCAAACGGCCAGGTGGAAAGATTTAACGGAACCTTAATGACGATCCTGAGGAAGTTAGCTCAGGAAAAACCAGAGGTTTGGGATGAGTACCTACCAGCGGCTTTATTCGCCTACAGGGAGGTACCCCATGGATCTACGGGAATCCCACCTGCTACTCTTCTATTCGGACGACCTATTAAGGGGCCCTTGGAAGCCCTAATGAGGACGTGGACTGAAGAGAAGGCGGAAGAGACTGTAGTGACAGCCTCCAAGTATGTGGAGGAACTGAAAGGAAAGTTGGAAATGGGTTGGAAACTGGCAACGTCAAATGTGAAAGCCGCCCGCAAGAAACATGCTGCCCTTTATAATAGGAAAGCCAAGGACCGTTCCCTAGAACCAGGAGACAAGGTCATGTTACTTTTGCCAAGTGGCAGCAATAAACTGGAGATTGGTTGGCAAGGGCCCTACTCGGTTGTGGAGAAGGTGTCCCGCACCAATTATAAGATCTCCAAAAGAGGAAAACTGAAAGTCTTTCACATAAACCTGCTTCGAAAGTATTTCGAAAGAACAGAAACTACCCCGGTGCATTTGATGACACTTGCGGTAGCTACGGAGGTCGAATGTGGAGAGGCTGCAGGGGTCGAGTACCCGTTACAACCTCGAGAAACAGCTCAGGACGTGGAAATAAACCCCATCCTGTTGGATTCGCAACAACAAAGAATAAGAGAGGTCTTAACTGCACACTCAGCAGTGCTCACAGACAAACCGGGTCGCACAAGTCTGGTCGAGTTTGACATGAAACTGACCAGTACGGAACCGGTCAGACAGAGGTGTTATCCTATACCTTATGCTAAGGAGGAAGCCCTCCAGGCTGAGATTGCTCACCTTTTGCAAGAAGGAATTATCTCCCCTTCTGAATCACCTTATAGTGCTAGTGTTGTGCTCCTAAGGAAACCTAGTGGGGAGCATCGGCTTTGCATTGACTACAGGCAACTAAATGGGGTAACAGAATTCCAAGCTGAACCCCTACCTGACCAAGGACAACTATTTTCTAGACTTAGTAAAGCTAAGTACTTTTCCAAGATAGACCTCAGTAAGGGGTACTACCAGATCCCAGTTAAAGAAGAAGTTCGCCCTTATTTAGCATTCAGCACCCCTGAGGGGCACTATGAGTTCAACGTCTTACCATTCGGTCTTAGCAATGCACCTAGTGTGTTTACCCGCATGATGAGAATGCTGTTAGGCCCATTAAAACGGCCAACGCTACAACATTTTATGGATGACATCCTCATCGCGTCAGAGCATTTTGAAGAACACCTCAACACTCTCGACACTTTGCTAGGAAGGCTTGCAGAAGTGGGGTTAACAGCCAGGCCTTCTAAATGTAAACTGGCTTTTGGACAACTAGAATTTCTGGGACACACCATATCACAGGGATATATGTGCCCTGAACAAAAGAACGTAGATAAGTTGCCCACAAGGCACCTAGACCAAAAACTAAGAAGGATGTGCGGTCCTTTGTATCTCTGTGTGGGTTCTATCAAAAGTACATACAAGACTTTAACACGATAGCCTCCCCACTTACAGATGCTACAAAAAAGGGAGCCCCAGAGATGGTGCGTTGGTCAGCTGACTGTGAGACAGCGTACGCTATGCTCAAGGGAAAGCTAACCTCCAAACCTATTCTTCAGCTCCCGGACCTCACTAAAACCTTTACGTTGAGGACTGATGCCAGTAATATAGGAATAGGAGCGACCCTACTCCAGGAAGGTAGAGAAGAACCATCCATGTTGTTTCCGATAGCATATGCCAGCCGGAAGCTCAACGGTGCTGAAAGAAATTATTCAACCATTGAGAAAGAGTGTTTATCACTAGTATGGGCAGTGCAGAAATTCCAGCCATTCTTGTACGGAACGAAATTTAAAGTACAGAGTGACCACCAGCCTCTGATGTTTCTAGCGGCATCTAAGAAGCTCAACACTAGGCTGATGAGATGGTCACTGTTACTCCAACCCTACACTTTTACAGTAGAGTACATTCCGGGGAAAGAGAATGTAGGAGCAGATTTCCTGAGTCGTCACCCTCCAGAAGAGGAGAATGATCAAGCTAACCCAGATGAAGGAGATACGCCAGATGGTCATCTTAGTCTCTAAAAAGTTTGGATCCCAGAACTTTTTTTTTACGGGGGGCCTATGTGACAGTACTGGCAATGACCACTGACGCTCCCCTAGTTACCTTATAGTTTAGGGCAGAAGCTATATATATATTAGAAGTTAGAGGATGCGAGTGCTTACACAACTTCGATGAGATTTTCGCGTCGCCTAGCAACCGGCCTTCCCCTAATACTTTCCGCTAAAAACCGGATAGGGCTAGTTACATTTAACTCATGGATTACTAGTTTTGCAACCAATCAAAGTGCCCTGTTCGACCAATCAATAGAACGTACCAGATGGCGCTTTATCTTTTTGGCGCATGCGCATGGCTGGCGTCACGTGGGTCGTCCATTTTTGAGCGGAAGCCGCCATCTTCCGGCTTTTGCAGTTCCAAACGTGGTCGAGTGATGATCGGTAGTTTTTCAAGTTCAGTATTCAGATTAGCGAGTGTAGTTCTATATTAATTCGTTCTGGATTACGGTAGTGATTTCTGACCGATCTGAGGGGGTAAGTTGGCACTCTTTTTCTAATTGTGAATCTTCTGTAAGTGTACTATTAATGTAGCATTATATTAAAATTGTTATCCCTGAATTTGCTGGCTGGAGTTCTAGAGGTAACCGATATAAAAATATATATGGCCACGTGCGTTTAACCTTACCTTTACTAGTTAGTGCTGAAGCTAATATTTAAATGCGGTGTACTTTGTAAACCATCGTAACTGAATTATATTAATATTTAATTCAGTTAATAAATTCTGAAGAGCCCAGAGAACCAGCAAATTCGGGAAACCACGTGTTCCCTTTTTGCACACGCTTATCAGGGCTTTTACTATCTTCCCCCAGCCCTGCGGCATTTTTCATAACACCAAGGACTCAACGATTAGTACACAATTGTACCCATTGTCATGTCGCCATAGAATCGGCACAGACAAAGAGACAGTTTAAGGGATTTAATCCCAGTATTCATAACCGACTACTAGTCGTAATTGTAACCGACCACGTGTCGAATTTTCTAAACGACCACGTGTCGTATCTGAACTTTAAGAACATCAGCGGTGGATTATCTACAAGAGGATATCACAAGAAATAAGATCTACAAGAAGCCAAGTGTTCCGGTTTCCCCATCAAGTCCAGCCTTTGGGAGTATCCACGGGTGAGCTGTACTCGTGCGGGGAAGGAACTGGACCCAGTAGACATTTCTCTTATGATGATAACCATTTGGTTTAAAATCAAACACCAAACCACTGTCAATTTTTAGCCAGTCAGCTGTCAGTAGAAATTAAGCGACATCATTCTTCATTCACTACTATTCTCGTCTGTCTTTGTTGCTGTGCGTGAGTAATAGTTGAGTGAGCGAGAAAGGGGCATTCTTCGCTTTCTTTCTCTGGGGGCTCTTTCTTTAAAAGTGGCAGAGGAGTTGCCACCAGGATACCTAGTCGGCCTAGCACCACCCATCGGAGCAGGGTAGACTTATCTTCCTGTCCTCTGTCCCAGGAGCAATATCTCGGAGCCACACTTCTAGACTCCTCCTGTACCCTACCCTTCCTAGGGCCCTCCTATAGACAATGATGATAATTATGTACCATACTGGACTATGGAAGATCATCTGTGTCAGAGTTGATTGAAAGTACACGACACAGAAGGTTGTGGATAGACATGACTACCAACGCTACACGGCATGGACTTTCAGAAGAAGAACACGGTAAACACAGCGGCATAAACTAAATGGAACCTATAGATCGATCGAGTAGTTGCTTCCCTCCATGTTGCTTCCAACAGTTTACCACACCACCCTGAGATTTGGTTTATGGTTTACAACGCTTATATAGAAAACAGGAGCAAGCTTTCTGGGTAAAGTGATCTGAGGGTAAAATTAACTAAACTTTCCATATACATAAGGAAATATTGAAAAATTAAATCCAAACAGTTTCATTCAAAACATTAAAGACAAATGAACATTAAATAGGCACTTGTTTTCTTTCTCTAAGTATTCTAACTGCGTTAAGAGTAGGTGCGTCGCAAAATTTGTATTTGCCCGACAAGGGTGCCGCGGCGAAAACAGTTTGAGAACCGCTGGTCTAAAGAGTCTGGAAAAGTGGGGTGGGCCGTCCCGTTTTCAGCATCGGCTACCTCCACTAGTTAGCAGGTAGACGACGACTTCAACTTAGTCGGGACAGTATTTCGGTCGGTCTACTCTGATCGCATCAGTACTGCAAGAGTTCTTTTCAATGCTAATTAGTGGCGTGCAATGCAAAGCCATTTTATGCTGCGCACATCACATTGTCACAATTATAACCTAAAGCTTCCCCGTTGTGGTGCTGGTTGAACGTTTTTTTTTTTTTTTTTTTTGTAAAGCACTGGATTGGTTCGCATTTTCTCATCTCAAGATATCACTGTCACTATAGGCAAAAGTTACTTTTTAAACATCGTATGTGGCTAAGTCGATGCGAACGCTTCGTAATGCCAGGGTGCCGGGTTCGATTCCAGCTGCAGGCCGTGCGCCTTGCGTTGGTTTCGACAGTGGTATCAGGGGGCGGACCGTCCAGAAAGCAATGGCAAACTACTGGACGTAAATTTGCGTAGAGAAACCACACAACAGCCAGGGGCTGCTGGGTTGGTTCTGCAACGTCCTGTAAAAGATACGCAACTTACCACGGGGGGAGCAGCTGGGGCTACGTGAGATGAATTACATTAGTTATTCCATGTGTGGGCTCCCAGCCCACTTCTGAGGGGGTTGGGGGGGGGGGGACAGGGAGAGAGGGAGAGGCGCAAAAGACCCATAGCCCCCTTAACAAGCATGTCGTAAAGGTCGACTAATCAATCAAAGGTTGTTTTTTTTTTTCGACGTCGAGGTGCATTTGCCCAGGTGACAAGTAACCAACAGTCTGCGTATAAATAAGCCGGACCTGTGAAATGGATGTGCACTCACAACTCAGATTCCGCTGTTAGACCAAAGTCAAAAGGTGGACGAGCAACCAAACCTTTTTGCTGGAGTTTATGCAAGCTTACTATCATCATCGTCATCATTATCATCATTAACATAATTATCACTGGCACTACTTGCATTACTACTGATCCTGTTGTTACGACTAAATCTAGTACTGTTACTGCTGCTGTTATTATTACATCTACTACTGTTACTACTAATGCTGATGTTACGACTAAATCTACTACTGTTACTATTGCTACTGCTGTTATTGCTGTTGCTATTAAATCTACTACAGTTACTTCTGCTTCTTTACTACTAAATCTTCTACTAATACTACTGCTGCTGCTGTTACAACTAAATATACAACTACTACTACTGCAGCTGCTGTTACTACTAAATATACAACTAATACTAATGCAGCTGGTATTACAACTAAATATACAACTAATACTAATGCAGCTGGTATTACAACTAAATATACAACTAATACTAATGCAGCTGCTGTTACTACTAAATATACAACTAATACTAATGCAGCTGGTATTACAACTAAATATACAACTAATACTAATGCAGCTGGTATTACAACTAAATATACAACTAATACTAATGCAGCTGCTGTTACTACTAAATATACAACTAATACTAATGCAGCTGGTATTACAACTAAATATACAACTAATACTAATGCAGCTGGTATTACAACTAAATATACAACTAATAATAATGCTGCTGGTATTACAAATAAATATACAACTAATACTAATGCTGCTGGTATTACAACTAAATATACAACTAATACTAATGCAGCTGGTATTACAACTAAATATACAACTAATAATAATGCTGCTGGTATTACAACTAAATATACAACTAATACTAATGCAGCTGGTATTACAACTAAATATACAACTAATAATAATGCTGCTGGTATTACAACTAAATATACAACTAATAATAATGCTGCTGGTGTTACAACTAAATATACAACTACCAATAATGCTGCTGGTGTTACAACTAAATATACAACTACCAATAATGCTGCTGGTGTTACAACTAAATATACAACTACCAATAATGCTGCTGGTGTTACAACTAAATATACAACTACCAATAATGCTGCTGGTGTTACAACTAAATATACAACTACCAATAATGCTGCTGGTGTTACAACTAAAAATACAACTACCAATAATGCTGCTGGTGTTTACAACTAAATATACAACTACCAATAATGCTGCTGGTGTTACAACTAAATATACAACTACCAATAATGCTGCTGGTGTTACAACTAAATATACAACTACCAATAATGCTGCTGGTGTTACAACTAAATATACAACTACCAATAATGCTGCTGGTGTTACAACTAAATATACAACTACCAATAATGCTGCTGCTGTTACTACTACATATACAACTAATACTACTGCTGCTGGTGTTACTACTAAATCTACTACTGTTACTGATGCTGCTTTCCTACTAAATCTAATATTATTACCACTGCTGCTGCTGTTACTAGTAAATCTACTACTATTACTGCTGCCTTCGGTCTTACTACTAAAACTACTACTATTACTACTGCTGTTACCATTAAAACTACTACTGTTACTACTATTGCTGTTGTTAATACGAAGATTACTACTATTTCTACTACTGCTGTAACATTTTAGTCAAGTTGTTACTGACGCCATCAGTATGGGAATTCTTCGTTGGCTACTCAGGATGGGGGCGGGGTACGTATGGTAATTCCGTGAGAGCAGTGGTGTCCATTCATTTATTATCTCATTAATTCACTCACTCATTAATTTATCTGAAGTTTACATACAATTGTAGGGATGGGAAAGGGATAGTTCTAGTCAGATTTATGTTCAGTATTTTACCACTGTCTTTCAGAAGGTAGCATAGCATATGTACACTTGTGTAGACTTGAACACAACACCACCTGCTACGAAACTGACTGCAGCTGACTTTGAACTCCGATATACTGAGATTGTGAAACTGCGTTCGAAACCTCTAAACCATAGGCGAAACACACACACACACACACACACACACACACACACACACACACAACATAAATGAAATACAAGTAATAATCATTTACTTCTTCTTCGTCTTCTTCGCGTTCACCAGCTGTAAACTCGGGTGGAAAGTTCTGGTTGTTCGTCCACTTCTGGACTGCAATCCTGTTCCAGAACCTGAGTGTTGCATGTGCATCCGTTTTAAAGATCTGACTCATTTGTATGCAGACTGCTGGTTCCTCTCCTTTCAGGCAGATGCATTCCGACTTCAAAGGAAGCTCCTAATTAGTCGGCTCTTACGGCATGCTTTTGGGTAGGCAGTGGGTCTATTCTTGTTTTTCTTATAATAGATCCCCGGAACCCACACGGGGAACAAGCAATTTTATCTCTACCCTTATGCGTCCTGTGGGTTTGAAATTAAAAGGGCGGTTGTTGATTTACTTCTGGACTGCGATACCTGCGCCTTTTGCCATAATACTTTGGCACACATCAAACTAACTCTTATAGAAGGCGATGTCCCCCCCCCCCCCCACACACACACCCCGAAACCGAGGTCCCAGTATCCATACGGGAAAATGTGTGCCCAATAAAGTCACCTATAAAGTTCTAATACCAGATATTTTTTTTTAACTGGCCATAGTACTAATCTACCCACCAATCGACCTGTCCAAATTGGTGACTGTCATATAAACGGACGGTCTTTATTACCAGAACTACGCCCCCACCCCCCAACGCCCCTTTTTTTAAACCATCTTCTCTCAAAACAAACTATCCGTACTCCAACAACAATAAATTAGCACAGTTCTCAAACATCCGCTGTCACGACCCAATAGCCAGCAATTAGGCCCCAAATTGGTCATCACATCTAGTTAGCGCTCATAACCCTAAAGTCTGCGACCTCACGGAAAAGTTGAACGCCTTGAACTACCCAACACTTTCTAACACATTTTATCAATTTGCTAAAGACCTCATCTTACGATGTTCTGTCCGCTTGGCCCCTCATGCCCCATGAGAAATTACCCGATCAATAAAATAAATATATTGATGTGAAAATATCGAACTGACATTCGTTGTGTGGACTGAAGAATCTAATTTGTGCAGAGTCCTTTCCAAATCACGGTCTTTCGTAAATGATAGTGTATCTGAGGTAGGATGGAATTTTACTTCCGATTTCGACAAAACAAACATTGGAAATGGTAACCCATGAAAGATTGCAAATATGATATTTAGAAGTGATCATAAATCTGAAATATGACTGTATACTAATGGCTATCTCATATGCTAATCTAGAGTTAGATTGTCTTATTAGGGAGTTGATGTTTCCTGTTTTTATCGAACAGCTTGTTAAAGGTTTCACCGGGTAGTCTTTGTGGTAGGTCAAACATGAGCCTCTATGGTTTGTGAGGTGATTTATGTATTCATCTGAACAGTGTTGTGGTAGCAGGATGCTTCTTCTTCTTGATTCGTGATATGTTTACTATGTGTATTGTTATATGAACAAAGCCTGCTTTATGGATTAGGGGAACAGAACATCAAGTGTGTCGTCCATTCGCTGGTGCTTTTCTCTTTTTCTTCTTCTTCTTCTTTTTCTTCTTTTTATTTTTATTTTTCTTCTTCTTCTTCTTCTTCTTCTTCTTCTTCTTCTTCTTCTTCTTCTTCTTCTTCTTCTTCTTCTTCTTCTTCTTCTTCTCCTTCTTTCTTCTTCTTCTTCCTCTTCTTCTTCCTTTTTTTCTTCTTTTTTTTCTTCTTCCTTTTTTTCTTCTTCTTCCTCTTTTTCTTCTTCTTCCTCTTTTTCTTCTTCTTTCTCTTTTTCTTCTTCTTCCTCTTTTTCTTCTTCTTCTTCCTTTTCTTCTTCTTCTTTTTTTTTTCTTCTTCTTCTTCTTTTTTTTCTCTTCTTTTTCTTCTTTTTTGCCTTTACTTGTTGCAAACTCCTTAATCGATGACCTGAGGTGATCCGTTTTACAGATGTAGCTTATCTGAGTGCAAACAGTTGGTTCCTCGCCTCTCAGACAGGCGCACATCGACTTTCAAGAAAAAATTACTATAAAATTTTACGACATGCTTGTTAGCGTGCAGTGGGTCTCTTCTGTTTTCTCAAAATACTGAGCCCTAGGTGTACTTATATATTAACTGATAATTGCGGAGATTAAGGGAGAGAACAAGAAAAACAAGAAGTCCTTACAATTATTTCCCCTTTCCATCTATAAGTGTCCATCAATATAAACAGGCGCGAGATCCTACAGGGAAATTACAGCATTGGCTTGTCCCAATATAACCTCAGGGTTGAAGGGGGTTTCTAGGATCAGCACCTGGGGGATTCTCATGCAGATAGTCAAATTGTGCACTTTGTGTCACCGAGTTTTAATCGGTCAGTGCGCGGTTTTAAAAGGGTTCAACTTCAATCGCTCATTCACTCACTCACTCGCCCACTCAGTAGCTCACCCACTCATTCATCCACTCACTCACTCACCAGGAGATAAGGTAGAACTCATAAGTCCTTACTGGCACTTAGCTGGTTGATTCCAAAGTATTTATTACTTACAGGACTAAATGTTTAGATCCAGAGAGATTAAATTGGTCACAATAAGGCACCAAGAGGGTTAAAGTAACATTTTGTTACTATTGTTATTATACTGTTATTATAACAGCTTCTTTACAAGAAAAAAGTTTCGAAATGATATTTCACGTACGGGTCATTAATAAACGAACGGTGAGTTGATTGGGACTGAATGAGTTGAGGCGGTGTAGACAGGGCGGTCGTCGGCTTTGGGGCTGCATTGCTGGTGCTCTCGACATCTCTTGATGGTGTCCTCCCACTTTTAACATTGTCTACCTCTTGATGTCTTACTCTCGACCTTTTCCTCCAGCATGACCATTACGGCTGCTCTAGTTATAAAATCTTAGGGTTGAACGGGTATCTTTCATCTGCCTTCTTGGTCAGCCAACCAGACTGAGACTGTATGATCTTACGGTGGCAAACCGTTCAGGTAGCTTCCTGGAGGGGACAAATTCATTATTCAACTAAAGATGTAAGTGTGTAAATAAAAAACAGACTACTTCGATTCACAATACCCAAATCATTTTTTTTGTAATCACAATAAACGACATGCAGAACTAGTCCGCTTTGGATTCAAAAGCATTGATTTTTTTTATTCAACGTTGCGGTTATAAAGCCTTCGTCAGCATTTAATGTTAGGGGAAAACAATACAATTATAAACATCCTCATCATTATCAATCAGCAGGTTATTTTATGGTTTATAAAACGGATCAACATTATGGCACAAGGGTAGTAACTCATAAATGCTCCGTTCTACTTCTAACTCAAGTCTGAGTCTGAAGAATCTCAGCGCAGTGCATGAACTCTGTAGCACCGGCGAGGATCCTGAAACACTTTGGGCAGATTTTTAACTTCCCATTTTGCCCGGGCAGCGCCAGTAGGCTACTCTTTTCGATTTCCAACTGTCAAGAGATTTTGTTTTACGGTGCAACAATACACACGGTTGTCCGATCTTACTACCCATAGAGCAGGGGAAATTACTAGAAGCCCATGTGAAAAAATCCCAGCCCACATGGGGGCCTAACCCAGGCCCTTTAGCTCACGAAGGGGACACCAAACTTTGAGACCACGCAGCCTCATTTCCCATGGACTAACATGCTGAGGCCAAATTTTTAGTCTCAATAGTGGCCAACCCTCCAGGTAGTAGCCCAGAGGGTGTAAACTGTCGCTCATTAAGATTTAAACCCCAAAATATTGCCATCACCTAATTTCCCTCGGCATTCCGATCCTAAAAGCAAAAGCAGGTTTTTACTTTCTGTTTTACACGCAGACAAACGACATGCTTATGCTTTTACATTTAAGGTGAAAACCCACAACTTTGTAAAAAATGTGAACAGAAGAATTGTTTCGGTATTTATACACGACATAAACTCCTGGTTTTACCTGACTGCTAATGCATGTTTCATGTTTTACGACATCTTCAGTCAGCGGTTGATTAATACATGCATATCAGTGCTGGATTTAGGTATAAGCTTAACACTCTACAGATCAAGGCCTCACAATGTGCAGGGGCCGAAACAAATTCCTGGTCTAATCCTGGGAAGTAAAGGCGGTCAGTGTAGTGTTAGAGGTTAAGGTTAAAGCATAGAAGATCGATTTCACTGCACCCGGTTTTATCCCAGGTGGCTCGGTCTCTCGCCGCAGCGCAGTTAGCTGCCCGTCGAAAGCCTCGCACAATGTAAGAATGCCGTAGCTCCGACGATCCTCATGAACCGAACTACGAAACCGTGAAACAAACCCAGGACCTTAAGGGTGTCAGGCTTGACCACTTAGGCAATTAAGACCTCCTAAGTATGACAGCTTTTAATCACGTCAACCATTTAGGGTCTAAACATAATGTCACTCAGTCAGTCAGTCAGTCAGTCAGTCAGTCAGTCAGTCAGTCAGTCAGTCAGTCAGTAGAATGTCCTTTGCAAAACCTTGCACCCATGCAAGATGTCCCGCGTCCAATACAACCATCTGGAGATCAACCACCACATCATGCGCCATCTTAGCTTTGGCCTTCCTTTTCCCCCTTTTCTATGCATATACCCCTCTATACTGTTCGCTCCAAACTGTCTTGACGTTTCAAGTGACCAAAATATCGTCTTGAATATCCAACCTTCTTCAATATTTAGTTTTTAAAGTATGGATATATTTGTTCTCTCCTTTACCAATTCTTAGAACCCGTCTATAACATTTGTATTCAAAGACATTAATGCGCTGTTCAGCTTATTTAGTAAGTGTCCAGGTCTCACAGGCGTATGTTGCAATGGGAAAGATGCACGCTCTTAGAAATCAAATTTTTGTAGTTATCTCTGTCCCACTCCATAATTTATTTAGTCGTTTTAGTCTTTGAAGAGCAATTGATACTCGTCGTTTAATTTCTTTCATTGTGTCTCCATTGTTGGTAATCAATGACCCAAGATATTTAAACACGTTCCACAACTTCCAGTCTTTCATCATTAACACACATTGCTTTCCCCTTTGTAGTTTTATCTGCATGCTTTCTCTTTGTTTTGGCTATGTTAAGATACACGTTGGGGTTTTCACTATTTGGTTTTCTTTCATGGCCATTATGCGGTCGAAAAAGGAGACATTAAAACCAACCTCTCATAGAAACAATTAGTAGAAGTACTATTGAGTGGCTGCTGCATCGGAGGACTGAGCAGGCATGGGAATGCCCAATGTGCAGTGACGACGGCTACGATGACGTAACGTAACTCTGATTCAGATGATGTTAGTCTGTCTCGTATCCTTTATCTCGTATCTGTCTGCCTTTCCACCCCTTCATCTTTCCTACTGTCACGATGTACTGTCTCCTTCTCATCACATGACCAAAAAATGAAGATTGTCTCTTTCTGATGTGGGCAATCAGTTCTCTTTGTGAGTCAGTTTCTTTCAAGACGTCTTCATTACTCTTTTTCTCTGTCCAGGGTATTCTCATCACCACCAATAAAACTACACTTCCGCAGCTCCTAAATAAAATTTCTGTAATTTACCAGCTGCCCATGATTCCCTTCTGTACATCAAAATGGATGTTACGATTCCTTGGGTGAGTCCCGAACTAGAGCATCACGTGTCGGCTCTGCATTTATGGAAGCCTCCTTGGATGGCGGGGAATGCCAATGATCTGCCCCTGCCTTCCCTTGATGGCTGACCATTCTACCTAGAGCTGCCCTAAGGGGGGGGGGGTTCTCCGGGGGCCACACCTGTAATTGGTCAAAGAGGACACCACACAGATAGGCCACATCTCGACCCAAAAAAAAAAAACCAACGGCCACAGTCAACCTAGCGATAGGATTAACGTCTTCCCTCGAAGTCGGAATACATCTGCCAGAAAGGCGGGGAACGAGAACTGCAAACAAATTAGCCAGTAAAACGGATGTACGCGCAAAACTCAGGTCTAGATAAAAGCCAAAAGTCCAAGTGTACGAACAACCGGGACTTTCCGCCGGAATTCACAGCCGGTGAACAAGAAGAAGAAGTATATTAAAATAGGATTTACATAGATTTAAATAATTCTCTTTCTCGTCCCAACTGACACAGAAAGATCACATAAAATATTCGTCACTTTGTAAATTGCTGCTTTTGCTTGAGTTATTCTACATTTATCTTATTTAGCTCTTTGAGTACCAGGGGGTTTATCACCAAGGGCTCAAGGGATAGTCAAGAGAGACGTAAAATCGGCGCATCTTGCGTTCATTGTGCTTCTAGGTAGGAATCTGTGAACACATGAAGTGTTCTTTGGGACTCAAAGAGTTAATACGCAGATGTTCATGGTTCAATCACTTCAAACCCTACCCCTGACTGCATACGATGACCGGAAGACGTGGTCACCAATGCCACGTGACATGGGCCCCTGAACCTAAAACATACGACACTTCTTTTTCGCGTTTGTTCTTCTTCTTCTCTTCCACCTTGTACCTCATCGAAGTGTCGGGGGGAGATGTAATGTTCGTTGATGAGCTCTGTCAAGAGCACTATTAAGACTGATGTTCATTTCTGTAAGGCTGTTCTTAATGCCATCACTCCATATTTTCGGAGGTCTTCCACTCGCTCTATGCCCGTTGTACCGGTTCTAAATTCAAGAGGAAAAGTTCTGGTCGTTCGTCCACTTCTAGACTCGTGTCCTGTTTCAGCAAGTGAGTTTTGAGTGCGCGTTTTACAGATTTAGCGTAGGTGTATGCAAACTGTCGACTCCTCGACTCTAAAGCTCTCTTAGTATCCTTTTACGACATATTTGTCGAGGGGGAGGAGTAGTGGGTCTATTTTACCCCCCCCCCACGTCCCCATAACCTGATAATCGGGCCGTGGAACCCACACTAGATATAAACCTGAACCTAACATCATCATCATTAGGTGCCTTACCGACTGGCTTAGGCGATCGTGTGTCACCACAGTCTATGATCTCTAACAGCATTTATCAGTTCATGTGTAAACCTCCCACCCCCTCCCTTTTTCCCCAAGCCACGACAAAATAATCTAACGGAAATAACATACAACAATGATCTAAAAGAACAACAGCAAAACCTGGACCTAATGTACAATCTATTAAAAAAAATTCAGCCTAACGTACATGATAAACAAAATTCTCCACCCAAAGAAAAACTCACCCTCTTGAATCAAATCCATGCACAGAAAACGAACATACCCAAGAATCCACGGTTCGCTAGTTTCCAACAGTGAACAGAAAATTCCAGATCCATATTACCTTTTCTTTTTTTTCAAACACAAAACAGGCACACTATGAAGACTTGACAGGCGCTAGGGTGATCTAGTCCAGTGTCGAAATGGTGTCAGCACGGAGACAAACTAGTCCATTGGTTTCCGGACACAGCCTTAAGAACGTAAGTAATCTCAATGTGTGTGTTTGTACACAAAGATAAACAAGAGGTGGTGATGACGCAGTCGAACAACACAACCTGAAAACCCTGCTTAACACACGCGCGCCAAGGCACAACAGCAGAACCTTGGGCTAAAAAAAAACATACGTCGTAGATAAGAAAAACTATATTGTGTTGTTGCTGCCACGAGGGAAAAAAAAAAGGAGAAGGAAAAACACGCATGACCTAAAATTAGCTATTTTCCAAAGAGGCGATGTGCCCCAAGACAGTGCAAGCACGGAACAGCATTTAGGAATCGCCCCCCGTGCGTCGACATAACGCAAGTGAGACGAGTGTAAAGATGGGTTGTAGGAGAACTCCTAACAAAAATTTGGGTGGAGGGGATATTAGGTAATAAACCTGACAGGATGGGTGGGTGGATGAGTGCACAAGGGCTTGGGGGAGAGGGGGGTGAGTGGGGTAGGGGGGACTCTCGCTAACAGGACTCGGCAGAAAAGCTGGCGCGTCGAGTTGCCATTTTACATGTGAATGTGGAGAAGACAAAAATAGGCCGAGGGGGCAGGGCTAACCGAGCTTTGAGCTAATGGGAGCTGCCGGCAACGAGCAGATACCTCGGTAAGCCTATTACGTAGAGGGACCGAGGCCCAGGCTGCGAGGGGTGGAGGGGACATCTGGGGCGATCTCGATAACCGAATGAGGGGAGCCAACAAAATGGTATCCTTATGTCTAAGGTTTCTCAGCTGGGAAGGGAGAGTGAAGAATGTCTTTCAGAATTATGGCAACGTTATAGAAACATGGTACACGTAGTTTTTGTGAGCTCTATCGTATAGACTTGCATGAACAGAGGATGTTGCGGCAAGAAACTGTCATCAGCTAATAACAGCTATAAACAAAATGTAACCCCAAGAAGTGTTATATATGCCCAAGTGAATGCATTATGTCGACGCGTGTGGTTGAGTTGTTGCAAATACGCTTCGTAATCCTGAGGTACATAGTTCGATTCTAGCTGCAGGCAATTTACCAGGCGACCGCTTTGTGTCTACAGTGGCCAATCTTTTCCAAAAGAAAGCAGTGGCAAACTACTGAAAATATGGCGAACTCTTAGTCGCCCACCCTGTCTGACCAGGTTGATTTGTAACTATACCGTCAGGGGACCTAACATAACGGTTGAACGGCGTTTCTGGAGCTTGTTTCGGTGTGATTCTCTCCCGAGTAATCACTCAAAATGCAAGTCTAGTGTGATTCAGTTTCATCATCATCAACTGAACAGTGAGCCTCGTGGCGAAGCGGTCAAGTTCTTTAGTCTCACGCTAAAAAATTCGTGGATTCGTTTTACGGAGGCACCGTTCACGGGTGCAAATTTTACAGAGATCCCTGGGTCGTCGCCGGAACTACTGGGTTCGTGCTCTGTGCGGACGATTTCGACAGACAGCAGGCTGTTCAGCAGGGGGAGACTAGGTAATATTGGGTAAAATCCTGTGCGTTGAAGTCAATATTTTCACCTTTACCTTTACCAAGTCAGCGTAAAATTGCCCCAGTATAACCAAAATGTTAGACATACACTCGTGATGCTTCAGCCGCGTTAAGTGAAGGACACACAACTTCAAGTGCATCACCTCATTCGGTACCAGCCAACGCACTATACGTCCTTTATTAACTTTTCACATATTGCGCTGCTTTTCTCCATGTTTCTCATGTCATTCATTTGTTACTTTAACCCTTTTCTTCTTATCCTTTTTTTAATTCTTTCTATTTCATTTAATTGATATTATAATTACTTGGATGCAACGCTGATGAAATTGAGACAATCGTTTCTTCAGAAAGAGCGGTTAACATAACCACTCTGCGACTAACACAGTGTCAGGGAAACCGTGCTATTGTTCTTTATCTAACTTTATAGTTTTTTATTCAGTCTTTCTCTCTCTCTTTCTCTCTCTCTCTCTCTCTCTCTCTCTCTCTCTCTCTCTCTCTCTCTCTCTCTCTCTCTTTCTCTCTCTCTCTCTCTCTCTCTCTCTCTCTGTGCCCGCCAGCCTCTCATCTCCCCCTCCCTCTATCTATTTGGCAGATAGATTGGCTAGATCTGCACCATTAGTTGGTGAATTGATATGTGACAAGGCAGATGTGGTCAAGGCCCTTTGGGAACAAGGAACGGAATCAGTAGAGAAAGAAGATTATTACGGCCTGGAGAGAATGAGGCACCTGGGTGTAACCAGAGGGTCTGGCCGACTGAATACACTCAGAGGAAAGGCAAGACGGACATAAAACCAGACCATGACCGGTACCACCAGTATTGGAACTCTGCGCTGGCTGCTGAAGATAAGGACGGAGCACGCATAAGAGGTCCCCAAATGCTGTGATGTCAATTCTTGACTCAACTCAACTCCCTAACTCCCATTATTCCTTCTCACTCTCTCTTCTCTCTCTCTCTCTCTCTATATATATATATATATATATCTATATATATATATATATATATATATATATATATATATATATATACATATATATATATATATATATATATATATATATATATATATATATATACGTATAGCCGTACTGTTACGGTTAGAAACTCGCCTGCAGATCAGATGGTCCTGTGTTCGGGTCCAGACGAAGCCGGACTTTATGTTTGTTTTCAAAACTGACTTTGGCTTTCAGGTCGACCCAGCCTTGAGTGGGTACCAGGTGCAGTCCTAAGAAGTAAAGGCGACCGGTGTGATGCTGACGAAATCACAAACCGAGTGCCGATTGGTTTATAAAATATAGATCTAGCCCTATATGCCCAGTAGGGAAGAGGATCCTGATATATAAATATATACATATCCTTTGCGTTCAACGTAAAGCTTCTGGTTTTTAGCCCATCTCTGGGCATTAGTCTTGTTCCAGAACCTGAGTGTTGCGCGCCACATCCGTTTTACAAATCTGGCTTATGTGTATGCAGACTACTGGTTCCTGGCCTCTGAGGCAGAAGCACTCTGGTTTCGAAGGAAGCCACGCGTGAGTCGACTCTAACAACACGTCTGTTGTGGAGGCAGTGGTCTACATTCTTACCCCCCCCCCCCAATGGGGCGCCGAAACCCATACGGGAAATATATATATATATATATGTGTGTGTGTGTGTGTATGCATGTATATCTTCTCCTCTGTAGTCTTTACTCCCTATGCCTTCCCACCCCTTTCTCTCTTCTTCCTTTACCCCCCCCCCCTTCTTTTTTCCACTTTTCTCCAAACATCAATCTACTCTGCTCTCTTCTCTTTTATCTTTTGTACCCCCTCCCGCCCCCATTTTGTGCCCCCCATTCTATCTCAACATCTCCCCTTTCATCAATCCTCAACTCCTTATCTTCCCTAGCCATCACTACTTCCCACATCCTCCCCTGTCCCTATTAAATATCGCATCAAAAGCCTCAAAACAACCAAATCTGTGTCACCTGATGACCTCATTTCGCCGACAGACACAACAAGAATCGACTGGTAGCAATCCAATACGCTATTAGACCAGTCAAGCTTTCATTTAACCACCACTGGTATTTCTCAATCAAAAAAGAAACACACCTCAATAGTGTATTCAGAAATATCGTCTTTCAGTCGCCGCCGCCGTCGTCGTTTCCACGACAACAACCAACATCTTCGATCACGTGAATCAGGACAGCACGATGACGTCGACATCGGTGTTTTCCGATCTGCGGGCAGCGGCCACCCGATGGGCAGCGGGAAAGTCCAGGCTGACCGGCCAGCGGCCACCCGATGGGCAGCGGGAAAGTCCAGGCTGGCCGGCCAGGTAGTGAGGTAGCCGCTGTGGTCTAGCGGCTAGACGCTAGCTGCTGATCGAAAGGTCGTGGGTTCGGGCCCTGACGGGGGCTGGGTTTTTCCCCCAAGAATATCTTTGATTCCCAGGTCGACCCAGCTTTGAGTGGGTACCAGATGCAGTCCTGGGAAGTAAAGGCGGCGGGCGTGATGCTAACCACATCACCCAATATGTGCAGTTTGGTCTATATTATATGGGTCTAGCCCTATATTCCCAAAACACCTGAAAGGGTCCTTTACTTTTACCCTTTTAGGGTATGTGGTTGTTCTCTTTCAGTCTGCAGGTATTTCACCTCAAGGGCTTTCTATTTTTACTATAAATCCCGTCTGGTGACAAAGCAGGGAGCTGTATATTGTAATTGTTAAAGCTTCGGCCATTCTCAGCAGTCGCTTGTTCGGTGTGTGATAAACCACACTGAAAGCACTGTCTTTGACAGCTGGATGAATACTCATAATTTGGGTACCGTAACTTCGTTAGGGGTAGTGTTGGGTGGGGTGCAGTGGCGTTTAATTAATCCTATGGGGTAGCCATTAGTCTGTCAGAAACAACACTCCAGCCATGTATATTACATTTTGTAACCTCGCAGCAGCGTCAAATGTCGCATTTTTGACGACTGTAATTTTATTACATTATATTTAACAAAATAGCAAAATAACAACTAGAAGAATACTGAATTTTTAAAAAAAACGAAATTACAGGATAATATACATTTACAATGGTAGATACAATAATAAATTATTATATGAATAAGGAACCAGCTATAATAATACTTACTGAAAGTGGAAAACTAGAATAATACATCTTTTCACAGATGACTTTTAAAATAACACGTAGAATAATGCACCTTTAAAGTAACAAAAACATTAAGAGAGTTAACATAACAACTAGGAAAATGCACCTTTGAAGTTAAAAAAAAACTTGGCGAGAATTTAAAAAAACAATTAGAGTAACCCACCTTTAAAGTAACAAAAAAGAGGAATGGAATTAAAATAACAACTAAGATAATGCACCTTTAAAGTATAAAAAAAAATCAGAATGACAACTAGGATAATATACATTTAAAGTAACATAAACATAAGGCGAATGAAATAACAGGTCGGTTAATTCACACTGAAAACAACAAGTAGCTTTATATGCATGTATTCTAAAGAAATAATATAGTAAATATTTCTCTTCTGTCGCATTCATGGAATCATATGCAAGATAAATTAAATATACTTGATACAAGATCACAACTAGGACTGAAAATGTATAAGGGAAAGTCAAAAATAATTAGGGCTGTACCGAATATTCGCTTCGGGGCCGAATAGTGGACCTATTGATTATTCGGTATTCGGCCGAATAGTTGCGGTCGGGCCGAATACGAATAGTAGTTACCTTACACCCGCATCTGTATAAACACGGCCCCAATACTGACAAAATGGAACAATTGGTTTTGTTGACAGCTAATGCAGCTTTCATGCATTAACTAAGATGTCAGTGACAATTTCCAAGTTTAGTTACTTGTTATAATACTTAGGATTCTTTCATTCCTAATTATTAGTTACCACAGACTGACTGAAGGATTCAAAACATAAAATGTTTTTAAATGTTTACTATTCTGTACGAATGCTCACTAGACATGGGAAGAATATAAACTCCGGCCACATACAAGTTGATAATATGAAAATCAAACGAACGGAAACATGTAAGTACTTGGGTGCAAACTTCAACTGCTCCACTGAAAATAACGTTAACTTCCAGGGGTGGTCACAACAGGGAGGTGGTCAGCAGTGAAACTTCTTCTTCTTCTTCGCGTTCACCAGCTGTACACTCTGGCGGAAAGTTTTGGTTGTTCGTCCACCCCTGGACTGCAGTCCTGTTCCCGAACTCGAGTGTTGCGTGTGCATCAGTTTTACAGATCTGATTTGACTTGAATGCAGACTGGTGGTTCCTTGCCTCTCAGGCAGATGCACTCCGACTTCAAAGGAAGCTCCCAATTAGTCGACTCTTACGACATCTGGTAATCTGGTAATCTGATAATCCTAGTTTCAGCTTCATAGCAAACGGGTCACCCCACAAATGCTCCGCTCCTGTGCCAACGAAAAACAAACGCAGCTCACAGTGTCACGCCATGCACTCAACTCAGAAGCTGGGCGACGAAACTTACGACATGCTTTTGGGTAGGCAGTGGGTCTTTCTTGTTTTCTCCACAATGGGACCCCGGAACCCACACAGAGAAGCAGTGAAACGGTATCATTTCGTAAACTCAGCTCCAGTACAATTTTCCAAGGGACGAGGGGAGGGAGGATTTCAATGGGCGTGTGTCGTGTTGAAGTGCACAATAATAACCATGGTGTCTCTAATAATAATAATGTTATTAATGGCAAATGTAATATTTCAAGTAATACGAATAAATATCTAAACTGACTTTTTTTTTTTAACCCCACCAGAGCATTACACCAGCGATAAATACCCGGTGACACAAAGCGCCACCAAGCGGATGAGGA
>CAJHNH020001079.1:52500-57500 GCA_905116865.2 Candidula unifasciata | reverse complement strand
GTTTGTAGTTACTAGAGGAGCTCAACGTGATTCCCATAATCTACAGAAACTTTTGATTTCTATCATACACAATATAGCTACCGTAATTCGTTCTCATAATCATTGATGATTGCTTCTTTATATGGAAGTAGTCTTCACCACTCGTGATGAACGAACAACAACACGGAAATTGGATTTAAATATGGCAGAAGAAGAAGAAGAAGATGAAGAAGAAAAAGAAAAAGAAAAAGAAAAAGAAGAAGAAGAAGAAGAAGAAGAAGAAGAAGAAGAAGAAGAAGAAGAAGAAGAAGAAGAAGAAGAAGAAGAAGAAGAAGGAGAAGAAGAAGAAAAAGAAGAAGTCAAAGAAAAAGAAGAAGTCGAAGAAAAAGAAGAAGAAGAAGAAGAAGAAGAAGAAGAAGAAGAAGAAGAAGAAGAAGAAGAAGAAGAAGAAGAAGAAGAAGAAGAAGAAGAAGAAGAAGAAGAAGAAGAAGAAGAAGAAGAAGAAGAAGGAGAATAAGAAGAAGGAGAATAAGAAGAAGAAGAAGAAGAAGAAGCAGGAGGAGAAGAAAAAGAAGAAGAAGTCGAAGAAGAAGAAGAAGAAGAAGAAGTCGAAGAAGAAGAAGAAGAAGAAGAAAAAGAAGAAGAAGAAGAAGAAGAAGAAGAAGAAGAAGAAGAAGAAGAAGAAGAAGAAGAAGAAGAAGAAGAAGAAGAAGAAATCGTAAGTAGGGGGTGGGAGAAGAAGAAGAAAACCGTTTTTATTTTTTAGTTTCACGTCTTTTTTCCTTTACTCTGCTTTATCGGCTGCATTTCTGGCATTAATCTGAACTCGCTGGTGCAAGACTGTCAGAAGGAACCAAACCTCTGGCCCCAAGCGCATTGAGCTGTACTCCGAAGATAACCACCATTGAGCGCCCCTAATCTCTAAGTCCGCGGTTACACACGGCGATACAAAATCGAAGACAGTGACTAAATCTGCCCTTTAAACCCCTTCCTAGATTCCCACCCTTCTCATCTCGCCGACACTCTTTTGGGCCGCGTTTCAGCAAGAAAGGAGTGGGGGGAAAAACAGCACAGTAATAGTACTTTATGCCAACTGCTGTAGTAGCGGCGACTGTGTGTGGTGTGAGGGGGTGGGGGCATGGGGAGTACTGGTGAAGACAGTGTGTGGGTGTATGTATGTGAGTGAGTGAGTGTGTCAAAGCGTGTGAGAGGATGTCTGCGAGGGTGTGCGGACGCGTGAGTGTACGTGTGTGTGTGATAAAGATGGAGAGAGAGAGAGAGAGAGAGAGAGAGAGAGAGAGAGAGAGAGAGAGAGAGAGAGAGAGAGAGAGAGAGAGAAACAGTGCGCGTGCATCAGAGTGTGTGTCTGAAGTCTGAATAGTACTGAATCGGAGGAAAGTACGCAAAACATTGAATGCTACGTTGGTACCGATAGCGAGCAGAGCTGTCGAAATTATTTGGGAATAGTACCTATTCTATTCGAAAACGTACCAAAACACACACAAAAAGGTGTCATATAAACATTTTTTTATTAAAAGCCCATTAAAACGTCTTAAACACACACACACACACACACACACACACACATATATATATACATATATATATATATATATATATATATATATACATATACATATACATATAAATGAATTATAAACAAAATGACAAAAATACTTCTTTTTGTGAGCTTCCTCCGAACTCGGAGTACATCTGCCTGAGAGGCAAGGAACCAACAGTCTGCATACAGATCTGTCAAACGGATGCACACGCAACACTCAGGTTCTGGAACAGGACTGCAGTCTAGAAGTGGACGAACAACCAGAACTTTCCGCCGGAGTTTACAGCCGGTGAACGCGAAGAAGAAGAAGAAGAAAATTAAACTGAATCAGAAAAGCTTGATCATCACATAAATTCAAAGGTCAAACTGCGACAAATGACAGGAAGGAGAACCATCAGCCAGTTTTCTGGATTGGCCTTGACACTAAAACAAAATTATGCTCGACCAGTCAAATCACATGGTACATTCGCATCAACAGTTATCTCCTTCTTATGTCCAAGTCGTGTGGCGCTGGTAGTCACACAACCTTCTGTCTCGCGTACTTTCAGCCCAGTCTGACACAGACGATCCTCCATGCCATGATATCAAACTGTCCAGCATCTCTTCTCTCGGTCTCTCTCTGCCTCTCCTCCAAACTTTTCTAATGTCACGATGTACTCTAGTTTTCTCCTCCTCGTCGTATGACCAACGAATAAATATTGTCTCTTTCTGATGTGGGCATTCAGTTCTCTTCTTGAGTCAGTTTCTTTCAAGACCACTACATTACTCTTTTTTATCTGTCCCGGGTATTCTCATCATTCGTCTAGTAAACCTCATCTCCGCAGATTCTAAAAAAAGTTTCCACTAATTTACCAACTGTCCATAATTCACATCCGTATCCTAATTCGGGGGTGCCGGGTTCCATCTCAGCTGCAAACGCTTTGGAAGTAGACCACCTTGGATTTTTTTACGTGCGCAACAATGCACACCGGCGTCAGATCTCAATACCCGGAGACCAGGGTGAGTTACTAGAAGTCTAAGTACCATGAAAAAATCCCAGCCCTTACCGGGGATTGAACCCAGAACCTCTAGCACTCGAGGCGGACACCATGCCTCGAGACCACGCAGCCATCTCATACAGTGTCAAATTTGTAGGACTTTGCCAACTTCGGCAGCTCTGATAGCTAGTCCAATTTTGCTGTGGAAGCCAGTGGTGAAAAGAGGAGGGGTGGGTATGGAAAGGGGAAGGACTGGCAGTAGTACCATTACACTGTGTGAGCAGAATTGTACTGTTGGTGAGTCGACTTGTAGAAGCGGGCAAAATGGGGGTAGTGGGGGGGGGGGGGGGTATGAGTTAGGTACCATTGCCGAGTGAATAGGCCTTATTATTTTTTATTAGCAAGCAAGGATGACGGATGAGGATGGGAAGGGGCGCTTACGGTATAATTAGTCAATAGTGGTAATGTACTGTAAGAGAATTGGGACGGTGGGTAGGGAAGGAGAGAGAGCCGTCGGGGTACTTAGAGTGTCATTAGTTACTGAGGCTGATTGTGTTATTTGTGAGCGGATTTCAAGGCGAGACAGCAGAGAATAATAGAATACACACATTGCTGAAAAGAAAGCAGTAGAGAGATCATTTTTCGCCTTAGAACGTGAACACTGCAGAATGGACACACATACGCAGAAAATGAAGACTGCACAATCAGCCGTGTGTCCCCGTCCGACCAACCGCCTTCCAAACACCGAAGAACATACTGCAGAACTAACCTATCCAGAAAAACCTTTAAAAAAAAAAAAAAAAACAGGGGACCCAGGACAACGTTTTAGGAACCCCTACAGACTTGCTGTTGACGTGCAAGTTTATGTTGGCAACACAACTAGCAACATGAGCACATGAAACTGGTCGCAAGTATAGGTACAGATTTATAGCTCTATTTAACAAAGAGCTGATGATGTGTATGAAACTAATAAAGCTTCCTTAAATAAATCCCTACTGTTTTCATTTTGTTTTTCGTCATAATTTACTATTTAATGTTCTTCCTACTATCTGTATGTGTTATGTTTATTTCGACAGATTAACATCATGGCACACGGGTGTAACCCATAACTGCTCCGTTCTACTTCTAACACAAGCCTGAGCCTGAAAATTCTCACTGCAGTGCACGAGCTCTGTGGCACCGGAGGAGGATCCTGAAATATTTTAGGTAGATTTTAAACTTCATATTTTGCCCTGGCAGCGCCGATAGGCTACTCTTTTAGATTTCCAAAAGCCAGGGGATTTTGAACGTGCGCAAGAATACACGTCCGATCTTACTACCCAGAGACCAGAGAAATGACTAAAAGTCCACGTGAAAAAAAAATAATCTCTGCCTTTACTGGGGTTTGCACCCGGGACCTCCAGCTCTCGAGGCGGACACCATACGTCGAAACCACTCAGCCCCCCTCCTCTCTACTTCACTATTCTTCCTACTACTGTCATACCCCCTAACGTAAAACTTAATTTACCGTCTCCACAATGAAGCTAGCAATGGAGTGCCAACTCTTGTCTCTCAAGTTGGTTTTACACGTCTTCAGACGCATGTAGGATCGTCGATCAGTTGACGTCCCCGTCCCACTTGAAGGACTGTCTACCACTTGGTCGTAATTTCTCTCTAGTAAGAATTTTACACCAGTTTTGTGCATTTTAAAGTTGCTAAAATACTTAAGTTGCTATTTTTATCTGCGATCTGTAGCTGCGTGTATCAGTTCATGTTGCTGACACCCCTCCATGCTTAGACAAAAGACTGTCAAGAACCTTTTGTCTTTTTCTCTGCTTCCACAGATCTATTTGGTGGACACAACATGTTTCAGTGTCATTCTTTTCATAACATTCTTCTTCTCTCTTCTTCGTATACAGATAGTACTTTGCAGTGTCTCTGATATTTCTGTAGTCCTATTCTGCGTGGTCGACCTCTGGCTCTGTTACCGCTGTCTATGTATAACACTGCTATCTGAGGGGCCCTGTCTGTTACCAATCATGTTACATGGCCAAACAATTTGATCTGTTGTCTACCGATAAAATTCATTACTGGTGCTTTGCTGATATCATCTTATTGGGTCGATCTTTCCTCATTAAGCCTAGCTTATCACGCAAACATTGTATTTCTGTCGTGATTATTTTCCTTCTGTCTTCTGAAGACAGTGTCCAGCATGTACTTTTATTGTGGTTGATATGTTTCACTTCACCGTGTTTAACATTTCTTAATGTTTCAAACAGATCAAATTGACTGTAAACAGCATATTCATTCCAACATTAAGCTACCATTGCAAAACATGGACACTGTACGAAGCCTATGTACGCAAAATCGCCATTTGCGAGATGAGATTTCTGAGGAAAACCGCCAACTTACCATCCGAGTTTGAGTGAATAATAATACTATCAGACACATTGTGGGAACGACACCTTATGCTAGATTAATCGAGAAACGTCAGATCAGGTGGT
>CAJHNH020001079.1:37500-50000 GCA_905116865.2 Candidula unifasciata | reverse complement strand
TTCTTCTTTTTTTCTTCTTCTTCTTTTTCATCATCATCATCATCATCATCATCTTCTTCTTCTTCTTCTTCTTCTTCTTCTTCTTCTTCTTCTTCTTCTTCTTCTTCTTCTTCTTCTTCTTCTTCTTCTTCTTCTTCTTCTTCTTCTTCTTCTTCTTCTTCTTCTTTTTCTTCCCCCTCTTCTTCTGCTGCTGCTTCTTCTTGAAACAAGGAGAGACGGATGAGAGGAAGAGATCGGCGTGTGTATAATGAGTGTGCTACAGGAACAGTTAGCATCTACACCTTACGTCATTTGCTGAGGAAGACGGAGTATCTATTGGCATGCCTGGTGTGCTTTGATGTCGACTATTAAAGAAGTAATCAGTAATCGCCCTTAAAAACAGTTGGTACGTTGTTTGGAGTTTACAGCAAAGCGTCGACGGTCCAACACATCCGATTTCAGCGAACCTTAACTTGTTGAAAAGGAAGGGGATGAAAAGAAAGGGGAGTGGGTTAAAAATAAATAGGCGGGGGGGGGGGGCGGTAGTGGGGCTATTCTTATTTTTAACAACAAAGGGCTTCAGAACCGACATGTGGATGATGTTATGGTTAACAAAAATTACATTTGTATGGAGAATAACTTCCTAATGTCGATTTGAAAAAGACAAAACAAAAAAAAAAAAGCATAAAAGGAGAAGTTGTGTTTGCAAGACATGGATGAGAAACTTCCTGCCCACGGGCCATGTAATGAACAGTCAGCGAAATCATTTAGTAACTTTCAAGATAAGCAGTCAAAACAGGAGTAAAAAGGGACCAATGCATGTAGGGATGGACAGTACACTAGGAGAGGGACAGTAAGCCATCGACCCCGGCGAAAAAAGAAACATCTCAGCCAATGGTAATAAACTTGGCACAGAGAAACCAGACACATTTCAGCCAATATTAATGAACTTGACACAGAGAAACCAGACACATCTCAGCCATTTTCGATGAACTTGGCAAAGATAAACCAGACACATCTCAGCCAATATTATTTAACCAAACATATCTCAGCCAATTTTATTTAACCAAACACATCTCAGCCAATATTATTTAACCAAACACATATCAGCTAATATTATTCAACCAAACATAACTCAGCTAATATTATTCAACCAAACACATCTCAGCCAATATTTATGAGCTGGCACAGAGAAACCAGAGACATTTCAACCAATATTAATTAATGAACTTGACACAGAGAAATAAGACACATCTCAGCAATTTTTGATGAACTTGACAAAGAGAAACCAGACATATCTCAGCCAATATAATGTACTTGGCAAAGAGAAACCAGACACATCTCAGCCAATATTAATGAACTTGGTACAGAGAAACCAAACACATCTCAGCCAATATTAATGAACTTGGCAGAGAGAAACCAAACACATCTCAGCCAATATTAATGAACTTGGTACAGAGAAACCAGACAAATCTCAGCCAATATTAATTAACTTGGTACAGAGAAACCAAACACATCTCAGCCAATATTAATTAACTTGGTACAGAGAAACCAACACAGCTTGATTTTTGCACACACATCCGTTTTACAGATCTGGCATACATGTATGCAGACTGCTGGTTTATTTCCTCTCAGGCAGATGCACTTCGATTGCGAAAAAAACCCTAATTAGGCGATTCTTACGAAATGTTTGTCAGAGTTACAATCTGGTTATTCTTGTTTTTCCCTATAATGGTGCTCCGGAGCCCACACATAAAGACCACATATGTGTATATATATCTATATATATATATATATATACTAGATTCAATTGCACGGCTTCGCCAGGGATAGTGGAATAAAGTCTATCTATCTCCTTTTACCCCACCAGGACATCACACAAGCGATAAACACCCAATGACACAACGTGCCACCATGTTGATGAGGATTACCCGTGGAGAGGTCCCAGAAACCGCGTTCAGCCATTAGACCATATTTATGGCCGGGTTATATTGCGGCACCTGGCAAGAGCCAAAGTAGGGCTTCAAAATAACGAAAAATTGCAACTCACAGGGATGTGACTGGTTGAAAAGAAAGCCTTATTCTGACTGACTGACTGACTTTCTACCCCACCAGGACATGACACAAAGTGCCACCATGTGGATGAGTATCGCCGTGGAGAGGTCCCAGAAACCGCGTTCAGACAATTGGCCATATTTATGGCCTGCCTACATCGCGGCCCCTGGCAAAAGCCAGGGTGGGGCTTCAAATAACAAAAAATTTCGTCCTAAAAAGGACGAAACTGGTTTTAAGCGTTATCAATTAGACTTAAGCCTTATTCACTCGTCCTCTGCGTCATCTTGTTCTCTATAAATCACACACTTTGTGTGTATTTCCTGTGCTCATTTTAAATGAAGTGTCAATCAATCCCTCTGAAACCTGATCAATACAAAAAAGTCAATTGCCATTATGGCTACGGTCTTTAATTTAACAATCACAATGCCGGCCAGCTTTATCTGCATTTCCTTTACTTATCGCTACAATCAGCAGAAGTAAATTTTTATTACAATTATATCCCTTTGAATATTTGCCTATTAGGTATAACTATTACTTTCCCTGAAAAGGTAATTTAAGGAAAAGAATTATCTTTCATTTTTTCTTCCTTGAAACCACATATCTATAAGTGTCTTGAGACAATACATTTGTATGACTCCCAAACTGTTAAATACTGGTATTAGTATTACAAGAGATGCTTCGGGTGCACTTAGGACAGACAGACAGACAGACAGACAGACAGACAGACAGACAGACGAGCGGGCGGGCGACTCCGTGTCGACTCCACACCCCCGCCACCACCCTTGTGTACAACTGGAAATAGAAATAATGCGGTGTGGATTCACTAAGCCAGTCCCAAAGAAATGTCTGACCAAACATGCTAAGATCGTAGTATGTCCTCTGGATTTTTTAAAATAAATATCACATGCAGGTAAAAAAGAGTTTCATACCCTGCAAAGCTACAGTATTCAGGTATGTTTTCAACACATCCGAATGAATGAATTCTTGAATCAATCTATCAAGAACTGACATAACTGATAGTGCGATACGCATCCAAATTAAATGGTGGTGGTGGCGGTAGTAGTAGAAGTAGTAGTAGCAGTAGTAGTAGTAGTAGTAGTAGTAGTAGTAGTAGTTGTTGTTGTTGTTGTTGTAGTGGTAGCAGTATTAGAAGTAGTAGTAGTAGTAGTAGTAGTAGTAGTAGTAGTAGTAGTAGTAGTAGTTGTTGTTGTTGTTGTAATTGTGGTAGTAGTAGTGTTAGTAAAGTAGTTTTAGTAGTAGTAGTATTATTATTATTATTATTAGTAGTAGTAGTAGTAGTAGTAGTAGCAGTAGTAGTAGTAGTAGTAGTAGTAGTAGTAGTAGTAGTAGTAGTAGTTGTAGTAGTAGTGGTGGTGGTGGTGGTGGTAGTAGTAGTAGTAGTAGTAGTAGTAGTAGTAGTAGTAGTAGTAGTAGTAGTAGTAGTAGTAGTAGTAGTAGTAGTAGTTGTTGTTGTAGTAGTGGTAGTAGTAGTGTTAGTAAAGTAGTAGTAGTAGTGGTAGTAGTGGTGGTAGTAGTGGTGGTGGTAGTAGTAGTAGTAGTAGTAGTAGTAGTAGTAGTAGTAGTAGTAGTAGTAGTAGTAGTAGTAGTAGTAGTAGTAGTAGTAGCAGAAGTAGTAGTGGTAGTAGTGGTAGTAGTATTAGTGGTAGTAGCAATAGTAGTAGTGGTAGTGGTAGTAGTAGTAGTAGTAGTAGTAGTAGTAGTAGTAGTAGTAGTAGTAGTAGTAGTAGTAGTAGTAGTAGTAGTAGTAGTAGTAGTAGTAGTAGTAGTAGTAGTAGTAGTAGTAGTAGTGAAAACAGCAGCAGTCACAGCAGCAATCGCCGCAGCTGTAGCAGTACCGCAGCTTTATTACTACCACTGCCACCCCGATTAATCTAGCTCATCTCTACCTCCGCCATAAGCAACCCCCCCCCCCCCCCCCATAAACACGCCTCTAAGGAAACACGCACTCGTCCGCTACATCACTCTATACCCTGTCAACCAAACATACACACTGTTCAAACTGACTCTTATTTCAGTCCGCTATAAAGTTGCCGAACATTTCCGCAACCTGGCATTTTGTCCGGCATAGCAGTGACCGATAACCCGCGGAATGTTTGCACCTTCTGTCCAGGGACATCGGCTACAATTACTTGTCCCGCTCCCAAAATATGGGGAGCTATTGACCCACGCGCGCTGGCCAACCTGTTTGTGTTTCGTGGATCGGGTCCTGAATTGAACCGTCTACAGTTTTATGTACACGTTCATACTTTAAAAGCAGTGGTCTCAAAGTTTGTTTTTTTTAGGTGATGCCCACCCCGACTCAGTCTGCTCTCTCTCGTAGGACGTAGGCTGCACTCTCTCGTGTGACGTAGGCTGCACTCTCTCGTGTGACGTAGGCTGCACTCTCTCGTGTGACGTAGGCTGCACTCTCTCGTGTGACGTAGGCTGCACTCTCTCGTGTGACGTAGGCTGCACTCTCTCATGTGACGTAGGCTGCACTCTCTCGTGTGACGTAGGCTGCACTCTCTCGTGTGACGTAGGCCGCACTCTCTCGTGGGACGTAGGCTGCACTCTCTCGTGTGACGTAGGCTGCACTCTCGTATGACGTAGGGGAGTTGGGGTTAGGACCAGTTCTGCATGTGTCAGGATCGTTAAAAGCGCTCAGATCCTGTAATACAGAAGACGCAATATCGCCGGCCAGTAGCAAGAACTAGTCAAATGCTACGTGTTATTGGCGGTCACTACGAGTGACATCCCCACAACATAGCACAAGCTCTGCGACAAGGCGATTTATGAATCAGAAGGGAGGTCACTCTCTTTCTGGCCCCGAAGTGAGATCTACCCAGATTTGTACAAGTAAGAATAGACTCAATTTCAATACTGTTTTCCCTGTGTGGGTTTCGGGGCCCCATTGTGGGGAAAACAAGAATAGACCCACTACCTCCCCCAAAAGCATGTTGTAAGAGCCGACTAATTGGGGGGCTTCCTTTAAGTCGGAGTGCTTCTGCTGGAGAGGCAGGGAATCAACAGTCTGTATTTAAGAGAATGAGATCTGTAAAACTGATGCAAACGCAACGCTCATGTTCTGGAGCAGGACTGCAGTTCAGTAGTGGACGAGCAACCAGAATCTTCCGCCAGAGTTTACAGCTGGTGAACGCGAAGAAGAAGAAGAAGAAGAAGACTGTTTGACGACTTTTTAAAACTTCTCACCTCCCCCCCCCCCCCCCCACCTCAAGGCCAGAGACCACTCCTTCAAGGGAGCCACTGTGGTTTAACGGCTGGATGCTCGTCTGCGGATCTAAAGGTCGTGGGCTCCAATCTTGAGTCACCATGGAGCCGGACTTTTGTTTTACCCAAACACGACCTTGGCTCCCAGGTAGAATTAACCTTCAATGGGTACCAGATAATGTTCTGGGGTATATAGGCGGCCGGCGTGATGTTGACCACATCAATCAACGAGGGGCACGGGTATATGTAAACGAAATATGAGTCACTGGAGTGTGAACGGATCTGTTTTTTCAAACAAGATACAGCGAAATAAGCAAGTCAAGACATTATGTTTATAATTGATGGTTTAAACAATTGACTAGCATCATGGAACAAGGGGTAGTAACCCATAAGTGCTCCATTCTACTTCTAACTCAAGAATGAGTCACAATGGACTCAGCGCAGTGCACAACAATAGACCCACTACCTGCACAAAAAGAATGTCTAGGAGTTGACTAATTGGGAGCTTCCTTCGAAGTCGCGTAGCGTCTGACTGAGAAGAAAGGAATCAAAAGTCTGGATAAACATGAGTCATATATGTGAAACGGATGTGCATACAACACTTAGGTTCTGAAACAAGACTCAAGTCCAAAATTAGACGAACGATCAGAAATTTCCGCCGGAGTTTAGAGCGGATGTACGCGAGAAAGAAACATTGATATTTAAAAAACAATTCATAAGAAAAAAATGTATATTGTTTAATCGGGCCAGGGGAGGTGGAAAAAGAAAGTAGGGGGGGGGGGAGATGGAGGGGGTCCAAGAAAGCTTCTAGCGGTGGTGTTCATAAGGGCTACATTAGAACCCTGTAGTTCTGAACTGGTTGGGATAACATTCTGAGAACCATCGTTAACTAGCAGAAGAAGCCCATCCGGCTATTATTATCCGTTAACGATTCTTTCATACTGTCGACGCCTGAGCCATCGACTCCCGCCACAAACATTCACTTTAGGGGCGTTACATGTCTGCCGTCACAAATAGCCACTGTCCGACTCCATCTTTCTCCACCTCCTCTTCCACTTTTCCCTGGCTTTCCAGAAGGTCAAGGACGCTCTTGTGGGGGCCGGTCGGAAGAGGAGCTGTCTGGACAACAGTAGCCACGCTTGACCTCGGACGTAACTGGGTAACCTAATAATGTAGTTGTCTGCCTGACTACTGGACAGTGCATGGCGTGTCAAGGTGTGTGTGTGTGTGTGGGGGGGGGGGGAGGGTTGGGGGGGAGTGGGGGTCCTAGCTGCAGTGACCACTGCTAAATGCACTGTTCCTTGAGGTCTTCACATATGAATCATCTTGATGCCATGCATACACAGACGGACATGTGCGTACACACACACACACACACAAAATGTGCGCACAAACACGCTCACATAAATATATGTATATATATTTATCATGATGTTATTTGCATGTCGATCTCTTCATAAAATTATCTGGCCAAATGTCCTGTCCGTGTGGTTTTATAGCCGATGCATTTTCACTGCCCTGTATCCACCTTCGCTTGTCACCATTGTTTTTCCTAAATCGTCTTCCGGAAACTGCACAAATATATATATTTGGGTGCCCGGCTCGCTAGCGTAGTTGGCTAAACAGTGACTGGGTGACGAACGCCTTGCGGTCCGGGTTCACGCCCGCGGGTAGGCAGAAAAGCCACATTTCCCCCAGATTTATGGTACCTATCATTGAACAAAGGCCGAAGGATTGCGATATCCATAGTACAGAGCCAAAAGGTTAACAACTCATGGTTTGTGGATATTATATATATATATATATATATATATATATATATATATATATATATATATATATATATATATATATATATATATATATATGTGTGTGTGTGTGTGTGTGTGTGTGTGTGTGTGTGTGTGTGGTTGGAAAAACCCTTTCACGGGGTTGGCATAAGACAATCGGCAAACACATATTCACTGAAGTTATGAAGACGTAACGAAAATAATTGTATGTCTGGGGGTCGCCACAACATGAGGAACTGTATTAAAGGGTAGCGGCATTAGGAAGGCTGAGAACCTCTGGGCTAGAGGAACGCCTGTGGATTCCAATGTCGTGGGTTCAAGACGGAGCTAGAATGTTTCCTAAGAGATGACCTTGGCTCGCATATCGACCCAGCCCCAAACAAATGTCTGGTAAAGTCCTGTGACGTAAAGGCAACCGGCGTGATGTTGATCACATCGCCCACCGAGTGCCGATTGGCCTATAGTCTATGTCCAACAGGTATGAAGACGTGGAACGGTACTTTCATTTTAGCTCACCCCAAACACGGCAGACGCGGAATCCCCAGGGAAAGTCCAATATTATAGGAATGTTAGGGTTAGAGTAAGACTTTTCCGGAGATTCTGGGGTTACCCGTGTTTGGGGTTAACTAAACTTAAAAGTACCTGGAAAAAAAGGATCATTTGTTTTACTTTACTACGTATGATCTTCATTTTCCCCAGTCACTTTATGCACATGTTGGAAGGAGATGTGACGATCTTGGGTGTGCCCTTGCCAATGCGTTGTATAAGGTGGTCTTCATTTCTTTGAGTTGTTTTTGATGCCATATCTGCGCGGTCTTGTCCTTGTTCTTTGTCCATTACATTTCTTAATCATGGCTCTCTGGGGCAGCTGGTACCACTGCATTCTCGTCAAGTGGCCAAACCATCTCATCTTTTACTCTTTAATAAACTGTAGGGCTGGTTTCATTCCTTCTTCTGATCTTTTTTTTTTTTTTTCAATTTATTTTAAATATTTTCTTATTACTTCCATCGCTCTTCTAGGGCATATCCCATCTATTGTTACAATTTTGCTTTTATAATTTTAGCTATGTTTGACATTATCAGCATAAAATGGCTAAAAATATATCCGCAGAATGGTTAACTGGATGCTGAGAGTCATAGAAAAGAACGATATAGAATGAGTCTTCAAAATTATAGACTTTATGTTATATATTGCTTTCAAAGGCTCTATTAGAGAAAAATTGAATTTTTGAACAAAACTGCGAACTTCTCACGAACTTGCCCGCACGGCAAGCGTTTCTCTCCCTCTGACTCATGCCGAGGTTAGTCGCATGGCTGTCCTATGTTATGGGGGTGTTATGAGATCGCTTTGAAGGCGTTCGCTTGCCGTATGTAATATTTGTGGAAGGTTGTTGTGTACAAGTAAGAAGTACTGCAGGGAAAAGCGCCGAAGGCGCGACTGTTCATGAGTATGGAAACTGAGATGCTTTTGTATTTCTAAGTTTCTTGGCGGTGGCTCCCCTTCCACCCCCTTGAAAAGGAAGCCACTGACAAGGAATGTAGAAAAACAAAAACGTCGGTACTCAGGACCTGTCAGAAAAAGAGCATAACGTGAAAATAACCATGCAGGTGGTTGGTAAAATCATCATGTAGCAAGTCCTTTGCAGAACGTCGCTCTCATCACGTTCTGCGTAAAAAAAAAAAAAAACTCGGCCTCTCGCCAACTCTCCCGCCTCATGTACTTTCATACTCAGGGAGTCACTTATATCCTGTGTCCATCTTCGTGTCCGTCGGCCCCTGCCCCTCCTTCCTGGTACCATGTCTTCTGCTATATTTTTTTTCAATCCGTCGTGGCGCTTGACATGACCAAAATAATTGCGCTTCCGACAACATGAGAAAAAAGACAACAGTTGAAGCGTTGACAATAAGAAATATATTACACCATTACAACTTATATAAGCCGTGGGAAGCGCTGCGGTCTGAATTGGTGGTGGTTGGGGGAGGGTGGTGGGGGGGGGGGGAGCTTTTGCTCTGCCATAAGGACACAAAACTGTTTTATGGCCCCTGAATACTATGAGGCCCTAAGTTAGTTATACCTAAATCCAGCAGTGACCTCCATGTATCTCCGTAAAAAAATACTTTCGTGAAAATTACCAACGACTTCAGAAAGAAAGCAAATCAAACGGCTTGACGACTCTGCCACTGGCAAGGAGACGGTAAGGGTAACTGCTGTAGAAAGACAATTTGTCATCGAAGAATTGGCCACTGAAGAATTACAATGACTTTCCCAAAGGAACTAGCTTCTGTTAACTTTTACAACAACTACAACCAGTAACCCAGCAGCAGGGATCTGCCCAGGGTGCGATGAACGCCCACCAACAGCCAACAACAGTTGGAGCAAGGTCAGGCAGTGGAGTCATTTGCAGAAGCTATTCATTCACTCCAGGTTTACAGGCAGCAAGCACTCAACCGTGACAAACGCGACTCGCTTTTCAATACAGCACTCCCGAGTGCCTGATGCGGTAAGACTTTTCTAACATCACAAGGTCAAGGTGTTTTTTTGTGTGTGGAGTGCATGGGATGGGTTCGATAGCGGTGAAAGAAAAAGACAGAGATGAACTTTGAACTCTACACGGAACATTTTTGACGCCATGCTCAATTGGCACGACTTTGTGCTGTTTTCTTTCAAGTCAGTTCGTTCAGATTTCAAAGATACTTTGTGGGGGTCCTACCCAAAATACAACAGTTGGAAAGAAGCGTAAGGTAGATCAAATGCATTACCATAAATTGTGGTCTTTAAGTTCAATTTTGAAGTCCAAAATAATATTTCACATACTAGGCAAAGTGTGTAGTGGGTAGGAGTGGGGGGGGGGGGGGGGGGGGGAGGGATTTGTTATATGGCGGGTATACAATACGTTAGTAGATATAGACCTAACATAAAATTTTGATGTAACATCCTAAGATCGAGTTGACTTGTACACATCAATTTACGGGGTTTCTTAATTAATCTTTTCTTTGCTGTTTGTTTTTTCCCTTCCCATTTATTGCATTTAAATAATCACCATTTATTGCATTTAAATAATCACCATTTATTGCATTTAAATAATCACCATTTATTGCATTTAAATAATCAAAGTCTACAATCAGTGATACATGTATAGTGCTTAATTCTTCTTCTTTTTCTATTACTTCTTCGTCTCATTATTATTAATATTATTCAATTACTTTTTCTTCTTGCTCTCATTCACCGGCTGTAAACTCCAGCGGATCATCCATTTCTTTACTTTGGTTTTGTTCCCCAACTTTGGTTTTGTTCCCCAACTTTGGTTTTGTTCCCCAACTTTGGTTTTGTTCCCCAAGTTTGGTGTTGTTCCCCAACTTTGGTTTTGTTCCCCAGCTTTGGTTTTGTTCCCCAACTTTGGTTTTGTTCCCCAACTTTGGTGTTGTTCCCCAACTGTGGTTTTGTTCCCCAACTTTGGTTTTGTTCCCCAACTTTGGTTTTGTTCCCCAACTTTGGTTTTGTTCCCCAACTTTGGTTTTGTTCTCCAACTTTGGTGTTGTTCCCCAACTTTGGTTTTGTTCCCCATGTACAACTATTTTACTGACGGACTCGCTGAAGTCGGATGTGTTGGTCATGATAGCGCAAATATCGCAGCTTAGCTGTAAATCCCAACGTAACGTGCCAGCTGTCCTTTTTAAGGAGGAACTCCCCCCCCCCCCCCAAAAAAAAAATCATTTGATCTCTTAAACGCAGCTTTTCAAGCAACTTGACAATGATGAAAAATGGATGTCCAGGCTTTCTATTACCAACAATGTCTACGTGGATTTTGGTACCACATTGGGGGAGGGTAGCCCCACTGTCCTCTACTAAGGTTAGTTGCGTATCCTTTACAGGACGTTGCAGAACCAACCCCAGCAGCCCCTGGCTGTTGTGTGGTTTCTCTAAGCAAATTTACGTCTGGTAGTTTGTCATTGCTTTCTGGACGGTCGGCTTCTTGATACCACTGTCGAAACCAACGCAAGGCGCATGGCCTGCAGCTGGGATCGAACCCGGCACCCCGGCATTACGAAGCGTTCGCATCGACTTAGCCACAGAGCCGACTGCCCTCTACTAAGCATATCGTAAAAGATGACAAATTACGGTTTAACTGAAAGCAGATGTGACTGGCCGAAAAGCGCACATTTCGCAACCTAGCTGTAAACCACAACTCAATTTACCCACGGCTAATTTTTTTTTAGGGCGAACAAAAGAAAAGTTTCCAAATATGGTGGCCCTCTCTAAGACCTGAACTCTAAGTGACACCAAAATAATATAATAATGGAGTAACCGGCCGCTCGGCGAAAGAGGCAGCTGAATGGGCTGGTGAATGACTTGCGCCAGCAGTTGGTTTGGGGTGGTCGCACGAGGCACAGGGCTGCCGATGCCTGGGGTTTCACCCACAATCTGGGTTTTTATTTGACGCCTTGGGTTCAGATTTTGGAATCAAATTTTTTTTTTTTTTTATATTAAATAAATGTAGGTGAATGTTTCGTTTTGTAACTATAAAATGTGTACCTTTTATCATTCTTGGGTTTATGATTTTTTTTTTTTTTTATTTGTGAGTTTTTTTTTTGTATTTCTTTTTGGTCAGCTTAGATTGGGTTTTGACAAAAATCTCATTGGCAGCCCTGATGAGGTAACAATTGCGGGGAGTGCTCTCCGTGTCATGTATTGGGGAAGAAAGAAAGGTCAAGGAAAGAACGCTTCAAGGAGGTCATGCCATGGACTTAACACTTGCATGTCGGCCCAGATGTGGTTTAGGCACCATCAGCTCAACCCCCCCCCCCCCCCCACCCCGCCTCTCCCCCAACCCCAAACTTTTGTTTTGTCAACAATGATTTCTCAGGGGACCAAGCGCATTCAAACAGGACAATATCATGCAAGTGGCACAAATACACTAGACCACAAATAAAACCGGAGACTGTTGACAGCTCGCTGCTAACGCTGTCAACAGCAGATGGAACGTAATCGAGTTTTGTGTTGTGTTTTTTTTTTTTTTTACATTTTCTAGAATAAAATGGAAAAATGCAATTTTAGCTGCTAAGTTCTTGTTTACCCTAGTCATACTATTAAAAACATAGGTTCTTTTATGTTAAGTGACTACATCATTTGAGATTTAGGGAAATCCCATAGTATGGGGGAGGGGGGAGGGAGTTGTGGTTAGTAGTAGTCGTTTGATTTAACACTTATCCTAACTCCCTAAACTATGGGATTTCCCTAAACCTCGCGTGAAGTGCAGACTTAACAGAAAAGAACCTAAACATATTATGAATGAAGAAGACGAAAACATTTATTCGTTTTCTGCATATTATTATATTATTATTATTAACATTTTAAACAAGCCTTATACGCATCTGAGCTTCCCCATCCATGTTTTCTTCGCGTCGGTGACCCTTTTTCTCATTTTCTTCTTCTTCTTCTTCTTCTTC
>CAJHNH020001079.1:0-32500 GCA_905116865.2 Candidula unifasciata | reverse complement strand
GAAGAAGAAGAAGAAAAGAAGAAGAAGAAAAGAAGAAGGAGAAAGAAAAGAAGATAGAAAAGAAGAAGAAGAAGAAGAAGGAAGAAGAAGAAGAAGCAAGAGAAAAAGAAGAAGAAGAAGAAGAAGAGAGAAGAAGAAGAGAAGAAGAAGAAGAAGAAGAAGAAGAGAAGCAGACGAAGAAGAAGAAGAAGAAAAGAAGAATGAGAAGAAGAAGAAGGAGAAGGAAAAGAAGAAGAATAAGAAGAATAGAAGAAGAAGAAGAAGAATAGAGAAGAAAAGAAGAAGGCATAAGAAGAAGAAGAAAGAAGAAGGAAAGAAAAGAAGAAGAAGAAGAAGAAAAGAAGAAGAAGATAACAAAGAGAAGAAGGGAAGAAGAATAATAAGAAGAAAAAAAGAAGAAGAATAAGAAGAATAAAGAAGAACGAAGAATAAGAAGAATAAGAAAAGAAACGAAGGCAGAAAAGAAGAAGAATAAGAAAGAAGAAGGGGGAAGAAAGAAGAAGAAGAAGGAAGAAGAAGAAGGAAGAAGAAGATAGAAGAAGAAGAGAAGAAGAAAAAACGACAGAAGAAAGAAGAAAAAGAATTGAGAAGAAGAAGAAGAGAAAAAGAAGAAGAATAAGAAGAAGAAGAAGGGATAAAAAGAATGGGAGAAGAAAAGAGAAGAAGAAAAAAGAATAAGAAGAAAAGAAAGAAGAGACGAAGAAGAAGAAAGAATAGAAAAGAAGAAGATCATCAGACCAAGAGGAAGAAGAAACGATAAGAAGAAGAACGTAAAGAAAAAGAAAGAAGATAAGCAGCAGCGTCCGTCCAACTTTTCGACTTGAACAGACTATTAACTACGCAACGACACACAAATTTGTATGAAGCATTACCCCTGAACATAAAGAGTTTAAAGCACCGAACTCTTTGCAGCAGCGCAAAATCAATGCTTCAGGTAAGCAGGCAGACAGGGGAAGACAACTGGCGATACCTTGACACCGATTGGCTAAACAGTCTGGGAGAACTCAAGCCGGGTCGCCCTAAGACAGCCAGCCACTAGTCGGGTCCTGTAACGATCTCGCCATGAAACCATGGAAACCAAAAGTAGGTTACTATTTACCTGGAGCTGATGTGTTCTGGAAGCCGTGGTAGGGCACTAGCTAGTCGCCTGTCTTTGTGTCCTAAGATTTTGGGTTTGAAACCACAGCTCAATAATTAGCTCCCATGACGATAAGATGTTAGAGCGTCGGATTTGATAGTGCCCATATTAGTCATCGAGTACCAATTGCTCTATTCCCCCCCCCCCCCAATTTTTTTTTACCTCAAACAGTAAGTGATGTCCGTTATTATCGGTCCCAAGACCGGATGAGAAAGGAGGTGGGTTCGGCAAGCTCCCACATCCTGCAAAATATTACTGATTACAGAAACTTGCAGGTAAGGATACCGTTCCAGTAAACTAACGCGTCAAGTGGTGTGAGGTGCACATAATGCACGCAACCTGGTAATGGAGGCAGAGACTCACCACACAGGCAGTGAAATGGGAAACAGGGCTTCAAGAGACGAGGACGTCAAAGAGAAGCCCTAAGGTGAATGTTAATGGAGAGGTCAAAGTTGCTAGACTATATTCCATCTAAGATATCGAGGTGATTGCATGGGGATATCACGGATTGGAGAAATTGATTGTCAGCACTACTGATAGGTAATGGCACAACCGGAAATTGAATGGGATGAGTGAATGAATAAATGAACAAGTATCAAATAAAAGATGCGATAATTTAAAAATCTTCCCATACTGTTTTAGTACCCCCCCCCCCCCCCCTTTCCCCGCCCCCTCCACTGTCCTTAGCAAGCATGCCGTAAAAATCTTTTAATTATTTACATAAGGCGCAGTAAAGCCTTATCATTGTCTGTTAAATGGAAATATCAGTTGGTAGGTAGATAGGTAGTTCTACCCCACTAGGACAGCACACAAGCGATAAACACCTTTTTTTTTTTTTTTTTTTTTTTTTTTTTTTTTTTTTAAACACCTGGTGACACAAAGTACCGTCGCGCGAATGAGGATACCAGAAACCCCCTTTCAGCTGTGAGGCCACATGTTTATATGGCCCGGCTATATTCAGGGCCCCCAACAAAAGCAGGGGTGGGGCTTCAAATAACGAAAAATGTCATCCAACATGGGGACGGCAATTATGCATATCTTCAGTTCGATTCGAGCTCACTATAATCTGCCTTTTTCTTTTCATTCACCAGTTACTCAGCGAGAAGCAAGGAACCACAAATCTGCATACAATTAGGTCAAATCTGTTCCCCGTGTGGATTCCGGGGCCCTGTTAAAAGGAAAACAAAAATAGACCCACTACCAACCCAAAAAAATGTCGCAAAAGTCGACTAACTGCGAGCTTCCTTTAAAGTCGTAATGCATCTGCATAAGAGACAAGGAACCAACAGTCTGCATACAAATTAGTTATATCTGTCAAACGGATGAACACGCAATATTCAATTTCTGGAACAAGACTGCATTCCAGAGGTGGACGAACAACCAGAAATTTCCGACAGAGTTTACAGCCGGTGAACGCGAAGAAGAAGAAGATAGAGAAGACGTCAGATCTGTTAAACGGATGTGCAGGCAAAACTGGAACTTGTTCCTAAAGTCCAAAGGTGGACAAACAACCAGAACTTTCCGCTGGAGTTGACAGCCTGCGAATGCCAAGAAGAAGAGGAGCTTTAATTAAGTATAGTATATATAGCCTTACCATTGTCATTTAGACACATCACCAGTTCAACCTGACTCGCTATAAACTAAACTGCCAAATACTGCCTTAATTATACCACTTTTGCGGTGTAGACACTCTTTGAGCCTAAGGATTTACGGCCGCATGGCTAGTGCTGTCACCACGACTGTGCAGGTGAGGTTTTTATTTTGCCCCCGACAGAAAAAAATCCCCAGCCTTACCGAGGGTTCGACCCCGGGTCTCCTCCTTGACAGCCGACAGTTCTAACCGTTCGGCCAGCCGCTTCTCACAAAATAGACAACTACGCATAAATGCGGCATCCTCGTATTTAATGTGAACCTCAAATTCTGATACCAGACCAGCCATAAGGTTACCCTGTCGTGAAAAGATATAAACACCGAAGGAAAAAGAGACAACAAGCTTCACAATAACTATAAATAAATAATAACTTTCTTAAATGTTTGTGTATTCTAGACAAAGCATTCAGGTTTACTGTGTTTGTAAATTGTTGCTGTGATTGTTATTCGACATATGCTTCGTTAATATACATTTTTGTAACATATGGTGCCAATTAAATGGTTTGAAATGAAATCTGTCCGTATTCCATAGTTGTGGATTTCAAGCTGTACGATAGATATGGCCAAAAAGACACTGTTCTCGGGGTGCCTAGTTGACCATGTTCTTAGTGCACTTGTATCCATGGCAAGGCGCACACGCCGTCTGGAGGTGACATGTTCAATTCCCGGCACGGTAGCTATAGCTTTCGATTGTTATGTTGTCTAGTGTGTTCTTCTATCTTGCTACTTCTTTCTATGAGTGCCGATCAATACATTTTATGTTGCTTGATTAATTCAGAATATAACGAACACACGGAAACTGACCGTCGGGCTACAGAGCCTTTATCAGCACATTACATAAATCAAACAAAACCACACACGAATACACAAAATCCTTAACTAACGTATTCCCTATAAGGTTAAAATAGCAGAATTGAGTCGTTGTCACTCGCGTTTTGCTAATTCACGCTTTTTACTAAGCGTAATGTCTGTTAGACAGTTCCCGTGGCGAAGTGGGCAAGCCTTTTGCCTAGCGCTCTGGAGGACATGGGTTCGTTTCACGACTGCGTCGTTCGTTTCACGAGTGCAGTTTTTACGGAGATCCTTGTAGGTCGTTATACAAGCTACGGAATTCATGATTTGTGCGACTTTTTCCGTAGGCGGTGAGATACCCAGCCATATGGGCAAAAACCTTATGCAATAAAGTCGATAATATAGACTTTGTATGTGTCAGTTACATGGGTATATTTTTGCAATCAATGTATCGATCAGGTGCCGTCTTCACAGTGAAGGTTGGCTGCAATGGATCTTGAACACGCCCTGTGTCTTGTCCTGGTTGTACACTCTCTCAGACTATTGTTCGTCCATCTCTTGACGTTGTCCTCTCACTTGTAGAGTTTCCCAACTCTTGCTTTCTTGCCTTCGTGCCTTCGAGTCAAATTAACCATAAACTAAAAGATTAATAGACTGAAGTCGAGAGGACCGACTTCATTGCACCGGGTTTTATCCTATATGGCTCGGTCTCCCTCCTCTGAACGGCTAGCCGCCTACCGAGAGCATTGCACAAAGCATGAACGCCTTATCTCTGGCAACTACCCCTCGTGATCTACGTAAAAGATGCACTCGTGAAGTTAACGACACAGCCACGAAACGAACCCACGTCCTTCAGAGCGCGGGGTAAACGGTTTGATCACTTCGCCACGAAGACCCCAACTATAACCTACACAGCTACACACAAATGCCCCAGCCACCCAGTCAATTCGAAACTCTAGTTGATCTCTGAGCAGCCATTAAACAGCAGCCGTCAGGTTAAACATAGAATTTGGATGTTATCACTCGGGCTTTTGTTAATTCGCGCTTTTCATTAAGCCCAGACGTGTAGCCTGTCCTAGACCGTTATTATCTCATCTTGATTTAGGATTTCCAAGAACTCTGCCAAATAATTGATTCCCGGAATAAACCGGTATTATTCTGATAGTGCAGTTGCATACAGCTATACAAACCAGTCTTAGAAATAAGATCTACGATGGAACATAGACGGTTGGGTGGCGTCACCAAAAAACCAAGAGGAACGCCATGATGGCGACGGGTGGCGTTGTGTAGTGAGGCTGGGAGTCAAATAAACATGCATTAAGCCAGTGTTCTTCAACCTGTATACACCCGTGGCCCACTAAGTCAGAAGAAATTACTTCGCAGCCCACTTGACATAACCCAAACACGAAATCCAAAACAAATATAGAAAGCCGTTTATTTGTTAAATTCGATGTCGCACAGTTGGAATGGAGAGTGAGAAACAACAACGAAATTCAAAGTCTGTTTAAATCACCAGTGATCACTGGAATCAAGAGACATAATAGGTTGAAATGGCTTGGGCATATTGAGAGAATGTCAGATGACAGAGAGGTGAAAACTGTATACACAAGAAAGATGAATGGTCGTAGACCACGAGGCAGACCAAGAAGTTAATGGAGAGAAAATGTCCAGAGAAACCTGCAAACACTGGGTGTTACTAACCGAAAAGAGAAGGCCAACCAGAGAGATGAGTGGAGATGTGTGATATCTGCAGCAGTGAACCTCAAGGGCTTGGAATGCTGAAGAAAAAGAAGAAGAAGCAAAAGAAAAAGAAGAAGATCGCATAATTACAGGTTTCAGCTGAAGTGGCATCTTTCAGTTCTCATCCTTGAGGTGTTAATCCTACAGAATGTAAAACTGGATAACAGAAACTACCGATCCTACCCAGTTACACGATTATCAAGAATTGATTTATGATTTTTGATCCACCTTTTGAAGAACCCTTAATTAATTCTTACATCCCTGAGCAGCACAAGATGTGTTATCAGCAGCTGTCTACGTGGATCACCGCAATAAAATGTCTGATTAAATATTTCACGTTTGGGCTGCATTTACTAATAAAATCTTGCAAAATATTGTACTGTGCAGACAAGTCCATGATGGTTGGTTATTGTGCTAGATTGGGTTTCAGTTGTGAAATCAAATGGGTCGGAAAGAGTTAAATGACGTGTTGTTGTCATCGTTGGAGGCACCTGTGTTTTTGTTTGTTGGGAATTGCAAGACGTGTCGTGATCAGCAGAGATGGGAGAGATCAATACAGCCAAGCACAAGAGATGCAAATTGCCATTCCAGGCCCACATACATTGGACTGCAGATCACTTGGTCATCGTTTTGTGGTGCCCCAATACAACTGCCATATTACAATAAGACGAGGGGTGTAAAAAAGCTGGCTCACTTTTAATATAGCTTATTTACTCTGGAGCACATACAGCTTTCTACAATTGACGACACTGGAACGCCGCTCGAATTCCCATATACATTCTGCCAGTTTATTTCTCCTCCTCCTCCTCCTCCTCCTTCTTCTTCTTCTTCTTCTTCTTCTTCTTCTTCTTCTTCTTCTTCTTCTTCTTCTTCTTCTTCTTCTTCTCTTTCACCTTGTACCTTATCAAAGTGTCAGGGGGGGGGGGGGAGGGGGTTGTAATATTCGTTGATGAACTCTGTCAAAAGCAATATTAAGACTGATGTTCATTTCTGTAAGGCTATCTTAATGCCATCACTCCATCTTTCCAGAGGTCTTCCACTCCTTCTTTATCCATTGTAACCTTTTAGTGTGGCTTGCTCTGGCAGATAGTACCATGCATTCTTGTTAGGTGTCCAAACCACTTCATTTGTTGTTCTTTGATGCCCTGTAAGACTGGCTTTATTACTAGCATTCACCTGATTTTATGATTTCTTATTCTGCCTTTCTTTAAAACTCCTGCAGCTCTTCTAAAGAATGTCATCTCTGTTGTCACAATTTTACGTTCATTGGAGGATGTAAGTGTCCACGATCGGCACTGATAGCATAGTGTTGGCCAAAAAAATAGTTCTGAAAAGATTCACTTTAGTACTCAGGGGTATCTCCTATTCCATCACAATTACTTAACTACAAGCACAGCTGTTCACTTCCACAAGCTATGCCACAATAATCATTATTAACTCAACGTTGACTACACTTAATTTCAAACTACATTGACGACATCACGACTATCTTCTTTGAAACTCTGGTACTTCCAACTCTGTTACTTCCAGCTCTGGTACTTCCAACTCTGGTACTTCCAGCTCTGGTACTTCCAACTCTGGTACTTCCAGCTCTGGTACTTCCAACTCTGTTACTTCCAACTCTGGTACTTTCAACTCTAGTACTTCTAACTCTAGTACTTCCAACTCTGGTACTTCCAACTCTGATACTACCAACTCTGCTACTTCCAACTCTGGTACTTCCAACTCTGGTACTTCTAATTCTAGTACTTCGAACTCTGGTACTTCCAACTCTGGTACTTCCAACTCTGTTACTTTCAACTCTGTTACTTCCAACTCTGGTACTTCCAAATCTTCCAACTCTGGTACTTCCAACTCTGTTACTTCCAACTCTGTTACTTCGAGCTCTGTTACTTCCAACTCTGGTACTTTCAACTCTTCCAACTCTTTTGCTTCCAACTCTGTTACTTCCAGCTCTGTTACTTCCAACTCTGGTACTTCCAACTCTGGTACTTCCAACTCTGTTACTTCCAACTCTGGTACTTCCAACTCTGGTACTTCCAACTCTGTTACTTCCAACTCTGTTACTTCCAACTCTGGTACTTCCAACTCTGGTACTTCCAACTCTGGTACTTCAAATTCTCGTACTTCCAACTTCCGTACTTCCAACTCTGGTACTTCCAACTCTCGTACAAAACTGAGTCAGCCTCGGAATTTTCCCTCGTTTACTTGTCCAGGCACAGACAACTCGTGCAGTCGTTTGTTGCACGGATGTTCTGCTAGAATTAGCAACTTATCGCAAGCATAAGAAAAAGACCGTCATAATTTTTTTTTTGGGGGGGGGGGGTTGGGGGGGGGGGGTACTTTAATTTTACACGACCCCATATCCTGGGTTTCGAGATTTGGTAGGGAAATCCCCAGAACGAATAAAGCATAGGGAGGTTATGGTTAAATATTAGCCCTATTGTTGTTGCTGTAGTTGTTGTCATAGCATTTTTTCTGGGGACACGCCGCGGGATACAGCACCGGCACCTATTTCTTCAGCGATACTGTAATATTTTCTGGTGAGTACCAGTAACATTTTAAACACCTTGTGGGTACCGTTAACTTTTCTTCTAGACAAATCGAAGTAGTAGTAGTAGTTGTTGTTATTGTTATTTTTGTTGTTACTGTTTTAGTAGTAACTGTAGTAGTAGTATAGTAGAAGTTAAGACTTTTCTCTGCTGGTACGCATTAGTGTTGCCTTTCTAGGCATCAATTTGTCAGCTGTACTGTAAGAGACACGGTGTGGTAAGTACAAATATTTTTTCTTCTAGAATAAATAAAGCCCTAGTAGTGATGATGGTGGTTGTGACGGTGGTTGTTATGGTGACGGTAGTAGTAGTATTATTAGTAGCAGCAGCAGTAGTAATAGAAGTAGTAGTAGCAGCAGCAGCAGAAGTAGTAGAAGCAGTAGTAGTAGTAGCAGCAGCAGCAGCAGTAGTAGTAGTAGTAGTAGTAGTAGTAGTAGTAGTAGTAGTAGTAGTAGTAGTAGTAGCAGCAGTAGTAGTAGTAGTACTAGTAGTAGTAGTAGTAGCAGCAGTAGTAGCAGTAGTAGTAGTAGTAGTAGTAGTAGTAGTAGTAGTAGTAGTAGTAGTAGTAGTAGTAGTAGTTGTGATAGTAGTAGTAGTATTAGTAGTAGTAGTAGTAGTAGTAGTAGTAGTAGTAGTAGTAGTAGCAGCAGCAGCAGTAGTAGTAGTAGTAGTAGTAGTAGTAGTAGTAGTAGTAGTAGTAGTAGTAGTAGTAGTAGTAGTAGCAGTAGTAGCAGTAGCAGTAGTAGTAGTAGTAGTAGCAGTAGTAGTAGTAGTAGTAGCAGCAGCAGTAGTAGGAGTAGTAGTAGTAGTAGTAGTAGTAGCAGCAGTAGTAGTAGTAGTAGTAGTAGTAGTAGTAGTAGTAGTAGTAGCAGTAGTAGCAGTAGTAGTAGTAGTAGTAGAAGCAGAAGAAGAAGATGATGATGATGATGATTAACTTTTCAACTGAAATGCAAGCCTCAGGTCGCTACCCTACCACAGCTCCAACCCCCCACCCCCACCCCCCCCCCACCTCCTTCTCCCTTTTTTCCACACAACCCCCAATCTCATAGCCTGGTGAATTTTCTGAATTACAACTGGCAACTGGCAACCTCAAACCGGTGGGTTTCCTTCACAAACAAAAACTCGGGCGTCGAGGCATGCGCGCCATCAACCAATCACCAACAAGTAAATATGCCAAACTTGGCACAGAAATAACAGTACTCAGACATGAAAACCGAAGGCCATTACTCGGGTTAGAGAGTCGATTTGTCATAGGCGTTACCCAGCCTTTCCAACGGCAATGCTTCCTACATTAATCATGGGGGAAAGAAATAATGGCGAAAAGTACGGGTGGGGGGGGGGGGGGCTTTAGGGTTATATTCCAGGTTATAAATGAAGCAGGAGCTGCCCTGGTGTAGCGACTCGAGGGGGTCAGATGTACATTCTGGGTTATCACTGTGAAGAATTGAAAGATAATATTCAAATATCAATTCTAATTTATTAACTCTTCTTCTGGGGTTCGCTTTCTGATTTAACCCAACAGGCAAGTTCCTGTGACAAATTTTGACTGTTTTTAGGAATCCCATCTTAGTTCCATTCAACTTTCAGTGCATTGTTGTCTCTTGCGCCAGTATTCCCATCTTAATTAGCTGTTGTCTCTTGGGCCAGTATTCCCATCTTAAATAGATATTGTCTCTTGGGCCAGTATTCCCATCTTAAATAGATGTTGTCTCTTAGGCAAGTATTCCCATCTTAATTAGATGTTGTCTCTTGGGCCAGTATTCCCATCTTAAATAGATGTTGTCTCTTGGGCCAGTATTCCCATCTTAAATAGATGTTGTCTCTTGGGCCAGTATTCCCATCTTAAATAGATGTTGTCTCTTGGGCCAGTATTCCTATCTTAATTAGCTGTTGTTTCTTGGGCCAGTATTCCCATCTTAATTAGCTGTTGTCTCTTGGGCCAGTATTCCTATCTCAATTAGCTGTTGCCTCTTGGACCAGTATTCCTATCTTAATTAGCTGTTGTCTCTTGGGCCAGTATTCCCATCTTAATTAGCTGTTGTCTCTTGGGTCAGCATTCCTATCTTAAATAGATGTTGTCTCTTGGGCCAGTATTCCCATCTTAATTAGCTGTTGTTTCTTGGGCAAGTATTCCCATCATAATTAGCTGTTGTCTCTTGGGCCAGTATTCCCATCTTAATTAGCTGTTGTCTCTTGGGTCAGCATTCCCATCTTAAATAGATGTTGTCTCTTGGGCCAGTATTCCCATCTTAATTAGCTGTTGTCTCTTAGGCTAGTATTCCCATCTTAATTAGCTGTTGTCTCTTGGGCCAGTATTCCCATCTTAATTAGCTGTTGTCTCTTGGGCCAGTATTCCCATCTTAATTAGCTGTTGCCTCTTGGAAAAGTATTCCCATCTTAATTAGCTGTTGTCTCTTGGGCCAGCATTCCCATCTTAAATAGATGTTGTCTCTTGGGCCAGTATTCCCATCTTAATTAGCTGTTGTCTCTTGGGCCAGTATTCCCATCTTAAATAGATGTTGCTCTCTTGGGCCAGCATTCCCATCTTAAATAGATGTTGTCTCTTGGGCCAGCATTCCCATCTTAAATAGATGTTGTCTCTTGGGCCAGTATTCCCATCTTAAATAGATGTACAAGGACATACACGCAGGACATGTTCTGTAACACACACACGCACACGCCCGCCCGCCCGCCCGCCCGTCCTTGCTGGTCAAGCAACTGGTAGTCATCCCTGACCATAGACGAATGACCTGCCCTGGCTAGTCAAGCAACTGGTAGTCATCGCTGACCATAGAAAAATGACCTGCCCTTGCTGGTCAAGCAACTGGTAGTCATCGCTGACCATAGAAAAATGACCTGCCCTTGCTGGTCAAGCAACTGGTAGTCATCGCTGACCATCTCTGATTTCTGAAGTAAAAATCGTTTTCCTTTTCTACGCATTAACTGGCTGTCAACTCCGGAGGAAAATTGGGGTTGTTCTTCCACTTCTGGACTTAAGTATTGATCCCGAACTTGAGTTTTGCATGCACATCTGTTTTACAGGTCTGGCTTATTTGTACACAGACTGTTGGTACATCACCTCTTAGGCATTTGCATTTAATCGAACAGAAAATTCCTAATTATTTTACTTTTACGATACGATTTTCTGATACGGAATTTCTGATACGGAATTTCTGATACGGAAATTCTGATACGGAATTTCTTATACGGAATTTCTGATACGTACTAATTTAACACTGGTTGTGTCTGTTGAAGGCAAACTCCCTGGCTGCTCTCTCTCTCTCTCTCTCTCTCTCTCTCTCTCTCTCTCTCTCTCTCTCTCTCTCTCTCTCTCTCTCTCTCTCTCTCTCTCTCACTCTGTCTCTCTCTTCTTCATCATCGTCATCACCATCATAAAACCACAGACACTTTACAGCACGACTAAAAGTCGCCTTCTCTATCCAGCCCTATGTGATTTCACAACCAGTGCATCTTCAGTCTCTTGTATCCGCATCCGCGGATGTCTGCCTCTGTCTGAGATTAATCCAGTGAACTGGGACTAAAAAGTTTAAACCAAATGGGGAAGTAGAGAAACGTGCACAAATCACAAATCGACGTTTCGGCCGGGGCCTTTCTCGACATGACCTGAACTACACAGCAATAACAAAGGGGAGAGTACTCCCACCACCAATAGATGATGACTACTTGACTGTGTTCACCACTATTCCTGCCTCTATCTGGTTTTCCCGAAAACTGCATCCTCCATCATCGTTCTTCAAAGACCACCATGGCGTATTAAATAGCCAAAATAACCTCCGCTTTTCAGTGAGGATGCTGTTTATGAACTTTCTTCTTCGTCATACGGCCAAAAGTAGGTAAAGGACGCAGTTTAACGCGTGAGCGCTTCAATTATCTTATAGTAGATCTATGTCTTTTTGTTCACACACCAGAAAGCACAAGAATGGCTGTGTAGCCAACATCCCGCTCGACGCCTTTATTTCCCAGATATATTTCCAAGTACCGCACTCTTCCCACCACCCGTGTCAGCTCCTGGGCCCTATTTTAGGACAGAAAAGAGTAGCCCAACTGTCACCTAAACAAGCATGTCGTAAAGGCGACTAATTAGCTACGTTTCTTTGAAAGTCAAAGTGCATATGCGTCAGCGGTCAGGCACCAGTATTCTGTACACAATATATGTCAGTTCTGTAAAACGAATATGCACGCAAAACGGAAGTTCAGGAATTATACCGAAGCTCAGATGTGGACGAACAACCAGAATTTTACAGCCGATGAACGATAAGAAGAAGAGCTGGTACCTTTCTAATAAAATGTGAAGAAAAAAAATAATTTATTAATCTCGATTCAGTTTTAAACTCTAGGCCTCTGAGAACACGATGAAGAAGAGGAAGATGATGATGATGAAGGAGGGGGAGGAGGGGGAGGATGAGAAGGGAGAGGAGAAGGAGAAATAGCAGCAGCAGAAGAAAAAGATGAAGAAAAAGAAGAAAGAAGAAGAAGAAGATGTTTTTTTTTAGTAGACAGAAAACCCACCCGAATGATCATGCAGTTCTGCGCATGGCCAAAGAACTCAGCCTCCATGGAAACCGGAAATTGCCATGCACTGCTACATTAGGTTCGTCATTTGTATACAAACTAGCCCGGAAAGAACTAACCAGGAAGACGAGACTATATACTCACAAACACGCGCAAGCGCGGTGCGACAAGGCGCGCACGCACACATACAAACACATTTTCAAACACACACATCTACACCGTGTTTGCATTCTTAGACAAATTGCCAGGTGTCACTGATATTTAATATTGTTACTGCTTCTGATAAATCAATGTTAAGATTTAAATTTATGTTTTCCGCTACCTTTTTCTACCCATTCCCATCATCTGCGTTCTTCTACTTCTTCTTCTTCTTCTTCTTCTTCTTCCTTTATTTTCGTCTTCTTCTTCATCTTTTTCTTCTTCTTCTTTTTATCCTCCTCTTCTTCTTCCTCCTCCTTCTTCTTCGCGTTCACTAGCTGTAAACCCCGGCTGTAAACCACGTCTGTAAACCCCGGCTGTAAACCTTGGCTGCAAAAATTGGCTGTAAACCACGGCTGTAAACCCCGGTTGTAAAGCACGGCTCTAAACCCCGATATAACCCATTTTCATTATACGCTTGCAGTTCCAACATTGATAGAACTTGGCTTATGTTGACCGTTCTGGTCGCCGTTTCTTCTCCAGTTTCGATGTTGCAAGAGTGTGGTAGTCTGGTCTGCAGCCGGAGCAGCTGAGTTTAGTGCTCCTGGCGGCACTATGAGCTGTGATTATTGGTTATTGACAGAGTTCCAGATTCGTACATAATTGCAATGACGGGTGATGTATTTTCCTTCGTTGTGTCAAGGCATGGGCTATAGCTGATATTTTTTTTTGCTGGCTGTGGCTGCAACTTGGCCGAGTACATGAAAAGAATGGTCAAGAATGGTTTTAATATACTCATCGCCCAGCCATTCGTCGAATGAAGTTGATTTTCAGCGATGACGCGTGGTCTCGCAGTGTGTTTAAGGCAGGCAATTACCTTACGGTTTGTCAGATCAAATTGTCTGTGTTTTGCTGACTAAGGACACTTTGTATGACGACGGCATTCACTTGAAGTATCCAGAGTATCTGACTCAGTCTTATCTCACACAGAGAGATCTGCTACACAAGACTGATTGTAACAATCATTTCTCAATCCTAAACGATCTTTATCGAGTTATTTTCATATCAACTTTTTCATATCTGAGTGCTGGTATTCCATAATATTTCTCTGAACTGCGTGAAAGCACAGCTCTCCGTGCGCACGCTCTTCCTGTCCTCCCAACCACTCCCCCACAATTACCATGAGCGACCCCCCTCACCCCTCCCCCTCAGCTAAAGAAATCAGTTACCTAATATACTGCAACCCCCGCCCCCTAACTATGGGACGCTCTGGGGATTTCCCTACCAAATCTTGAAGCCGGCGTGATGTGGTGAAATAACAGAAAAGAACAAGGGAGCCCAATAAAACCTAAAGGCTGAACGGGGTTTCTGGGACTTGTGCCCGTGTGATTCTGATCTCACAAGTGGCACTTTGTGTCATCGAGCGGTGGTCGCTCGTTGTAAGGTTCTGGATGGGGGTTAAAGGTCACTCACTAATATATTGCATATATATTTACCACGACCGGCTCCAGCTGGAGCCGGTCGTGTACTAACTAAGAGGTCAGCAACCTGTTGAAGTATACAACGAGATCCTACCCCTCCCCCCCCCCCTTTTTTTTCCTCCACACACACAAACGACAACATGTGATACAATTAGGGGGTATGTGTTCCTAATCTAGCACGAAGCATAATATTCATTACATTTTTTACGGGACCTATCTTTTTTTTTTTTTTTTCCAAACAGTTTAATACCTATTTTATTCTTAAATAAACTGCAAAGAAAACAAATTATTACGAGTTTAAACAGACTCATTTTCAAAATTAGTTGCCCCCCCCCCCCCCCCCCCTCTTTCCCAGACATTTGGAGACCACTGCTCTAACTACATGTCTAATGATATACTGCCTTCCATTCTCGGAAACTGATCGCTGAAGCTGTTCACCGACGCTAATGCAGTAGTTATCCCAGTGAAATGCTGCAATGAGGAAGATGACTCAAACAAAAACATGCGAAGTGCACATCTACGTCTGAGTGGGCTTCAACCACTTGTGCTCTATCTCAACAAGTAAGGCAACGCTTCTAAAAACCTCTATGATTAGGCGCAGTTCCAAACAAAGAAAGGGGAGCTATGGGAGAAGAAAAGAAAAGAAGAATGAGGTGGGAGAGGAGGATGAGGAGAAAAAGAAGAAGAAGGATGAATGAGTGATTGAATGATTCAAGAATTGACATCCCAGCACTCGGGACATTCTCATCCTGCTATGTCCTCTTCTTCACAAGCCAGCAAAGAGCTAAGACGCTACTTGTGCCAGGTGCGACCTATTAAAAAAAGGAGGAAGAGGAGGAGGAGAAGGAGGAGGAGGAGAAGAAGAAGAAGAAGAAGAAGAAGAAGAAGAAGAAGAAGAAGAAGAAGAAGAAGAAGAAGAAGAAGAAGAAGAAGAAGAAGAGAAGAAGAAGAGAAGAAGAAGAAGAAGAAGAAGAAGAAGAAGAAGAAGAAGAAGAAGAAGAAGAAGAAGAAGAAGAAGAAGAAGAAGAAGAAGAAGAAGAAGAAGAAGAAGAAGAAGAAGGATAGAAGACGAAAAAGATAAAGAACAAGAGAGAATTTGGAAAGTTAACAGGAGGAGGACAAAGAATATAGAAAAATAAATGACAAAGTATGAGTATACTTTCTGTCTACTGATTAACAGACGAGAGCAGTTTGTAGCCTTTGATTGACTTCGTTCGATGCCCTTTAAAAAATTTTTTAATTATTTTTTTTTTTTTAATAATGCTTTTGAGTACGCTTTTGAGTATATATTTTCTAGTAAATCCTTTCAGTGTTAAATTATTTGTTATTTTAAACTTAGAGTTTGTTTTTGTTTTAGACATATTAGATCTTTTGTTCACCCCCCCCCCCCCCCTCCCCCACACACACACACGCGCGCATTAGTATTTTTATACCTGTCTAATTTCAAACATATATTTTCATAAGTGATAGAGACGGACTGGGTTCAGATTGTCCCACGTGACTTCACGGTACCTATGTCAGGTAGATTATTTTAGTGTGAGTCCTAACCCTAGTACAACTGGCCTCTGGGTAAAGAAGAAAGAATAAAAAGTAAATAACTTATTTTCGTCTGTTACACCATCTTGCAAAAGTCTTGTCATCCTTTGTCCTACATTTCTCTGGTCTGAAAACACCTATACAGCAACCTTCCGCTGCCACACATAGTTATAATTTCCATGTCTTCAAACCGCGCCACAATACTACATCCCGAACATGTTAACAAAAATGTTAACTGCACTTACCGTCAAGATCATAAAGCACGTAAACAACTCACCCGGCGCTCGTTAATTTCAGTTCGGCAATTATCGCACAGCTTATAGCAGCGGATCTCAACCTGGGCACTTTCCAGGGGGCCACATGACCGCTCCAGGAAACTACATAACTGAATAAAATTAAAGATTAAGAAGGAAAGAGGGTTCGTTATTTTTATTCCTTTAATTCACTTCAAACACAGGGAATCTGGAAGTGCCCTGGAAAGTCCAATATTATAGGGGCGTGAAATGAACACTCACTAACCCTATCACCCCTATAATATTGGACTTCTAAACATAAATTTGCCGAGTTAAATGGCGCGTCTTGACTAAGATCTTGTTTAAGACAGCAAAATCAGTATTGCTACCGTTTTCAGATATACTCTGGACTATTATGGCGAATTTCTGAGTTTAAAAAAAAAAATTAGAATAGATTTATTGGATAGACACCGAGCAATTTTAGAGACGTTTCTTTCCTTTACATGGCCTTAATAAATACCCCTCTTTATCAGTTCCGTATTATTTCTTCTTCTTTTTCTTCTTCTTCTTCTTCTGCTTCTTCTTTTTCTCTTCTTTTTCTTCATCACAGTCATCATCATCATCTGCCGTCTATCCCCCAAAAGAGCATGCGATGTGAACCAACTCATGGCAAGCCGTTCTATCTTTTGCTATTTTCTTGTTAGTTGTGTATCCTTTACAGGACGTTGCAGAACGAACCCTAGCATTTAGTTTTGTGTCTGCATGTGTGGCTGTTTTAGTTTTTCTAGGCAAATTTAAGTTTAGTAGTTTGCCATTGCTTTTCCTTCGCTACTGCATGTAGTCAGTTCAATTCAATTCAGTTCACCCCCGTGTGGGTTCCGGGTTCCCATTGTGGGGAAAACAAGAATAGACCCACTGCCTCCCCAAAAGCATGTCGTAAGAGTCTACTAATTGGGGAGCTTCCTTTGAAGTCGGAGTGTATCTGCCGGAGAGGCAAGGAACCAACAGTCTGTATTCAAGAGAATGAGATCTGTAAAACTGATGCACACGCAACACTTAGGTTCTGGAGCAGGACTGCAGTTCAGTAGTGGACGATCAACCAAACCAGAACCTTCCGCCAGAGTTTACAGCTGGTGAACGTGAAGAAGAAGAAGAAGAATTCAGTTCAATTCTTCAGAAACCAAAATTCCAAACGTGATCCCCTTTCAGCTATATTATGGTTTGCTAGGATGGTTCCTTTGTTATATACGTCTGAATTTAATTTCTTTGCGGCGAACAGTTTTGCCTGTCTGATTCTTTGCGGTTTTATTGCACGTAGCTCATATGATGTTCTTTTATATCCCCGTGGGCTCGAGTACAGACTTTTTAGTTATATTGTTCTCACGTATTCTCAACGTGTATCCTATCCAGTTTATTTGTCAGAGATGAACAAACAACCGGAAGTTTCCGCTGGAGTTTACTGCCGGTGAATGCACAGAAGAAGAAAAGAAGAAGAAGTAGAAGAAGAAGAAGAAGAAGACTAGTCAATATCCATGGCTTAGGCGTTGCCCTTCTTAATGTCGAGGTGCCGATCTTAGCTGCGGAAAATTTGTCTCGCATTGGTGTCGACAGTAGTACCAAGTCAGCAACTGCAAACTACTGAACGTAAAATTTGCCTAGAAAAACCACCAAAAACAGCCACACAAACAAAAACGCTGCGGTTAGTTCTGCAACGTCTTGTAAAAGGATACGCAACTAACTAGCTAATCACTATTAACTTGTAAGACAGTGGATACGGCAAGCTAGACGGGGCTTAGCCACATAAATTTAGTCTAAAAAGGGTCCGGCGTGTCAAAAATGTTGAGAACCATTGGCTTAGAGCCATGATTCAAACTCTCCTTGTACACGACAGTCTAACAGACTACTACTGAGAACTTCACCAAACCTTCAATTAATCATAAAAGCTATGTTTACCACTCGCTGGCTTGTTTTACCTGCTTTGGGCGGAGCGCCGTTTATTTTCTGACACTTGGGTCCCGGCTCATCTGGCGGAGGAGCGTTGGATACAGTGTTGCCACTGTGGACGTTTTACATCCAGATGTAGATGTTTTTTCTTGCATTTAGATGGTGTTTTTGACGTTTAGATGGTAGATGTTTTCTAGATGTTTTTCATTTGGAGTTAATTTAGCAAATCTAACCTAAGAAACAGGATGAAATTTGACCTCTTAAATGCTATCTTGACAATAAAATTCGGCCTGATAAGAGTAGTAAAAGGCTGTTCCACTTATCAGCTCCCTGATTAAAGTATTAACAGAAATCAAACCAGCTAAAGCATACCAGAGTCATTTTGGATCTGAAGCTTCAACTTCATTATCCAAGCTAAGTTCATCCTGTGGATCTTGTAAGGCAGACTTCAGTAAAGATGAGCACATGATTCTATAGGGTAAGTCATATCAATTGCTTTGTAATTTGTGTCTCATTTTCAGTTTTTTCTAGATGTTTTCCACGCAAATCTAAATGTTTTTAGATATTTTTGACTCCGTATTGGATGTTTTCTGTCAAAGAAAAGTGGCAAAAATGGTCCCGGCTCATCTGGCGGAGGAGCGTTGGATGTGAGTGGCATAACAGATTTGTGTGTATGATGTTTAAAAAAGAAACAAGTGTCGAACCATCAGAATTGCCGGGGAAGGAGAATAAGAAAGTGTGCTATAGAAGCAGAAATAAATGGACATGATGAATATGTGACACGTAACCACAGAGAATTACAGACTCGGTAACGTGGAATTATTTATTCCCAAATACATGCATACACGAACATACACGTATATACTTCTTCTTCTTCTACTTCTTTTTCTTCTTCCTCCTCCTCTTCCTCTTTTTCTTTTTTTTTTCTGTTTTTTCTTCTATTTCTTCTTCTGCTGCTGCTGCTTTATCTTCTGCTGCTGCTGCTTTTTTTCTTCTTCTTCTTTTTCTATTTCTTCTTCTTCTTCTTCTTCTTCTTCTTCTTCTTCTTCTTCTTCTTCTTCTTCTTCTTCTTCTTCTTCTTCTTCTTCTTCTTCTTCTTCTTCTTCTTCTCCTTCTTCCTATTCCTCTTCTTCTTCTTTTTTTTGTCTTTTTTTTTTTCTTCTTCTTCATCTTCTTAGAGCTCACCGGTTGTAAACATGGGCGAAAAGTTCTGGTTCTTCGACCACTTCTGGAATCTGGTTTTGTTCCAGAACTTGAGTTGTGCTGGCACATCCGTTTTACACATCTGGCTTATTTGTAAGCACTTCTGTATCCTCGCTTCTTTGGCAGATCAACTCTGACTTCGAAGGAAACACACTCAATTAGTCTCTTTTTTTACGACAAGTCTATTCAGAAGGCAGTAGATCTATCCACCTCCCCCCTCCCTCCTTAATGCTTTTTCCGAACCCACACAGAGAGCAAGCACATACACATACGTTTTATACATAAAAGCCGCAGTGATATAGTGAATAGTTCACTATCCTTCCAAGACAGTGGTGCAGGTTCAATCTACATCACAAAGTAAGTTAAGATCCCATTTCACGCCTTCTGGCACATCAGGCATATGGGAAAAGCGCCCATATTTTTACATACGATCGGCACTAGGTGGGTAGTGTGGTCAGAACTGCGCAGGTCGTCTTTACTTCACCACAACAGCCATCTTGATATCCATTTTAGGCTGGGTCGACCTGCGACGCCCCATACCATGATAAAAATCCACGCAGCCAGCAGTGGAGTTTACCGCTGGTAAACGGAAAGAAGAAGAAGAAGAAGAAGAAGAAGAAGAAGAAGAAGAAGAAGAAGAAGAAGAAGAAGAAGAAGAAGAAGAAGAAGAAGACTAGTCCGTATCTGTGGCTTAGGCGTTGCGAACGCCTTCGTAATGCCGGGTACGTTGGAATTACGAGTCAGACTCGCAAAGCCTAAGCCACGGGGGCCACTTCAATCTATATCACAGCTAGTGGTAACTTCTTACCACTGTGTCTATGAATACTTTCTGTTACTTGATTAATTCACTGTGTCTATGGGATGGACCACAGATTAAAAAAAAAAAATTAAGTGAGTAAGTAGCAAATAATTTTTCTGAAAATATCGCAGAAGAATAACCGGGATAGGAAAATAACTAGTCAGATAACAAGACTGCGAATTAAATATGATTAAAAAATTAAATTAATTAACTGCAACATTCAGGTTTAATTTAACAAAAACATTTTAGTGTGATTTCGGATGAACATTCAAGTCTGATTAGACTTTAACATCCAGGACAGATAGACATGACCAAACAAGATATATACATATAAACGTCCATGTTTAACGGATAAAATATCATCTTCATGTAGCAGGTCCTTTGCAGAACGTCGCTCTCATCTCGGTCTGCCTGAAAACAAAAATCTCGGTCTCTCACCAGCTCTCCCGCCCTATGTATTTTTATATTCATGGAGTCACTTATATCCTGTGCCCATCTTCGTGTTGGTCGGCCCCTGCCACTCCTTCCTGGTACCATGCCTTTTTTCCATCCGTCGTGGCTCTTGATATGACCAAAATATTTTAGCTTTCCAGACAGGATGCTGTTTATTATCCAATCTTCCTTGGTGTTCAGATTTTTCAAGATGTCAGTATTGCTCCTCTTAGGAGAAAGAAGTTTCTCTGTCGGGGGCAAATTAAACATCATAACCTGCAGTCAAGCCAAGCAGCCCTATATCCTCAGACTCATTGACCCCCCCCCCCCCCCACCCACCTTGTCTACGCCGCCCAAAAAGGTGGTAAAACAGACAGTAGTGAGAGTACTTTCAGCAGCTATAACATGAACATCCCAGTTAGAACAAACAGGAACTTTTAAGTCGGATACGTGGAATGTAAACGCCAACAATAAATGAAACGTGAACAACCAAGAGAGAGCAAACCTGAGCATTCAACTCTGATAATGCACGAATGTAACGCCCCAATAAATAACAGAGAACAACTAAGATAGATCAACCCTGAACACCCACGTTTGAAAAAGCATAAATTTAAAGTCCTAATAAATAACAAATGAACAACAAAGTTAAAACAGACATGAGCACCCAAGTTTAATAATACATACATTTTAATCCCACAATAAATAACACGGAACAACAAACAACAAATAGGAGCATCTAAATTTGATCAAATAAATATTATAATAATAAAATAGAACAAATTCAACTTAGATAAGACAGAAATTTAACACCTCAATAAATAACAACACAATAAATAACTCGTGAACAGCTAAGATCAACGAAACACGCGTTTCCTGGTTTGACGAGACAAGAATTTGACACCAACAATTAAAAACAAAACACAGAACAACCAAGACAGAACAAATATCAGCATCCAAGTTTTATAAGACATAAACTTAATGCCCACAATAAATAGAACAAATAAGTTACAACAAATGTGAACGTACAAATCTGATAAAATATGAATATTACGCACACACTGATTAAAACGGAACAGTCTAAATTAGAACAATCATGAATACACAAGTTTGATAAGACATAATTTAACGCCCATAATTAAGTAATACACAACAACCAAGTTAGAACAAATGTGAATATTCAAATTTGACAAAACATGAATATTACTGTTACGCCCACATGACAACACACACAAAAAAAAAAAAACAGAAAAATCAAAATAGAACAATCATGAACACCTCCTAAGTTTAACAAGACATGAGTTTAATGCCCACACTAAATAGCACAGAACAACTATAATCATCAATGTATGATAGGTTGATAAGATACACACATTTACCGCTCCCCAATATTCCAGAGGTGTTGTATGGGTTGGGGTTAAGGTTAGCGTTATTAGTTGTTTTTGAGAAGGTCGGAGCTGACAAAGATCCTAACCCTAAAACAACCCATAATACTCCTAAAATGTTGGACTTTTTTCGGAAAATCTGGGATTTCCTTTGTTTGGGGTGAATTTAAAAAAAAGACCCAATAAGATAGAACATACATAGAGCATCCAAGTTGGAAAATTCAAGAGATTACTAAAGTAAAGTAAGTAAAGGTCGATTTTTACCCCAGTGGCGTATCGAACATATGATACTGGACTAAACTCCTATTTTTACAGACCGGTCTGCTCTCGGTGGGTGATATCTTCATCACACAGGTCGCTTTTACTTCCCATTAAATTACCTAGTACCCATTTTAAGACGGCTAGAACTGTGACGTGAAATCAGCTGTGAAAAAAAAATCTGAGGATGCAGATTCGAGCCCAAGACTGTAGGATCCGCAGGTGAGTGTCTTGCCATACACTACCACGGCTTTATGAAATGAATACACAATCAATGCAACATGGACGACCAGTTTAGACCCACTGCCGGTACCTGCATTTGTGTTGTTGTCGTTGTTGTTTTTGTTTAGTGTTTCCTCTCCAGATTTGCATACTGTAAGTTTGACATTTCATAGATAGTCTTCTTTTTCTTCTTCTTCTTCTTCTTCTTCTTCTTCTTCTTCTTCTTCTTCTTCTTCTTCTTCTTCTTCTTCTTCTTCTTCTTCTTCTTCTTCTTCTTCTGCTTCTTCTTCTTCTTCTCCTTCTCCTCCTCCTTTTTCTTCTTCTTCTTCCTCTTCTTTTTCTCCTTCTCCTCCTTTTTCTTCTTCTTCTTCTCCTTCTCCTCCTCCTTTTTCTTCTTCCTCTTCTTTTTCTCCTCCTCCTCCTCCTCCTTCTTCTTCTTCTTCTTCTTCTTCTTCTTCTTCTTCTTCTTCTTCTTCTTCTTCTTCTTCTTCTTCTTCTTTTCTTCTTCTTCTTTGTTCACCACATGTAAGCTCCGCAGGAAAGTCCTTGTTGTTCGTCCATTTAGAGTTTGGCTTTGTAAGCCAGGGCCTGAGTTTTGTGTTTACATTCGTTTTACTAGCTTATTTGTGTGCGGTTAGTTGTTTAGGCAGATGCACTATGACTTCGATGAAAGTTCTCTATTAGTCGACTCCTACGACATGCTCCCGTTTAACCGTTTTATACATATAAAAAAAAGATAGCTGTGTATCCTTTACATGACGTTGCAGAACCAACCCAAGTATTTTGTGTGTGTGTGTGTGTGTGTGTGTGTGTGTGTGTGTGTGTGTGTGTGTGTGAGAGTGTAGCTGATGATAGTATTTTTACCAAAATTACGTTCACTAGTCTACCATGGGTCTAAACGGTCGGCTCTCGAAACCGCCGTCGAAACCAACGCAAGGTTGTCAGCTGCCCAAACGCGTGCGGCTGGGATCGAACACAGAATCCCGGCATTACGAAGCGCGTTCGCAACGCCTAATCCACAGACGTAGCAATATAACACATTTTCACTAGGGCAGCACCCAAAAAAAAAAAAAAAAGGAAGTAACCCGCAGTCTAGTATAAGTTGGTTGTGTGATACATTCTACATTCCTTCCAAAATCCCAGCCTATTTAGTTCACCATCCATCATGCTTTCCGCTCACCAGTAACGCTTTGACGTTCAGTGACTGCGCGGGAAACACTAACGCTGTCCAGACGTAACCAGGCTGATGAACCAGGACATGACCAAGGTGCCGACACACGGTCTAATTTAGATCGTGCTCCCGGAGATTCAGTAAGGGAGGGGATTCACGACAAGACAAGCACTTGTGATCTCAACACGTTCAGCAAGACGTGAAGGCAGAAGAAAAACTAGATGATTGAAGAGGGGGGAAGTAATCGTCGTGACCTAAAGACGTCCACACTTGGGAGTAAGAGGTCATGGTGTTTAGACTGTGTAATAGTCAGGTGACCTATTTCAGTCGCTGGTACTATTACAACCTTGTGAATAGGCCTTTGTGGTTTTGAGAGCATCTCAAGATGGGGCAGAGGACAAGGAGGATACAGGAAGGGAGCACCAAGAACTTGGCGGTCACCCTGACAAGAAATCGGGCCCCGTGGACAATGGATAAAGAAGAAGACCTGGCAGAATGGACACAAAGAAACGAACAGTTGAGGTAATCGGAAAAGAAGATCTGTCGATGTTAGTTAAGAAACCACCGTGGACAAAGACAAGGAAAAGGGGCAAGGTGTGGTAAACGGTGGCGAGGTTGGAGAAATTGCAGTACCACGTGATGACAGCGCAATGTTAATCTGAAACAATTCAAAATACAACAGCCTTGTGTGGTCAAGAACAAAAGAGACTATTCAAAAAAAAAAAAAAAAAAAAAACTTCTTAAAAACGCCAGGTGGGGTAACTTTAAAATAAACTAACACACACGCACACACACACCGCCCGTGTAATACTGTGACCCATCTGCCTCCACCCCACCCCACCCCCCCCCCCCCCAATTATGTCATTTGCCAAACATGTTGCCAAACAGACGCCTAAGGTGGGTTTGCCACTACTATGGTGTGGGTTTGCCACTGCTACGGTGTGGGTTTGCCACTACTAAGGTGTGGGTTTTCCACTGCTACTGTGTGGGTTTGCCAATACTACGATGTGGGTTTGCCACTACTACGGTGTGGGTTTGCCACTAATAGGGTGTGGGTTTGCCAGTACTACGGTGTGGGTTTCCCACTACTCCGGTGTGGGTTTTCCACTACTACGGTGTGGGTTTGCCACTACTACGGTGTGGGTTTGCCACTACTACGGTGTGGTTTGCCACTACTACGGTGTGGGTTTGCCACTACTACGGTGTGGGTTTCCCACTACTACGAGGTGGGTTTCCCACTACTACGGTGTGGGTTTGCCCCTACTACGGTGTGGGTCTGCCACTACTACGGTGTGGGTTTCACACTACTACGGTGTGGGTTTGCCACTACTACGGTGTGGGTTTCACACTACTACGGTGTGGGTTTCCCACTACTACGGTGTGGGTTTGCCAATACTACGGTGTGGGTTTGCCACTGCTACGATGTGGGTTTGCCACTACTACGGTGTTGGTTTCCCACTACTAAGGTGAATGACTACTGCATCGAGTAGACACTATTTGCTGCTAAATCTAACAAATCATGAAAAATGCTAACGTGGGGGAGGAGGTGGAAAGAGGGCGGGGGTGGTGGTTTATGACAGACTAGAAAAAAGTGTCGGTACTAGCAGCATTAAATTTAATTTGAAAATAAAAAGTGAAATGTTTCGGCCATTTAACACTGCTGCAAACATTCAGTATACCACAATAAACTGTAATGCCCAGCCCAAGTTGGAAACGAGAGAGGGACTGCTCGTGCAAACGAAGAACAAAGGGAACAGGAAGAGTATTTAGGAATTACCATACACGACGTAAACAAAACAGGAATTGTGGCGGTATCCCTCCAGGACTGCTTTCCGAATGATTTACACCTCAAGGACGAGAATCAAGCAGCAGCAAATCTCAAAAACACTGTTCAAACGTATAAATACACAGTTACATTCCGCACCCTTAGTGTTCCAAAGTAACTTGCAGTCCGTTGTAGGGGATTGGGAGGGGGGGGGGGGGTGTGGATCAGGTGGTCTGGGCATAAAAAGCACTAGCCCACAAATAATACTTCAGTTAGATATGTGGGGCGACTGCGTGGCTCAGAGGGTAGTCAATGAGGTTTTTTTTAAGGGAGGGGGTTGTGGTTGCGGGGGAGGGGGAAGTTTCGTTTTCAGACACCTTCGTTGCGGAGACGGCATAGAGTTATTATTAGATAACTTCTTCGCATTCACCAGCTGTACACTCTAGCGGAAAGTTCTGGTTGCTCGTACACTAATGAACTGCAGTCCTGCCCCAGAACCTGAGTGTTGCGTGTGCATCAGTTTTACAGATCTCATTCTCTTTAATACAGACTGTTGGTTCCTTGCCTCTCCGGCAGATGCACTCCGACTTCAAAGGAAGCTCCCCAATTAGTCGACTCTTACGACATGCTTTTGGGGAGGCAGTGGGTCTATTCTTGGTTTCCCCACAATGGGGCCCCGGAACCCACACGGGGGTATTAGATATCGTAAGGTGCGAGAGCATCAAAATTAGATAAACCATCTAACAATAACAATGATCTCTGTGTCCGTGCGTGTGTGCATCTGTGTGTGTATCTGTGTGTGTATCTGTGTGTGTATCTGTGTGTGTATCTGTGTGTGTATCTGTGTGTGTATCTGTGTGTGTATCTGTGTGTGTATCTGTGTGTGTATCTGTGTGTGCATCTGTGTGTGTATCTGTGTGTGTATCTGTGTGTGTGCGCGTGCATACAACCAGTAAAGAAACGCGTCTCTAGGTAAATAGAATATTTTATTTATATTCAACTGAACAACCTTGGACTTCGAAGCCTTCACAAGCAAGACCAGAAACCCAAATTCCCTGAAAACAAAAACAACGCCATCACAGAAGCCTTACAAAAAAGATATTATACTAAAAAAAAGTCTTCGCATGTTGTGATCTAGGCCTCTGCAGTCGAGGTGATATCAAGAGGTCTGAGGTGTAAAGTCTGAACAACGGATCAACATCATGGCACACGGGTAGTAATCATAAATGCTCCGTTATTCTTCTAACAAAGAAGCTCAGCATAGTGCACAGGTTCTGTAGCACCGGCGAGGATCCTGAAATACTTTGAGTAAATTTTTCACTCCACATTTTGCCTTGACAGCGCTGTTATGCAACTCTTTTCGATTTCCAACTGCCAAGGGATTTTTTACGTGCGCTACAATGCACACGGGCGTCCGATCTCACTACCCAAAGACTAGGGGGATTAACTAAAGTCCAAGTCCACTTGAAAAAATCCCAGCCCTTACCGGGGATTGAATCCGAAACCTCTATCACTCGAGGCGGACACCATGCCTCGAGACCACGCAGCCCCCTAGGTGATGTCAAGAAGTTCATTGTCCTGTTGTCCTGTTATGTCCTCTAGGCTTCATTGTATATTCTTCCACTGCGTTCTGTCCTGTGCAACCTCATTCTGGGGATTTGTTCCAGTCAAGTGGTGTGTACGTCTGGCCACTGACTTCCGCAGCGAGAGCGGCCAACACAGAACATGACAGGAAAGCACAATCAGGGGAAAAAGTGGCGGTCGGAAAAGTGTGGGGGGGGGGGGGGGAGGCGGTGTCATTATCATCAGCACGTTCGTTGCCGACTAGCGTAGGCGTTCAGGCATCTCCACATATCTCGGTCCCTTGTCCTCTGGAGCACTTCCATCGATGATATCCCTGCATGCCACCGTCGCATTCCATCCGTCATAGTCTCTTGGTCTGCCTCTCCCTTTTCTACCGTTAATCTCTTGGTCTGCCTCTCCCTCTTCTACTGTTAATCTTCCCAGTCGTTACAATATTTTCCAAAGCCCCCCTTCTCAGCACATGACCAAATCACAGTGCTTGTCTTTTCCTTACAGCTGTATCTATTCATCTGCTCCCATTAGCTTCTTTCAATCAATCCTCGTTGTGGTAGGAGGTAGGGGACAAAAGAGGGATAGAAGGGTAGGGATAGAACAGAAATTCATTTCCCTTCTGTGGCAAAAACTATTAAAACAGAGAGAGCGTGGCTGGTTTAGATGTCTCCTCGTTAATATCCATAAGATGTTGACAAGCTATTCTTGTTTTAATCGCTGATAAAGATTTTCGTCGAAACGTTCAACTGTATATTGTGCGTTTTCCCTCTAACTTCCTAGTCGCAGTTTGCGCTTTGGTCGAATTTTGTAGCCACAGTTGTATGTGGGTGAGTGAGTAAGGTTCACTTAATTGCCCCCACAAACCCACTTAACGAAATAGTGCAAGTACTTAAAATCGTGTTTTTCTTTCTCTCTAACAAAGCATCATATCAACAACTCTCGTGGCAAGCTGCTTTGTCCCTCAGATTAAGACTTTGGTAAAAACGTTTGTGCTTCTATCTTTGCGTGCCTTTTCCTTCCCCTTCCCCTAGTCATAGTTTGGGTTGTTTTTGTTTAGTCCCCGTCCTTCTGGCTTCGGCCAGCGCCCAGAAATTTGACCCCTTTCCTCAAGAGGATCCGGGTTACACCATCGTCTCGCCAAAGAAACGCCATCAGCAAAACAATGGGCATTCTCCGACCGGTGTATGGTCTTTCTAAGACGGTTGTTCAATACACTAATGTCCTTCAGGATGGGGGGGGGGGGGAAGGGGGGGGGGGGGGGGGATATTCTCCTGTCGTTCTTGACACTCTGTCTTCCCTTTTCTTGTTCTTTGCTTCTTTAAGAATCAGGGTAAGAAAAACAATCAGGGGCCGAATTGGAGACTGGGTCACACAAAAATTCTCTGAGACCTACTGGCCCGGACAGGTGTCGACAGCGTAATCTCCCCTTAGTTGCGGCATTAGATGACAAACGATTCGGACCGTGAAATGTTCTGATAACAACCTTTGGAAGAGAAAAAGCGACAGTATGGTGACCTGTTTTAGAAGAGATTTATTTGTTTGAATGCCTGGGTGTGTCTTGGCCCCATTAAAATAGCCAACAAGGAAACAATAAGGCCATTTATCATGGGACAACAATGGGATGATGCGGCATTTTCCCATTATAGAGGTTTGCGTCATGAGGCGCACCATGGGAACAACACATGTCGGTGTTATGGAAGGATTACAGAGAATAATGTGACCATGGGTGACGACAGACAGTTCAGGTGTTCAAGACAAAACAGTGGTGCCAAATACACGAAAATTGTTCTACGGAACTGGAACAAAGCCGGGGGAATGATAATCTTACAAGATGACAATGACCAAGGGCAGATAAATAGAGCAAAATTCAAAAAAAAAAAAAAATTAAAAAGAAACAAAAAGAAAAATATCCATTTTCACACCATCAGGCGTATTGGGCATTTGGGTTCGACCTGGAGAAGGCAGAATGGTGATTACAGACCATAGAGTGACAGCATAAACAAACTCAACAGGAAAGAACAAACATCAATTTTTAGACTTCGGACTGGACACTGTGGTCTTCGAGCACACTTGTACAGGATAGGCGTAAAAGAATCTGCTGCCTGTGATTGTGGAGCAGAAAGACAAACCCCTGAACACATACTGCAGTACTGCCCTTACCTCTCCCAGCAAAGACTGTGGATCTGGCCCAAAGGAGCCACATTGCAAGAGAAGCTATGGGAGACCGGTGGCGACCTTAAACGCACAATCCTATTTGTGACCCAGACGGGACTCAATGTTTAGCATGACTGATGTCGAACGCAGAAGAAGAAGGGTTTGACCTATCTTTTACAGACCGATTGGCACTCAGTGGGTGATGTGGTCAACATCAGGCCGGCCGCCTTTAGTTTTTAGGAGTTTGCCTCGCGCCCATTTAAATTTAAAGCTGGATCGACCAGGGAGCCGAGGCCATTTTTTAAAATGTTCAGATCTGAACCCATAACCTTCGGATTCACCTACGATTATCTAGTCCAGGGCTGTTCAACTGGGAGCCCGAGGGCTAAATCTGGACATATTACCATAGACGAATTACCACATACATATTACTAAAGACATATTACCAAAGACAGACTACCAAAAATAGATTACCAAAGACATGTTACCAAAGACATATATGCCAAAGACATGTTACCAAAGACATGTAACCAAAGACATATTACCAAAGACAACCAACCTTCACGATGGAGACGGCAAGAAACTGTTCCCATTTTTAAATATTGTTTTTCTTCTCCTTGTTAGCGATCACCGGCTGTAATCCCGGCGGAAAGTTATGGTTGCTCATCGACTTCTGGACTTCAGTCTTGTTCCAGAACGTGACTGTTGCGTGCACATCCGTCTTACATATCTGTATGCAGACTGCTGTTCCTTGCCTCTTTGGCCGATGCACTTCGCCTTTGAAGAAAGTCCTAAGTTAGTCGGCTCTTTCGACATGCTTATTGGGGAAAGCAGTTGGTCTATTCTTGTTTTCCCTTTCAAGGGGATCCGGAACCCGGACGAGGAATATTGCTTTTAAAAAGCTCCAACAGCTGGGCAGTAGAAAGTTAACAAAGTCTTATAGAAGACACTGACTGGGTTTAAAAATAGAGGCCACCGGAGAATTTGTCAGCGTTCTTCAACTTTTTTTTACGCCCACCGACCTGAAAAACAGTGGACATTGTTTCACGGACCACATGATAGCTAACCGAACATCGAAACAAGACTACATGTGGACATTGTTTCACGGACCACATGATAGCTAACCTAACATCGAAACAAGACGACATGTGGACATTGTTTCAAGGACCACATGATAGCTAACCGAACATCGAAACAAGACGACATGTGGACATTGTTTCACGGACCACATGATAGCTAACCGAACATCGAAACAAGACGACATGTGGACATTGTTTCACGGACCACATGATAGCTAACCGAACATCGAAACAAGACGACATGTGGACATTGTTTCACGGACCACATGATAGCTAACCGAACATCGAAACAAGACGACATGTGGACATTGTTTCACGGACCACATGATAGCTAACCGAACATCGAAACAAGACGACATGTGGACATTGTTTCACGGACCACATGATAGCTAACCGAACATCGAAACAAGACGACATGTGGATAACAGCTTCTTTCTGTCTTCCCCTGTCACAATATTGCAATTTTCAGCTAATGCGAATTTCCTGCTGATTGCGGCTTAGAAACTCTGATAGTCGTGACAGGAGCATTGCTTCTGGTAGACGAAGCTCTACAATATTACCCATTCGACTTCTGTGTTTGGTTTTGATTATGGAAGTAACTCATGAAATCCTTTCACACGAATATGAAGTAAAACATACGACCAACAATCAGAAAGTTGTACAACTCAGAGATGGATATTATTTTCCGAGCGATATCCAAATCTGAGACAAAACTCTGGACATGTAGTCGCTCTATGATTTAGCAGAAATATCTGATGGACTACGAGCTGAACAATACTGATCCAAGTCACAGAGAAGTTAGGTGGGTAATTTCTTTTACCGCGCTGCCCCATCGTAGATAGAGTTGAACACCCCTTCGCAGATAGAGTTGAACACCCCATCGCAGATAAGAGTTGAACACCCCATCGCAGATAGAGTTGAACACCCCTTCGCAGATAGAGTTGAACACCCCATCGAAGATAGAGTTGAACACCCCTTCGCAGATAGAGTTGAACACCCCATCGCAAATAGAGTTGAACACCCCTTCGCAGATAGAGTTGAACACCCCTTCGCAGATAGAGTTGAACACCCCTTCGCAAATAGAGTTAAACACTCCATCGCATATAGATAAGAAAATCAGCATATTTAGCTTATTTTGAAACAGACGTCATCATCTTGTAGCAGGCCCTTTGCAGAATTTCGCTCTCATCACGGTCTGCCTGAAAGAAACGCGGTCTCTCGACAGCTGTCCCGTCTCGTGTACGTTTATATTCAAGTTGTCACTTATCGCCTGTGCCCATCTTCGTGTTGGTCGGTCCTTGCCCCTCCTTCCTGGTACCATGCCTTCTGCTATTATTTTTTTTTCTCTCATCTGACGTGGTGCTTGATATGACCCAAATATTTCAGCTTTTTATACAAGATGCTGTTTACTAGGCAATCTTCCTCGGTCTTCAGATCTTTTATAAAGTCAATACTTCTTTCTTTGTCCACGATATTGTGAGAATATTTCTATAGCATTTCAGCTCAAAAGCGCCTATTTTCTTTTTTAAGGAATGGAAGATAGTCCTCGACTCAAATCCGCATGTTGCTACAAGAAAGATACATGCTCTAAAATTATAGTTTTGATTTTTTTTAACCATAGTCTTTTAGTGCTTTTGTAAAAATGTAATATTTAAAAAAAAAAAAAAATTAAAAAAAAAATTTAATATCTATCAATTAAATTTAATATAAGAACAGTCCATAATTACTTGTGTGAAAACTGAAGCACAAGTCAAGCTAGTCAAGTTAAAAACTTCACAGCAGACGGGTTGCCTCCCTAACTGTTAGTATGCTACTGCCGTTTCATCATCATCTTCATCTTCTTCTTCTTCTTCTTCTTCTTCTTCTTCTTCTTCTTCTTCTTCTTCTCCTCCTCCTCCTCCTCCTCCTCCTTCTCCTCCTCCTCCTCCTCCTCCTCCTTCTTCTTCTTCTTCTTCTTCTTCTTCTTCTTCTTCTTCTTCTTCTTCTTCTTCTTCTTCTTCTTCTTCTTCTTCTTCCTTCGTCTTCTTCTTCTTCTTCTTTCTTCTTCTTCTCTTCTTTTTTTTTCTTCTCCTCCTCCTCCTCCTTCTTCTTCTTCTTCTTCTTCTTCTCCTTCTTCTTCTTCTTCTTTTTCTTCTTCTTCTTCTTCTTCTTCTTCTTCTTCTTCTTCTTCTTCTTCTTCTTCTTCTTCTTCTTCTTCTTCTTCTTCTTCTTCTTCTTTCGCTTTTGCAGCTGGTGCTGGCGTTACTTCTACTGCATTTGATTTGAAAGGCAGTTTTACAGCCAGGCTGTGATATCTGCTTTCAGAACAACACGTCTTCTTTCAGTTAAACCTTACTAAATCTCCTGTTATGATATGCTTACTAAGGTTTAGTTTCTATTGTTTTCTTCCCTTACAAATCGGGTTTCAGAATCCACATGGGGGATTTAATATTTTTGAAAACTGCACTTTATAATTATTTGTTATATTATAACTGGATATGTGCATGCTATGAAAACTATAGATTATGTACATGTCTGTACAGAACTGGTAATAACTGTTATAATTTTACTTTTGAGTTTATTATTGCCCACTTAGAGAGAATGCCTTGTGACACCATACCATACAAAACATACATGGAAAGAGAAGAAGGGTTGTAAGAAGGGTGGTAGACCAAGACAAGATGGATGATAATCAGGAAACTCTACAACCATCACGATGTTCCTATGGTCGAGGCAGCCAAAGA